>OZ024755.1:40450034-40470034 GCA_964016885.1 Eledone cirrhosa
GATCGTAAAGGGACGTAACTATGCTGGAAAGCATGGCGTCCGACCCTCTACTGATACTGCCAATCCACCGCCAATATATAATTGTTTCTATGTTAGGCACAAGGCCAGCAATTACCCAGTGCATTACTGGTACTTTAAAGCGTGAAATAATAAGACATTTTGTACCTCTGTTTGTACCTCCTTTAACTATATATATATATATATATATATATATATATATATATATATATATATAATTGAATATAAAAGAAAAACGAACACAGATATATACATATATGTGTTCAAATCGTAAGGGACCAAATTCGCTAAGGTGAAAAAAATACTAACTACAGACAATTGGGTTCGCTTGTCTCAATTTAAGAAAAAATCAAGAAAATAAATACAAACCGGAATTGTGGTAACTACCAATCACCCAGACAGCTTGGTGTTGTCTTGCAATATTAATTGTGAATACAATTACCAATTTATGCTCATCAGTGGGTGACAAATTTGTATTCTAGACACTTCTAAGTATGTTAAGAAACTGAACAGTGTGCTATATATTAACAGCGCACATGGTGTCCTAGCGTGTCTTACAAACCCACACGACTAAAAATAACAGCCAGGTTTATTCGACATTTGAAATAGCTCAACAAATTAACGGAGCCGAATATATCAAAGGTATATATTGAGTTAGGAACTCAAAATAGTCTCTTACAACAAGATAGCTCTAAGAAAGAGATATTTCCGAGCCGTATATTATAATTGAATATAAAATTAATTATAAAGTTAATTTGTTGAGCTATTTCAAATGTCGAATAATATATTCAATCATAATATACGGCTCAGAAATATCTCTTTCTTAGAGCTATTTTGTTGTAAGAGACTATTTTGAGTTCCTAACTCAATATATACCTTTGAGATATATATGAATGTATATAAAGTGTATTTTGCAATACACTGTATGCTTAATTAAAAGCATTTCGAAGACGAAACGCTATTGTTTTAGAGTAGTGACAGTCTCACTTACTTTAAATTTTCAGCAAACAAGGGGAGATAAAGCTGACAGAGCTCTGTTTCGTACTTTTCGGTACTTATCAAAGCTAAGAACTCCACCTGTTTGCTGAAAATCATGAATGTTTGATTCTTATAGAATTCTAGTAATAATCAGGAACTGATTATACAGAGCGGTTGCCGGTCAAGCAGAAATTGAAAATTAGAATTGGTGCTCTGAAATAGCGATATATATATGAATGTATATATAGTGTATTTTGCAATACACTGTATGCTTAATTAAAAGCATTTCGAAGACCTTACGCTATTGTTTTAGAGTAGTAACAGTCTCACTTACTTTAAATTTTCAGCAAACAAGGGGAGTTAAAGCTGACAGAGCACTGTTACTACTCTAAAACAATAGCGTAAGGTCTTCGAAATTATTTTAATTAAGCATACAGTGTATTGCAAAATACATTATATATACATTCAAATATCGGTAATTCAGAGCACCAATTCAAATTTATATATATATATATATATATATATATATATATATATATATATATATATATATATATTCATATATATATATATATATATATATTGGTAAAAGGAAAATAAAATGCTGACAAATTGTTCCCAGTAAAAAATAGTTTAATTAGGAATAAGTAAAAATTAGTAATAGTATTGGTTAGTATTCAGTTTTGGTTTTAAGTTTTACCGGTTGCGCATTTCTAATGCTTTTCAAAAATAGTTTTGAGATAGAGCGCCCGTGATGTTTGCTCTAATCTGATTAGTTTGGGAAATTCTACCTGTTTTATGTAAAAAAAAGTGGCTCCAGATGTATGAAAAAATTCTTGTGGTCAAAACAATTTTGATTGGTCGGTAGAGGTCATGTGAATGTTAAAAATTGATTTTGCGCCAAATGTAGGTTTGTCTCGGCTGATTGAGAAGTCACTGAAAAATAAGTCTTTCTAGACAAATATGTGTGTGTGTGTGTGTGTTTGTGTGTGTAGTAGTAGTAAAGAGGTTCGTTGTTGTGATAATGGTCAGCAGGGATGTGTGTGCGAACCGCAGCCTGTTAACAGTTCAAATGCCTATTAAGACAAGTGTGTGTGTGTGTGTGTGTGTGTGTATGTGTGTGTGTGTGTGTGTGTGTGTGTGTGTGTGTGTAGCAGAGTAATTCGTGGTAGACGGATGGTCAGAAGGAATGTGTCTGTACGTGTGTGGGGGATATTTTAACATGTTAAAAGATATTTTTCAGCTCTTGTCTTATACGGAGAAGTGTGTGTGTGTGTGTGTGTGTGTGTGTGTGTGTATATGTCTCTTTGTATGTTAATGTACGCGTGTGTATGTGTGTATATATATGTGTGTGTATATATATATATATGTGTGTGTGTGTGTGTGTGTATGAGAATGTGTGTGTGTGGGGGGGACCAGTATTTTTGTGATACTGGTAAAAATGGTCTACATTATTCGATATTTTCAGTAAAAACGATTCTCTCAATAGAACATCAAAAACCTTAATAATAAAAGGTGTGAAATGATATATAGTATTGGCATAATACCAAGGTGTGTGTGAGTGTCCAGATTGTACGTACTGCATTTCACACCCTTATGAATGGGCTCAACACGAATATTAACTTCACGATGGAATACAGCCATCAACAACTCCCCTTCCTCGACATCCTCATTAAGATCCATAACAAAAAATAGAAACAGACATATACTACAAGCCCACAGACTCCAAGCAATATCTTCCTTTCAACTCTTGCCACCCTAGACACGTTAAAATTAATATTCCCTGCAACTTAGCCAAGAGAATCTGTACTATAGTCTCCAATAAAAACACCTGCTACTTACGGCTACAAGAACTAAAGGACACACTCATAGGTAGGGACTACACTGCATCACTAATTGACAATGGAATACAACGTGCCCTAAAACTCAGTACCCAGGACCTTAGACACCCTAAAGTAAATCAACCGAAACTAAAAGCTCTTCCATACATCTCCACACACAAACCCCTCACCTTTGACACCATCCTCCAGAACATCCCTGTGTTGAAAAAGGACCATAGAATGAACCAAATCTTACGAACACACGATATCATAAAGAGCAAAAGACAATCTAAGTCAATGAAAAACATCCTAACACATGCCAAAGTACTGCCAACCACAACAACGAAACCCACAGTAAAAAAATGCGATAGACCCAACTGTGGCATATGCATCAACCTAATAGAGGGTTCGGAATTCTATTTCAAAGAAGGACAACGTTTTATAGTAAAACACAATTTCACATGTGCATCGGAAAATCGAATATATGTATTAACTTGGTCAGGTTGTCGAGAACAATACATAGGCCAGACCAAAAACAGCCTCCGCCAACGCATGACTGTCCGTAGATCCCAAATTAAAATACGGAATACAGGAAAATACCACTGAGTGAACACATTGATACCTGTGCCGTCCAAAATCATCCCAACTTCAGAATCTTTCCCTTCTACAAATTTAAAGATAATGCCACCCACACCCAGCGCATCAGCAAGGAATCTCACTTTATTAACAAATACGGACCCCGTCTAAACACTTCTCCCTAAGACAAACCCACAACATACACACGTCAACATACATACCTACATCAGCATACATCTCTATCCACATATAAACACAATGACATACGTAAACACACATGTTCTATGGTGTAACACAAATATACACAAAGTTGCATACCTTTTGATGTCTATAGATATAAACGTGCCGACACACATATACATATACGCACACATGCATTTCACACTGATGGGCACATACATATTTGTACACAAGTATTCCAATACGGCAAGGCCTAATGGATTCCCCTTTCAGTACGTACAATCTGGACACTCACACACACCTTGGTATTATGCCAATACTATATATCATTTCACACCTTTTATTATTAAAGTTTTTGATGTTCTATTGAGAGAATCGTTTTTACTGAAAATATCGAATAATGTACACCATTTTTACCAGTATCACAAAAATACTGGTCCACCCACACACACACATATATACACACACACATACACACGCGTACATTTACATACAAAAAGACACACACACACACACACACACACACACACACACACACACACACACACACACACACACTTCTCCGTATAAGACAAGAGCTGAAAAATATCTTTTAACATGTTAAAATATCCCCCACACACGTACAGACACATTCCTACTGACCATCCCTCTACCACCAAAATTACTCTGCTACACACACACACACACACGCGCGCGCGCGCGCGCACTTGTCTTAATAGGCATTTGAACTGTCAACAGGCTGCGGTTCGCACACACATCCCTGCTGACCATTATCACAACAACGAACCTCTTTACTACTGCTACACACAAACACACACACACACACATATTTGTCTAGAAAGATTTATTTTTCAGTGACTTCTCAATCAGCCGAGACAAACCTACATTTGGCGCAAAATCAATTTTTAACATTCACATGACCTCTACCGACCAATCAAAATTGTTTTGACCACAAGAATTTTTTCATACATCTGGAGCCACTTTTTTACATAAAACAGGTAGAATTTCCAAAACTAATCAGATTAGAGCAAACATCACGGGCGCTCTATCTCAAAACTATTTTTGAAAAGCATTAGAAATGCGCAACCGGTAAAACTTAAAACCAAAACTGAATACTAACCAATACTATTACTAATTTTTACTTATTCCTAATTAAACTATTTTTTACTGGGAACAATTTGTCAGCATTTTCTTTTCCTTTTACCAATATATCATACCTCATGTGTTTACACCTCTATTCTTTTAAATATATATATATATATATATATATATATATATATATATATATATATATATATATATATATATATACCCACCTTGACTGCTTTAGTCGCTGTCCAACGAGAAGCAAAATTCAGTCTGAGAAAATGATATAGACCAGTCTAACCAATTTGAATTTCAAGGAACTTAATTTCTTTGAATTAGCACAAGTACCCTACCTTGTTCAATAATACTGGGAATTTAATTTTTGTGTAGAATAAAATTCACATTAGAGACTAAGAAAATAAACATTAAAATAAACAAACATAACAAATTCCCAAAAGGTGAGGAGACTGCAATGTTATTCGTGGGGAAAACCTACAAAAGCCACGGTCACCTGACCGCTAGGGCAAGCGCCCTCTCCCAGTTGTCCTCCCTCAATACTAAAGGCACGCGTTCAGGGCAGGCCTATTCACATGGGTCATTATTGCCTCACTCACCTTCCTTTCAAAACTGATTTTCTTTTTCAGGTAAAACCTGAAAAAGATAATAAGAGCGTCGACAAAGAGAAAAATGCCCATTTTCAACCCTTTCAGACGCGTCTACCATAGGACATCTTTTACTCTGGCCACCAGACAGATAAAAACTGCTTGCCTTTCTTGGTTAAAGGTGGGTGATGAAGGACTCAGCTGATAACCGGATCCGTCTTACACGTGACTGCAGATGTTCGACATAAACACACAAGTCGGCGATACTCGGACACTGGGCGAGTGTGTGCAGGACGGTCTCGTTGCCCTGAGAGTATCTCGGACAGACCCGGCTGACGGCACTTCCATGTCTGTAAAGTTTATCTCAAACTGGAAATGCTCCTCGGTAGCATAGTCAATCCAGGGAATTTGGAAGTTTTCCATTGGCTCTGGACCGAAAGTCCTCCGGAAAATAATAGCTTGTTGGCTTTAGTTGACACCCTCTATAGAAAGCCAAGGGGAAGTTTCCACCGATATCAAAGTCCAATTGGCAAAAGGGCAGTGAGCGCTTCGAGACATTCCAGTTTCCAAGTGCTCCCTCTTGGTGGTCTCCGCTTGACCCAGGATTGCAGCTCCGTTAACGAGACGAGCTGAGTCAAACGTGCCTAGCGGTGACCACACTGTTCACAGTCAGTGAACATCTGGAGGTGTAGTCTCAACGCATGTCTGCGCATCATCAGCCACGGCATGTCCAGTCCTTCACGTAGCGGATGTTGAGATGTGTAAGTGTTGTTTGTAAGTTATGTGTAAGTGTTGTTTGTAAGTCATGTGTAAGTGTTGTTTGTAAGACATGTGTAAGTGTTGTTTGTAAGTGTTGTGAAAGTATTGTTTGTAAGTGTTGTGTAAGTGTTGTTTGTAAGTCATGTGTAAGTGTTGTTTGTAAGTCGTATGTAACTATTGTGTGTAAGACATTTTTAAGTGTTGTTTGTAAGTCATGTGTAAGTGTTGTTTATAAGTCATGTGTAAGTGTTATTTGTAAGTCATTTGTAAGTGTTGTTTGTAAGACATGTGTAAGTGTTGTTTGTAAGTCATGTGTAACTATTGTTTGTAAGACATTTGTAAGTGTTGTTTGTAAGTCATGTGTAAGTGTTGTTTGTAAGTCATGTAAGATATTTGTAAGTGTTGTTTGTAAGTCATGTGTAAGTGTTGTTTGTAAGTCATGTGTAAGTGTTGTTTGTAAGTCATGTGTAAGTGTTGTTTGTACGACATTACTTGGTATTTGAAGGGCAATAATACATTTATTCAAAAACAGAATTGAATTAAATCCTATGCTGGCGGTGAGAAAAATTAAGATGGAAAGAAAATAGTGCACATAATAATAACAATAATACTAATAATTCTTTTATTATTGACCATAAGGGCCTACATATAGGGGACAATAGAAGATAAGTACAGTGGGGGTTTTACAAAAGATTGTGTAAACAATATAAAACAATAACAATAAACAATAAAAATTCTAACAATACAAATTCCCCAATAAGGGGGAGAACAACCCAGAGGCGACTCAGAAACCTCACCATTCTTAAACCAACCGGCGCTTTGAGAGCGCCGTTAACGGCACCCCTCTCCTCTCTAAATCAATCAGTGTACGGGCGCATGGTCAGGGTAGGCCCATTCACACAGGTTATCCTCGCAACATTCACCAACATTTTAATAAATGTACAGGAGGGGGAAGGTAGTACTTCCCTCTCCACTATTACCTTCATTTCCATGTGGAACTTGAAAATGTTGATGAGAGACTGGCCGAAAACAAAAGTGTGTCTTCAGTCATCTCAGCCTAAGGTCGATATATATCACCTATACTTGCCAAGACAAGGAGAAAGAGGGATAATCCAACTGGAACTGCCATACAAAATAACTATTATAGGCTTTCAAACGGCAATATATCCACTGGATAGTATACAAAAAATACAAGGGAGAAGATACAAACTGGTATCAACACAAACCACAACTAGTAACTGAGACTGAAGGAATAATAATCCTTTAGCACTTTACCCTTCACACAGATTGCTCTATTAACACAAACCGCCCTGACATTATTATTAATGAATTGGCAGTATCGGTAGAGGGTCGGACGCCAACCTTTCCAGCATAGTTACGTCCCTTTACGGTCTGAGTTCAAATCCCGTCGAGGTTAACTTTGCCTTTCATCCTTACGGGGGTCGATAAAATAAAGTACCAGTAATGCACTGTGGTAATTGCTGGCCTTGTGCCAAAAGTAGAAATAATTATTATTAAATGTTTTAAAAACAAGACCTTCTTACTCATTGGCATGACTGTATCGTCTGATAGAAATGTGTCAGCAAAATAGTATGAGACACTGGCTAAATATAAAGGTCTAGAAATTGATATAAACAGAATGTGGCACTTTAAAACAGAAACTATTCCAGTAGTGATAGGAGCTTTAGATGACATAAAGAAAGGTTTTCAAAAGTTTCTAGAAAACATATCTGGAAACCCTAACAGCTATGAAATCCAAAAGATAGTTCTAACAATTACCACTCATATACTTCATAAATATTTGTCTTTGTAATATATGTCAACACACCATCTTTTCCGTTTGTGTTTTGGAGTAAATTTTATCGACATTTAATACCATTGAAATATCTTTAATGTAAAATTAATTCATATATTTTATACTCCTTAATAATTCTTTTTATCTCCTGCTCACAACATTTTATAATTATTTTCTCAATATATTTTTACTTATTTACCTGTCAACTTTGTTAAGTAAATGTGAGAACGGAAAAATATAGAAAAATAAGCTATGGAAAGCTGTCAAAACTAATGATACCTGCCCTAAGTATCGGGTTGATACTCAGTGGCCATTGTATATAATAATTGTTCCTGATTTAGGCACAGGGCCAGCAATTTGGGGAGAGGGTAAGTCGATTAAATCAACCCCAGTGAGTGACTGGTACTTTATTTTATCGACCCCGTATGGATGAACGGCAAAGCTAACCTCGGTGGGATTTGAACTCAGAACGTAAAGGGCCATAACTGTATGCCGCAAAGCATGTTGTCCGATGCTGTCAATCCACCGCTCTAAAGAAAAACATAATAATAATAAACAGAATTGTCTAACACACTGATAGGCAACGGGACATGACAAAATCCCAAACTCCTGGTTGAAATATTTATCAGGAAGTCAGGGTTTAATGGCAAATTTTTAGTGAGTCTAAATGACACCCAACTCGCTTACTAAAGGGGAGACCAGCCTGATACTTAAGAATAAGGACACGGCAAATCCCCAAAACCAGACTCACTCCTTCCTTTAACCTACAAGACTTTAAATGCAATAAGCCATGAAAAAAAATGATCAAGCACTTGGAAAAAAAACATTCTGTTTCCAGAAGAGCAAAGGGGATGAGGCAAAAGTTGACATGACTGTAAAGATCGATTATTAGTCAAGACAGTCATAAGAGAAAACTGTAGAATAGTAAAATAGAATGTGAGCGTGGCACAGGTTACCAGAAGTCTTTTGACAGTGTTCGTCATACGTTGTTGATAGTGGACAATCCAGCCATAAACAAAATAGTGACAATAAAAACATTTGATTAACATGTCATGAATAAATGATAGATAGTTCTGCAGATACAAATAAAAGAGGGATTTATAAAACCTGAGCCAATTCCAAGAGAGAGGGACTCCCTTTCGCTGTTCTTTTTCTGTCAAGTATCGACATCATTATCTGTGATACTAAACATGACTGGACTTCGTTATAAATACTACGATAAGTAAATTAAACACTTCCTGCATATAGACGATCTAAACCTGTACTCTGCAGATGAGAGACAACTTGAAACACCCACATCTAGTATATAGACGATCTAAACCTGTACTCTGCAGATGAGAGACAACTTGAAACACCCACATCTTGTATATAGACGATCTAAACCTGTACTCTGCAGATGAGAGACAACTTGAAACACCCACATCTTGTATATAGACGATCTAAACATGTACTCTGCAGATGAGAGACAACTTGAAACACCCACATCTTGTATATAGACGATCTAAACCTGTACTCGGCAGATGAGAGACAACTTGAAGCACCCACATCTTGTATATAGACGATCTAAACCTGTACTCTGCAGATGAGAGACAACTTGAAACACCCACACCTTGTATATAGACGATCTAAACCTGTACTCTGCAGATGAGGGACAACTTGAAACACCCACATCTTGTATATAGACGATCTAAACCTGTACTCTGCAGATGAAAGACAACTTGAAACACCCACATCTTGTATATAGACGATCTAAACCTGTACTCGGCAGATGAGAGACAACTTGAAGCACCCACATCTTGTATATAGACGATCTAAACCTGTACTCTGCAGATGAGAGACAACTTGAAACACCCACACCTTGTATATAGACGATCTAAACCTGTACTCTGCAGATGAGGGACAACTTGAAACACCCACATCTTGTATATAGACGATCTAAACCTGTACTCTGCAGATGAAAGACAACTTGAAACACCTACACCTTATATATAGACGATCTAAACCTGTACTCTGCAGATGAGGGACAACTTGAAACACCCACATCTAGTATATAGACGATCTAAACCTGTACTCTGCAGATGAAAGACAACTTGAAACACCTACACCTTATATATAGACGATCTAAACCTGTACTCTGCAGATGAGGGACAACTTGAAACACCCACATCTAGTATATAGACGATCTAAACCTGTACTCTGCAGATGAAAGACAACTTGAAACACCTACACCTTATATATAGACGATCTAAACCTGTACTCTGCAGATGAGGGACAACTTGAAACACCCACATCTAGTATATAGACGATCTAAACCTGTACTCTGCAGATGAAAGACAACTTGAAACACCTACACCTTATATATAGACGATCTAAACCTGTACTCTGCAGATGAGGGACAACTTGAAACACCCACATCTAGTATATAGACGATCTAAACCTGTACTCTGCAGATGAAAGACAACTTGAAGCACCCACATCTTGTATATAGACGATCTAAACCTGTACTCTGCAGATGAGGGACAACTTGAAACACCTACATCTAGTATATAGACGATTTAAACCTGTACTCTGCAGATGACAGACAACTTGAAGCACCCACATCTTGTATATAGACGATCTAAACCTGTACTCTGCAGATGAGAGACAACTTGAAACACCCACATCTAGTATATAGACGATCTAAACCTGTACTCTGCAGATGAGAGACAACTTGAAACACCCACATCTTGTATATAGACGATCTAAACCTGTACTCTGCAGATGAGAGACAACTTGAAACACCCACATATTGTATATAGACGATCTAAACCTGTACTCTGCAGATGAGAGACAACTTGAAACACACACATCTTGTATATAGACGATCTAAACCTGTACTCTGCAGATGAGAGACAACTTGAAACACCCACATCTAGTATATAGACGAACTAAACCTGTACTCTGCAGATGAGGGACAACTTGAAACACCTACACCTTATATATAGACGATCTAAACCTGTACTCTGCAGATGAGAGACAACTTGAAACACCCACATATTGTATATAGACGATCTAAACCTGTACTCTGCAGATGAGAGACAACTTGAAACACCCACATCTAGTATATAGACGATTTAAACCTGTACTCTGCAGATGAGAGACAACTTGAAGCACCCACATCTTGTATATAGACGATCTAAACCTGTACTCTGCAGATGAGAGACAACTTGAAACACCCACATCTAGTATATAGACGATCTAAACCTGTACTCTGCAGATGAGAGATAACTTGAAACACCCACATATTGTATATAGACGATTTAAACCTGTACTCGGCAGATGAGAGACAACTTGAAACACCCACATCTTGTATATAGACGATCTAAACCTGTACTCGGCAGATGAAAGACAACTTGAAACAATGCTTCATGGATTCACATAAGAAACAAACATGAAATTTGACCTAGAAATATGTTTCAAGACAACCATAAAGAAAGGAAAACTAGTGAAAAATTCTAATATCACGCTAGATAAAACTGAAATAAGAAAATTCGATTAGAGACTGACATAAAATACTTGGAAGGCGATGAACGAGATAGGTTTCAGCACAGATGAAAGAAAAGGTGGGAAAGAAACATTATAGATTAATTTACTGCTTCAGACAAATGTATTCCTCTCGAGGAAGAAGAAGAAGAAGAAGAAGAAGAAGAAGAAGAAGAAGAAGAAGAAGAAGAAGAAGAAGAAGAAGAAGAAGAAGAAGAAGAAGAAGAAGAAGAAGAAGAAGAAGAAGAAGAAGAAGAAGAAGAAGAAGAAGAAGAAGAAGAAGAAGAAGAAGAAGAAGAAGAAGAAGAAGAAGAAGACAAGTAATTAACATCAATTCTCAGGTGACCTCAGTATTAAGCGACAGTCTCAATAATCTGAATTCTAAAAGAACTGGCAGGAACAGAGAGAAAAACGAATGAAATAAGGACCACATTTAGAATACACCACCCAAAATCAGATGTAGAAAGATTATATTTACCACTAACACTGAGAGGCAGGTGCTTTATGCAACGAGAAAACTATTATAAAATAATCACTGTATTATCATTTAATCACTGTAGAACTGCAGAAATATCTACTGAGGAATAATGGAAAGTTAATACAAATAAACGAGAAACATAAACCAAACAAAAAATCGTTTTCTGTCTTCAAGGAAATCAAGAAATTCAAAACAGAAGCTGGATTGACAGATAATTGGGAAGCAAATGAAAACAAAGAAGAAACAACAACAGAAACGGTGAAAAGGAAAACTTCAAATTGAATACAAACCTACAGAATACCAAACTAAATTGATGGGAAGAAAAGCGGCAACATGATCAATACCCCAAAGAGAGGAAATAGATAAGCAAAATCACAGAACTTGGGTGAGAAGGATCTTGTCAGAAACAACTGACTCCAACTGATCCAGACGGGTCAGTAGTAGAGTAGTAGTAGCAGTAACAGCAGTAGTGGTAGTGGTGGTAGTAGTAGTAGTAGTAGTAGTAGTAGTAGTAGTAGTAGTAGTAGTAGTAGTGAAGGTGGTAGTAGTAGTAGTAGTAGTAGTAGTAGTAGTAGTAGTAGTAGTAGTAGTAGTAGTAGTAGTAGTAGTAGTGAGTATTTGTTTCAAGAAAGAAACGGTTTTTTTTTCAACAGTTGAACTACTGTTTCTTTGAGTGAAACTTCACCAAATGGTAATAGACCTTCAAGAGAGAATCTGATGAGAGATGATAGAGAAAAGGAATGCTGGCAATCTGGAATAAAACAGATTTTTCCGAGGAATAGACCAGAAAGTCAGAGAGCAAGCAAGATCTAAAAAGCAGAATATAATGGTTTCTACTTTTGGCACAAGGCCAGCAATTATCCCAGTGTATTACTGGTACTTTATTTTATTGACCCCGTAAGGATGAAAGGCAAAGTTAACCTCGCCGGGATTTGAACTCAGACCATAAAGGGCTGTAACTCTATGCTGCAAAGCATGGCGTCCGACCCTTTACCGATACTGCCAATCCACCAAAGCAGAATATAATAGTTTGTGATTTAGGCACACGGCCAACAATTTTGAGGCCGCGGAAAGTCGATTAAATCGAGCCAAGTGCAATATTTGTACTTTATTTATCAACCCCGAAAGTATGAAATGTAAAGCTAACCTAGGAGGGATTTGAACTCAGAAGGTAAAGGGACGTAACTCTATGCCAATAGAATTCTTTATTTACTTTGACATGATGGTACCCCTATAACTCTAGCAGGACTTTACGGCCACACAAACACCGAACACAACATATAGAGCTAAAAGCCATAGCTAACTATCAACAAGATTAAATATGCCATGTTTATCAAATTCATCGAGTTTTGCAGTGGAATACGAGAATTAGTCTACATTCTGTGATTCTGCCACAACACGTAAAGAGAGAGGAGTAGTTTGACTACCTCATACTACTCCTCTCTCTTTACATCTGCTGCCTGCGTGAATGTATGTGTAAAGGGAAGGAAGGGGGGGGGGGGCTATAGCAAAATAGTGGCTAGCGTTTGTTATGCTGTGTATGTGTTTGTGTGAATGTATGTGTGTTTGTGTGAATGTGTATGTGTGTTTGTGTGAATGTATGTGTGTTTGTGTTTGTGTGAATGTATGTGTGTGTGTGTTTGTGTGAATGTATGTGTGTGTGTGTTTGTGTGAATGTATGTGTGTGTTTGTGTGAATGTATGTATGTGTGTGTTTGTGTGAATGTATGTGTGTGTGTGTTTGTGTGAATGTATGTGTGTGTTTGTGTGAATGTATGTGTGTGTGTGTTTGTGTGAATGTATGTGTGTGTTTGTGTGAATGTATGTGTGTGTGTTTGTGTGAATGTGTGTGTGTGTTTGTGTGAATGTATGTGTGTGTTTGTGTGAATGTGTGTGTGTGTTTGTGTGAATGTATGTGTGTGTTTGTGTGAATGTATGTGTGTGTTTGTGTGAATGTGTGTGTGTGTTTGTGTGAATGTGTGTGTGTGTTTGCGTGAATGTATGTGTGTGTTTGTGTGAATGTATGTGTGTGTTTGTGTGAATGTATGTGTGTGTTTGTGTGAATGTGTGTGTGTGTTTGTGTGAATGTATGTGTGTGTTTGTGTGAATGTGTGTGTGTGTTTGTGTGAATGTATGTGTGTGTTTGTGTGAATGTATGTGTGTGTTTGTGTGTTTGTGTGAATGTATGTCTGAGTGTGCATCTTTGTATGTGTGTCTGTGCTTACACGTTTATATTTATATACTCATACATAGAAATGTATACATATGTACACACACATAGATGCGTCAGCGTGTTGAAAACACATCCTAGTTTTGTGAAGTCCTAAAAATGCTTATCAGAGTAAGCAGGCTTCCAAACAGTTTCCGTCTACCCGATGTTATGGTAAATGTGACATTTGGCCAAGGTGCCTCATAATGGGATCTAACCCAGGAACTATTGATTGGCCAGCTTGCATCAATATCTGACCTGACATGTTTGAGGGCGAATTTATACGAATATGTTCTTTCGTGTGGGAGTGCCATATATACCCGTCTATATATATATGTATCTGACTAAATATGTGTATGTGTGTATATATATGAATAGAGGTATGTGTCGGGTCAGTGTGCATACATGCATAAATACACACATATATCAAAGGTATAGGGATGTATTGAGTTAGAAACTCAAAATAATCTCTTACAATAGCTCTAGGAAAGAGGTTTTTCCGAGCCGTATAGTATAACTGAACAAAAAAGAAAAACGAACACAGACATATACATATATGTGTTCAAATCGTAAGGGACCAGATTCGCTAAGGTGAAAAGAATACTAACTATAGACAATAGGGTTTGCCTGACTCAATTTAAGAATAAATCAAGAAAAATAAATACAAACCAGATTTGTGGTATCTACCAATCACCCGGACAGTTTTGATAATACTGTTTCGTAATATTAATTGTGAAGAGGAATACCAAAATTCTAGCTCATCAGCGGGTGAAGAATTATTAGTATCCTAGTCCCTTCTAAGTATATTAAAAAACTGGATAGTGTGTGTATATATAACGCACATGGTACCAGCACTTAGCGTGTCTCGCAAACTCACGCCACTAAAAATAGCAGCCGGGTTTACTCGACATTTGAATTAGCTCGACGAATTAACGGAGACCACAATTCTGGTTTGTATTTATTTTTCTTGGTTTATTCTTAAATCGATTCTAGCAAACCCTATTGTCTGTAGTTAGTATTCTTTTCACCTTAGCGAATCTGATCCCTTACGATTTGAACACATATATGTGTATGTCTGTGTTCGGTTTTCTACACATATACATGTGTATTCCTGCATATGATTACTGTTCACGTGACAAGTCAGTAAGAATGACAATTAGGAGACTTAGAAATGTTTTTCAGATTATCAGCTACTACTGAAAGAGAGGGGGAGGGTTAGATAGAGGGAGGTAGAGAGTGACAGAGAGAGACAGAGTAAAGGGGAGGCAGGTGGAGAGGGAGATATAGAGGGAGAGGCATTGAGATAGACAGAGAGAAACTAAGAGAGACAGAGTGAGAGGGAGGCAGGTGGAGAGATATATATACAGGGAGAGGCACTGAGAGAGACAGATAGACATAGAGAGACGGAGAGAGAGAGTGAGAAACCGAGATAGAGAGACAGACAGAGAGGCGAAGAGAGATAGTGAGAGAGAGGGTGGGGAAGAGAGAAAGAGAGATGGAAAGAGAGGAGGAGAGAAAGAGTGAGAAAGAGAGAGGGGGAGGGGAAGAGAGAAAGAGTAAGAAAGAGAGAGGGGAAGGGAAGAGAGAAAGAGTGAGAAAGAGAGAGGGGGAAGGGAAGAGAGAAAAAGAAAGAGAGAGTAGAAGGGAAGAGAGAAAGAGTGAGAAAGAGAGAGGGAGAGGGGAAGAGAGAAAGAGTAAGAAAGAGAGAGGGGAAGGGAAGAGAGAAAGAGTGAGAAAGAGAGAGGGGAAGGGAAGAGAGAAAGAGTAAGAAAGAGAGAGGGAAAGGGAAGAGAGAAAGAGTGAGAAAGAGAGAGGGGGAGGGGAAGAGAGAAAGAGTAAGAAAGAGAGAGGGGAAGGGAAGAGAGAAAGAGTGAGAAAGAGAGAGGGGAAGGGAAGAGAGAAAGAGTGAGAAAGAGAGAGGGGAAGGGGAGAGAGAAAGAGTGAGAAAGAGAGAGGGGAAGGGAAGAGAGAAAGAGTGAGAAAGAGAGAGGGAAAGGGAAGAAAGAAAGAGTGAGAAAGAGAGAGGGGAAGGGAAGAGAGAAAGAGTGAGAAAGAGAGAGGGGTGGTAGAGAATGTAGAATTGTTAAGGAGTTAGAAGATAGGATGTTTTTCGGTTTCTGATCCGGCTGTATGCGCTCTGAGTTCAACTCCCCCTCCCCCCCCCCCCCGTCTGCCAGAAGTTGTGATTGACAGAGAGTATCAACACTGGAAAGACCAATGAAAACATCCCTTCCTTGGTTCGGTCTCATGAGTGGCTCGTTTCCTTTTTCATTTTCCATATTCTCTGTAGATGAAAGGTTAACGACAGAAGCGAGAAGGTTGAACTACCAAGACTTAAGTAGTTACCGAGTATCTACTGATGATATCGTGGTACGTGGAGGATTAATTGTTAGAGGATTGGGCTCACAATCAGAAGGTCACATGTTTGATATATTGAATCCTGGAGCAAGACACTTTATTTCACGTTGTCTTGATGATGATGTTGATGATGGTACCAAGCAGATAGTTGTCCCCGTCTATTTTATAATAGGTATTGCTGCAGTATCGGTAGAGGATCGGACGCCATGCTTTACAGCATAGAGTTACGGCCCTTTGTGATCTGAGTTCAAATGCCGCCGTGGTTAACTTAGCCGTTCATCCTTACGAGGTCGATAAAATAAAGTACCAGTCACGCACTGGGTCGATAAAATAAAGTACCAGTCACGCACTGGGCCGATTTAATCGCCCCCCCCCCCCCCAAAAAAAAACATATTGCTGGCCTTGTGCCTATAGTAGAAACCATTGGTTAGGGATGTGTGTGTACGAGTGAGGTGTGTGTGTGTGTGTGCGTGCATGCACGTATGTGTATTCATGAGTGTTCTATCTAGTCAAGATAGTATTTATAACCTTTATCAAGGATATTCGTAGATAGTATGAAAGGAAAAGGTCGCTCTTTTTTTTATCAACAGAGCTGAAATATTAATGTATGCTCGATACATTTGATCGCCGCCTAGGGTTTCAAACCACGCCCCGTGGTCTGCTTGGGCCTGATTTTCATTAAGTTAACCATAATAAAACTTTCGTGGCTGATACAGGGGGGTGCTTTGAAACCTAAGATAGCGATCAACTGCGTCGAAAAGACATTAATAACAGTGGGGAACGTGGTTTTAGCTGTCTTTTCTGGAGACATATTTCCTAGTAATTCAGGGGTGCTGATTTCGAAAATGAAATCCATTATCCAAATGACCATTGTTCATCATTTCCGGTATTGTCGCCATTTCTAGGAATAGATTTGGCTTCATAAAATGCAGAGCCATGTATGGAGCCTGACATAAGCTTGAAAACATAGTTTTTCAATATCATTTCAAGTAAATACAACAACAAAAGTGAAAACAAAAAGCATAATTTAAATATCTTCAGTAAATAAAAAGCATCAAACTTGAACAACTTTCACAATTTTCAATCTCACCAGTTACAAATGTCATGATGATGACAGAAAGGTCATTTATACAATTAGGTGTTAATAAACAAAACATTTTTGTGGTCCTTGACATCATATATGTCATATATTTGTTGCACTTGCTGTACATATCTGCAGATCTACCCACATTGTGCTTAATTTGTGTGACTGTCATTGCAAACCAGGGGAGACATGTTTTCTTATGAAAATTGACATGTTGCATTCGCTGTTAATGTTGTAATTGTGGAGTCACGTGGATAAAGGTCATTCTGAACATTATATAACGCTAAAGGAAAATTACGACTGTATAAAAATAGTGTTTGAAAAGGTGTGGTGTGAGGAGCACAACTAGACTATATGTGGCCACATGGATTGGGTTGCTTCTTGGTCTACAAGATGGATATAACAAGTATCCTTGTTTGTTTGTTTGCTTGTTTGTTTGTTGTTTGTTTTGTTCCTTTGGGACAGTCGAGCACAAAGCAACAGTTGGACATGTAAGACAAATCTAGCAGTAGCGTGTTCAAAATTGAAGAGAAAAATATTTTAAACAAACACATGAAGGTTTTGTTTCCCCCGTCCCAAATCCCATCCCATTTCATATGAAGCTTGGACTGATGAAGTACTTTGTGAAAGCCTTGGACCAGCATGGTAGCTGTTTCAAATACTTAAGCAGAAAGATTTTAGTCTTGTCTTGGGAGAAAATTAAGGCTGATGTGTTTGACCGTTCCCAAATTAGGCTGCTATTGCAGGAAGAGCAGTTTTTAGAGACCATGTCTGGCGTTGAAAAAGAAGCGCGGACTGCTTTTGATGCGGTGTGGCTGATGCACTGGGAAATAGTAAATCGTCAAATTATGAAGAACTTGTGCAGACCCTGTTAACCGGTTTTCGAGCACTGGGCTGCAACATGAGTGTAAAGGTGCATTTCTTGCTCAGTCGTGTGGATTACTTTCCTGAAATTCTGGGTGCAGTGAATGATGAACAAGGAGAAAGATTCCACCAAAACAACAGGACCATGGAGTCTAGGTATGAAGACAGGTGGAACACAAACTAGATGGTTGACTACTGCTGGTGTCTGTAAAGGGATGCCACAATACAAATTATTCACACAAAACAGCAAAGAGAAAGTTAAATCCTTGAATAGCTGAAATTCCAGTTTGACAGACATATCTCTCCTAAGATGTGTAGTTAAATATGTTGTGTAGTATATTTGTTAAACAATAAAAAGTACTATTTGATCTGTACAGTATTTCAATTAATGGCGATATTGACTTGAAGTAATAAAACATTTCTACGTTTATTTATGACCAGAGTACCATTAAATGGGTAGGAACAATTGTAAATAACAAGACAACTAAAACTTCTGTTTCCCTAGTACGATATATATATATATATATATATATATATATATATATATATATATATATATATATATATATATTAGAAATATAAGCTATCGCCGTATTTTGACTAAAGAAATTAAAGAAATTATTTAACCAGATAGTGGGGTTAAGAACCCCCGGAGAAATGGAAAAAGATGAGTATTGACGTACATGTACGTCAATACTCATCTTTTTCCATTTCTCCGAGGGTTCGGAACCCCACTATCAGGTTAAATAATTTCTTTAATTTCTTTAGTCAAAATACGGCGATAGCTTATATTTCTAATTTCAAACCCGCTCGCTGTTTCGAAAATATTCTTACATGATATATATATATATATATATATATATGTATATATATATATATTATATATATATATTTCGTTTCTGAATTTGTTTAGCAAGATTCTTTATCTGAAAACGTGTGTTGAAACCGATATTGTTATACTTTGGGAGGGTCATGTTGCCAACAAGAAAAACACTGGCTCCTCTATACACTCTGATTTTATCTCTCTGATTGTAACAGAGATAAAATCAGAGTGTATAGAGTGTATAGAGGAGCCAAAACCAAATGGGAAAAAATGGTAAATAATGACACAAATGGGACTTGCCCCTTGTATAGGAGCAACTTTTGGAATAGAATAGAAAGAACTAAGAATAAGGCAAATAGAATAAACTCATGGTATGATAGCAATAAATACCAGAGTGTAATGTTCATCGATACAACCCCTAGAGGTGAATTAGCTTACAAATTTAGAAGGGCCCTAGATCAATATTAAGATAGTAGAAAGACCAGGTACCTCCATAAAAACACTTATTAGTAAGACATACCCTTTTCAAAGACCCCCCTGCATAGATAAGAAATGTATAACCTGTAAATTAAGCCCCCATATTAACTGTAAAACTAGAAATGTAGTATATAGCATAAGATGTACTGAAGGACAATGTAGAGACAAAAATATAGTGTACATAGGTGAAACAGCTCGTAGTGTAGGGGAACGGATAAATGAACACTGGCGAGACCTTCAAGATAGTAAAGAATCATCTGTAATCTACCAACATGCTTAAAATAGAACATAAGGGTAAATTAGAGAACATAGAAATAAAATTAGAATCTACACACAGAAAAGACGCAATGTTTAGACAAAGCACAGAGGCAA
>OZ024755.1:40471680-40489180 GCA_964016885.1 Eledone cirrhosa
ATGGCAAGTGTGGTTATTTCTAGTGTAGGGGGGAGTGTGGGGAGAAAGGATGGCAAGTGTGGTTATTTCTAGTGTAGGGGGGAGTGTGGGGAGAAAGGATGGCAAGTGTGGTTATTTCTAGTGTAGGGGGGAGTGTGGGGAGAAAGGGTGGCAAGTGTGGTTATTTCTAGTGTAGGGGGGAGTGTGGGGAGAAAGGATGGCAAGTGTGGTTATTTCTAGTGTAGGGGGAGTGTGGGGAGAAAGGGTGGCAAGTGTGGTTATTTCTAGTGTAGGGGGAGTGTGGGGAGAAAGGATGGCAAGTGTGGTTATTTCTAGTGTAGAGGGGAGTGTGGGGAGAAAGGGATGGCAAGTGTGGTTATTTCTAGTGTAGGGGGAGTGTGGGGAGAAAGGATGGCAAGTGTGGTTATTTCTAGTGTAGGGGGGAGTGTGGGGAGAAAGGGTGGCAAGTGTGGTTATTTCTAGTGTAGGGGGAGTGTGGGGAGAAAGGATGGCAAGTGTGGTTATTTCTAGTGTAGGGGGGAGTGTGGGGAGAAAGGGTGGCAAGTGTGGTTATTTCTAGTGTAGGGGGAGTGTGGGGAGAAAGGATGGCAAGTGTGGTTATTTCTAGTGTAGAGGGGAGTGTGGGGAGAAAGGATGGCAAGTGTGGTTATTTCTAGTGTAGGGGGAGTGTGGGGAGAAAGGATGGCAAGTGTGGTTATTTCTAGTGTAGGGGGAGTGTGGGGAGAAAGGATGGCAAGTGTGGTTTAGTGTAGGGGAGAGTTGGTATGGGGGAGAAAGGATGGCAAGTGTGGTTATTTCTAGTGTAGAGGGGGAGTGTGGAGGAGAAGGATGGCAAGTGTGGTTAGATTTCTAGTGTAGGAGGGGAGTGTGGGGAGAAAGGGCTGGCAAGTGTGGTTATTTCTAGTGTAGGGGAGTGTGGGGAGAAAGGATGGCAAGTGTGGTTAATTTCTAGTGTAGGGGAGTGTGGGGAGAAAGGATGCAAGTGTGGTTATTTCTATTGTAGGGGGGAGTGTGGGGAGAAAGGGTGGCAAGTGTGGTTATTTCTAGTGTAGGGGGAGTGTGGGGAGAAAGGATGGCAAGTGTGGTTATTTCTAGTGTAGGGGGGAGTGTGGGGAGAAAGGATGGCAAGTGTGGTTATTTCTAGTGTAGGGGGAGTGTGGGGAGAAAGGGATGGCAAGTGTGGTTATTTCTAGTGTAGGGGAGTGTGGGGAGAAAGGATGGCAAGTGTGGTTATTTCTAGTGTAGGGGGAGTGTGGGGAGAAAGGATGGCAAGTGTGGTTATTTCTAGTGTAGGGGGAGTGTGGGGAGAAAGGATGGCAAGTGTGGTTATTTCTAGTGTAGGGGGGAGTGTGGGGAGAAAGGTGGCAAGTGTGGTTATTTCTAGTGTAGGGGGGAGTTGTGGGGAGAAAGGATGGCAAGTGTGGTTATTTCTAGTGTAGGGGAGTGTGGGGAGAAAGGATGGCAAGTGTGGTTATTTCTAGTGTAGGGGGAGTGTGGGGAGAAAGGATGGCAAGTGTGGTTATTTCTAGTGTAGGGGGAGTGTGGGGAGAAAGGGTGGCAAGTGTGGTTATTTCTAGTGTAGGGGGAGTGTGGGGAGAAAGGATGGCAAGTGTGGTTATTTCTAGTGTAGGGGGGAGTGTGGGGAGAAAGGATGGCAAGTGTGGTTATTTCTAGTGTAGGGGGAGTGTGGGGAGAAAGGATGGCAAGTGTGGTTATTTCTAGTGTAGGGGGAGTGTGGGGAGAAAGGGTGGCAAGTGTGGTTATTTCTAGTGTAGGGGGAGTGTGGGGAGAAAGGATGGCAAGTGTGGTTATTTCTAGTGTAGGGGGAGTGTGGGGAGAAAGGATGGCAAGTGTGGTTATTTCTAGTGTAGGGGGAGTGTGGGGAGAAAGGGTGGCAAGTGTGGTTATTTCTAGTGTAGGGGGAGTGTGGGGAGAAAGGATGGCAAGTGTGGTTATTTCTAGTGTAGGGGGGAGTGTGGGGAGAAAGGATGGCAAGTGTGGTTATTTCTAGTGTAGGGGGGAGTGTGGGGAGAAAGGATGGCAAGTGTGGTTATTTCTAGTGTAGGGGGGAGTGTGGGGAGAAAGGTGGCAAGTGTGGTTATTTCTAGTGTAGGGGGAGTGTGGGGAGAAAGGATGGCAAGTGTGGTTATTTCTAGTGTAGGGGGAGTGTGGGGAGAAAGGGTGGCAAGTGTGGTTATTTCTAGTGTAGGGGGAGTGTGGGGAGAAAGGATGGCAAGTGTGGTTATTTCTAGTGTAGAGGGGAGTGTGGGGAGAAAGGATGGCAAGTGTGGTTATTTCTAGTGTAGGGGGAGTGTGGGGAGAAAGGATGGCAAGTGTGGTTATTTCTAGTGTAGGGGGAGTGTGGGGAGAAAGGTGGCAAGTGTGGTTATTTCTAGTGTAGGGGGAGTGTGGGGAGAAAGGATGGCAAGTGTGGTTATTTCTAGTGTAGGGGGAGTGTGGGGAGAAAGGGTGGCAAGTGTGGTTATTTCTAGTGTAGGGGGAGTGTGGGGAGAAAGGATGGCAAGTGTGGTTATTTCTAGTGTAGAGGGGAGTGTGGGGAGAAAGGATGGCAAGTGTGGTTATTTCTAGTGTAGGGGGAGTGTGGGGAGAAAGGATGGCAAGTGTGGTTATTTCTAGTGTAGGGGGAGTGTGGGGAGAAAGGATGGCAAGTGTGGTTATTTCTAGTGTAGGGGGAGTGTGGGGAGAAAGGATGGCAAGTGTGGTTATTTCTAGTGTAGAGGGGGAGTGTGGGGAGAAAGGATGGCAAGTGTGGTTATTTCTAGTGTAGGGGGGAGTGTGGGGAGAAAGGGTGGCAAGTGTGGTTATTTCTAGTGTAGGGGGAGTGTGGGGAGAAAGGATGGCAAGTGTGGTTATTTCTAGTGTAGGGGGAGTGTGGGGAGAAAGGATGGCAAGTGTGGTTATTTCTAGTGTAGGGGGAGTGTGGGGAGAAAGGATGGCAAGTGTGGTTATTTCTAGTGTAGGGGGGAGTGTGGGGAGAAAGGGTGGCAAGTGTGGTTATTTCTAGTGTAGGGGGGAGTGTGGGGAGAAAGGGTGGCAAGTGTGGTTATTTCTAGTGTAGGGGGAGTGTGGGGAGAAAGGATGGCAAGTGTGGTTATTTCTAGTGTAGGGGGAGTGTGGGGAGAAAGGATGGCAAGTGTGGTTATTTCTAGTGTAGGGGGAGTGTGGGGAGAAAGGATGGCAAGTGTGGTTATTTCTAGTGTAGGGGGAGTGTGGGGAGAAAGGGTGGCAAGTGTGGTTATTTCTAGTGTAGGGGGGAGTGTGGGGAGAAAGGGTGGCAAGTGTGGTTATTTCTAGTGTAGGGGGAGTGTGGGGAGAAAGGATGGCAAGTGTGGTTATTTCTAGTGTAGGGGGAGTGTGGGGAGAAAGGATGGCAAGTGTGGTTATTTCTAGTGTAGGGGGAGTGTGGGGAGAAAGGATGGCAAGTGTGGTTATTTCTAGTGTAGGGGGGAGTGTGGGGAGAAAGGGTGGCAAGTGTGGTTATTTCTAGTGTAGGGGGAGTGTGGGGAGAAAGGATGGCAAGTGTGGTTATTTCTAGTGTAGGGGGAGTGTGGGGAGAAAGGATGGCAAGTGTGGTTATTTCTAGTGTAGGGGGAGTGTGGGGAGAAAGGATGGCAAGTGTGGTTATTTCTAGTGTAGGGGGAGTGTGGGGAGAAAGGATGGCAAGTGTGGTTATTTCTAGTGTAGGGGGGAGTGTGGGGAGAAAGGGTGGCAAGTGTGGTTATTTCTAGTGTAGGGGGGAGTGTGGGGAGAAAGGGTGGCAAGTGTGGTTATTTCTAGTGTAGGGGGGAGTGTGGGGAGAAAGGATGGCAAGTGTGGTTATTTCTAGTGTAGGGGGGAGTGTGGGGAGAAAGGGTGGCAAGTGTGGTTATTTCTAGTGTAGGGGGAGTGTGGGGAGAAAGGATGGCAAGTGTGGTTATTTCTAGTGTAGGGGGAGTGTGGGGAGAAAGGGTGGCAAGTGTGGTTATTTCTAGTGTAGGGGGAGTGTGGGGAGAAAGGATGGCAAGTGTGGTTATTTCTAGTGTAGAGGGGGAGTGTGGGGAGAAAGGATGGCAAGTGTGGTTATTTCTAGTGTAGGGGGGAGTGTGGGGAGAAAGGGTGGCAAGTGTGGTTATTTCTAGTGTAGGGGGAGTGTGGGGAGAAAGGATGGCAAGTGTGGTTATTTCTAGTGTAGGGGGAGTGTGGGGAGAAAGGGTGGCAAGTGTGGTTATTTCTAGTGTAGGGGGAGTGTGGGGAGAAAGGATGGCAAGTGTGGTTATTTCTAGTGTAGAGGGGGAGTGTGGGGAGAAAGGATGGCAAGTGTGGTTATTTCTAGTGTAGGGGGGAGTGTGGGGAGAAAGGGTGGCAAGTGTGGTTATTTCTAGTGTAGGGGGAGTGTGGGGAGAAAGGATGGCAAGTGTGGTTATTTCTAGTGTAGAGGGGGAGTGTGGGGAGAAAGGATGGCAAGTGTGGTTATTTCTAGTGTAGGGGGGAGTGTGGGGAGAAAGGGTGGCAAGTGTGGTTATTTCTAGTGTAGGGGGAGTGTGGGGAGAAAGGATGGCAAGTGTGGTTATTTCTAGTGTAGGGGGAGTGTGGGGAGAAAGGGTGGCAAGTGTGGTTATTTCTAGTGTAGGGGGAGTGTGGGGAGAAAGGATGGCAAGTGTGGTTATTTCTAGTGTAGAGGGGGAGTGTGGGGAGAAAGGATGGCAAGTGTGGTTATTTCTAGTGTAGGGGGGAGTGTGGGGAGAAAGGGTGGCAAGTGTGGTTATTTCTAGTGTAGGGGGGAGTGTGGGGAGAAAGGGTGGCAAGTGTGGTTATTTCTAGTGTAGGGGGGAGTGTGGGGAGAAAGGGTGGCAAGTGTGGTTATTTCTAGTGTAGGGGGGAGTGTGGGGAGAAAGGATGGCAAGTGTGGTTATTTCTAGTGTAGAGGGGGAGTGTGGGGAGAAAGGATGGCAAGTGTGGTTATTTCTAGTGTAGGGGGGAGTGTGGGGAGAAAGGGTGGCAAGTGTGGTTATTTCTAGTGTAGGGGGGAGTGTGGGGAGAAAGGGTGGCAAGTGTGGTTATTTCTAGTGTAGGGGGAGTGTGGGGAGAAAGGATGGCAAGTGTGGTTATTTCTAGTGTAGGGGGAGTGTGGGGAGAAAGGATGGCAAGTGTGGTTATTTCTAGTGTAGGGGGGAGTGTGGGGAGAAAGGGTGGCAAGTGTGGTTATTTCTAGTGTAGAGGGGGAGTGTGGGGAGAAAGGATGGCAAGTGTGGTTATTTCTAGTGTAGAGGGGGAGTGTGGGGAGAAAGGATGGCAAGTGTGGTTATTTCTAGTGTAGGGGGGAGTGTGGGGAGAAAGGGTGGCAAGTGTGGTTATTTCTAGTGTAGGGGGAGTGTGGGGAGAAAGGATGGCAAGTGTGGTTATTTCTAGTGTAGGGGGGAGTGTGGGGAGAAAGGGTGGCAAGTGTGGTTATTTCTAGTGTAGAGGGGGAGTGTGGGGAGAAAGGGTGGCAAGTGTGGTTATTTCTAGTGTAGGGGGAGTGTGGGGAGAAAGGATGGCAAGTGTGGTTATTTCTAGTGTAGAGGGGGAGTGTGGGGAGAAAGGGTGGCAAGTGTGGTTATTTCTAGTGTAGGGGGAGTGTGGGGAGAAAGGGTGGCAAGTGTGGTTATTTCTAGTGTAGGGGGAGTGTGGGGAGAAAGGATGGCAAGTGTGGTTATTTCTAGTGTAGGGGGAGTGTGGGCAGAAAGGATGGCAAGTGTGGTTATTTCTAGTGTAGAGGGGGAGTGTGGGGAGAAAGGGTGGCAAGTGTGGTTATTTCTAGTGTAGGGGGAGTGTGGGGAGAAAGGATGGCAAGTGTGGTTATTTCTAGTGTAGGGGGAGTGTGGGGAGAAAGGGTGGCAAGTGTGGTTATTTCTAGTGTAGGGGGGAGTGTGGGGAGAAAGGGTGGCAAGTGTGGTTATTTCTAGTGTAGGGGGAGTGTGGGGAGAAAGGGTGGCAAGTGTGGTTATTTCTAGTGTAGGGGGAGTGTGGGGAGAAAGGGTGGCAAGTGTGGTTATTTCTAGTGTAGAGGGGGAGTGTGGGGAGAAAGGGTGGCAAGTGTGGTTATTTCTAGTGTAGGGGGAGTGTGGGGAGAAAGGGTGGCAAGTGTGGTTATTTCTAGTGTAGGGGGAGTGTGGGGAGAAAGGGTGGCAAGTGTGGTTATTTCTAGTGTAGAGGGGGAGTGTGGGGAGAAAGGGTGGCAAGTGTGGTTATTTCTAGTGTAGGGGGAGTGTGGGGAGAAAGGGTGGCAAGTGTGGTTATTTCTAGTGTAGGGGGAGTGTGGGGAGAAAGGGTGGCAAGTGTGGTTATTTCTAGTGTAGGGGGGAGTGTGGGGAGAAAGGGTGGCAAGTGTGGTTATTTCTAGTGTAGGGGGGGAGTGTGGGGAGAAAGGGTGGCAAGTGTGGTTATTTCTAGTGTAGAGGGGGAGTGTGGGGAGAAAGGATGGCAAGTGTGGTTATTTCTAGTGTAGGGGGGAGTGTGGGGAGAAAGGATGGCAAGTGTGGTTATTTCTAGTGTAGGGGGGAGTGTGGGGAGAAAGGATGGCAAGTGTGGTTATTTCTAGTGTAGGGGGGAGTGTGGGGAGAAAGGATGGCAAGTGTGGTTATTTCTAGTGTAGGGGGGAGTGTGGGGAGAAAGGGTGGCAAGTGTGGTTATTTCTAGTGTAGGGGGGAGTGTGGGGAGAAAGGATGGCAAGTGTGGTTATTTCTAGTGTAGGGGGGAGTGTGGGGAGAAAGGATGGCAAGTGTGGTTATTTCTAGTGTAGGGGGGAGTGTGGGGAGAAAGGATGGCAAGTGTGGTTATTTCTAGTGTAGGGGGGAGTGTGGGGAGAAAGGATGGCAAGTGTGGTTATTTCTAGTGTAGGGGGGAGTGTGGGGAGAAAGGATGGCAAGTGTGGTTATTTCTAGTGTAGGGGGGAGTGTGGGGGGAAAGGATGGCAAGTGTGGTTATTTCTAGTGTAGGGGGAGTGTGGGGAGAAAGGGTGGCAAGTGTGATTATTTCTAGTGTAGGGGTAGTGTGGGGAGAAATGGTGGCAAGTATGGTTATTTCTAGTGTAGGGGGAGTACAGGGAGAAAGGATGGAAAGTGTGGTTATTTCTAGTGTAGGGGGAGTGTGGGGAGAAAGGATGGCAAGTGTGGTTATTTCTAGTGTAGGGGGAGTGTGGGGAGAAAGGGTGGCAAGTGTGGTTATTTCTAGTGTAGGGGGGAGTGTGGGGAGAAGGATGGCAAGTGTGATTATTTCTAGTGTAGGGGTAGTGTGGGGAGAAAGGGTGGCAAGTGTGATTATTTCTAGTGTAGGGGGGAGTGTGGGGAGAAAGGGTGGCAAGTGTGATTATTTCTAGTGTAGGGGTAGTGTGGGGAGAAAGGGTGGCAAGTGTGATTATTTCTAGTGTAGGGGGGAGTGTGGGGAGAAAGGGTGGCAAGTGTGATTATTTCTAGTGTAGGGGGGAGTGTGGGGAGAAAGGGTGGCAAGTGTGATTATTTCTAGTGTAGGGGTAGTGTGGGGAGAAAGGGTGGCAAGTGTGATTATTTCTAGTGTAGGGGGGAGTGTGGGGAGAAAGGGTGGCAAGTGTGATTATTTCTAGTGTAGGGGGGAGTGTGGGGAGAAAGGGTGGCAAGTGTGGTTATTTCTAGTGTAGGGGGGAGTGTGGGGAGAAAGGGTGGCAAGTGTGATTATTTCTAGTGTAGGGGTAGTGTGGGGAGAAAGGGTGGCAAGTGTGATTATTTCTAGTGTAGGGGGGAGTGTGGGGAGAAAGGGTGGCAAGTGTGATTATTTCTAGTGTAGAGGGAGTGTGGGGAGAAAGGATGGCAAGTGTGGTTATTTCTAGTGTAGGGGGGAGTGTGGGGAGAAAGGGTGGCAAGTGTGATTATTTCTAGTGTAGGGGTAGTGTGGGGAGAAAGGGTGGCAAGTGTGATTATTTCTAGTGTAGGGGGGAGTGTGGGGAGAAAGGGTGGCAAGTGTGATTATTTCTAGTGTAGAGGGAGTGTGGGGAGAAAGGATGGCAAGTGTGGTTATTTCTAGTGTAGGGGGGAGTGTGGGGAGAAAGGGTGGCAAGTGTGATTATTTCTAGTGTAGGGGTAGTGTGGGCAGAAAGGATGGCAAGTGTGGTTCTTTCTAGTGTAGGGGGAGTGTGGGGAGAAAGGATGGCAAGTGTGGTTATTTCTAGTGTAGGGGGAGTGTGGGGAGAAAGGATGGCAAGTGTGGTTGTTTCTAGTATAGGGGGAGTGTGGGGAGAAAGGATGGCAAGTGTGGTTATTTCTACTTTAGGGGGGAGTGTGGGGAGAAAGGGTGGCAAGTATGGTTATTTCTAGTGTAGGGGGAGTACAGGGAGAAAAGATGGCAAGTGTGGTTATTTCTAGTGCAGGGGGGAGTGTGGGAAGAAAGGATGGCAAGTGTGGTTATTTCTAGTGTAGGGGGAGTGTGGGGAGAAGGATGGCAAGTGTGGTTATTTCTAGTGTAGGGGGAGTGTGGGGAGAAAGGATGGCAGGTGTGGTTGTTTCTAGTATAGGGGGAGTGTGGGGAGAAAGGGTGGCAAGTGTGGTTATTTCTAGTGTAGGGGGGGAGTGTGGGGAGAAAGGATGGCAAGTGTGGTTATTTCTAGTGTAGGGGGAGTGTGGGGAGAAGGATGGCAAGTGTGGTTATTTCTAGTGTAGGGGGAGTGTGGGGAGAAAGGATGGCAAGTGTGGTTATTTCTAGTGTAGAGGCGGAGAGTGGGTAGAAAGGATGAGAGGCGTGGTTATTTCTAGTGTAGGGGTGAGTGTGGGGAGAAAGGGTGGCAAGTGTGGTTATTTCTAGTGTAGGGGGAGTGTGGGGAGAAAGGATGAGAGGCGTGGTTATTTCTAGTGATGGGGGGTGTGTGGGGAGAAAGATGAGAGGCGTGGTTATTTCTAGTTGAGCGTGGCTGCTGAGGGTTCACGGCTCAATCGTAGAATACTCACTAGCATCGGAATGACTGGGAGAGAGAAGCCGGCACTTCTCAAGATGGAGGTGGCTGCAAGGTGGCTTTCATGTTGGCTTTGGAGTAGAAGAGAGGAGATAACCTGGAAACCAAGTGGAGAAGATAGTCAGTGATTTGGTCACCATTGTTGACCACCAGCGAGAGGGTGGTACAGTTATGGTCAGAAGGAGAAGATAGGCAGTGATTTGGTCACCATTGTTGACCACCAGCAAGAGGGTGGTACAGTTAAGGTCAGAAGGAGAAGATATGCAGTGATTTGGTCACCATTGTTGACCACCAGCAAGAGGGTGGTACAGTTATGGTCAGAAGGAGAAGATAGGCAGTGATTTGGTCACCATTGTTGACCACCAGCAAGAGGGTGGTACAGTTAAGGTCAGAAGGAGAAGATAGGCAGTGATTTGGTCACCATTGTTGACCACCAGCAAGAGGGTGGTACAGTTAAGGTCAGAAGGAGAAGATATGCAGTGATTTGGTCACCATTGTTGACCACCAGCAAGAGGGTGGTACAGTTAAGGTCAGAAGGAGAAGATAGGCAGTGATTTGGTCACCATTGTTGACCACCAGCAAGAGGGTCGTACAGTTAAGGTCAGAAGGAGACGATAGGCAGTGATTTGGTCACTATTGTTGACCACCAGCAAGAGGGTGGTACAGTTAAGGTCAGAAGGAGAAGATAGGCAGTGATTTGGTCACCATTGTTGACCACCAGCAAGAGGGTGGTACAGTTAAGGTCAGAAGGAGAAGATAGGCAGTGATTTGGTCACCATTGTTGACCACCAGCGAGAGTGTGGTACAGTTAAGGTCAGAAGGAGAAGATAGTCAGTGATTTGGTCACCATTGTTGACCACCAGCAAGAGGGTGGTACAGTTAAGGTCAGAAGGAGAAGATAGGCAGTGATTTGGTCACCATTGTTGACCACCAGCAAGAGGGTGGTACAGTTAAGGTCAGAAGGAGAAGATAGTCAGTGATTTGGTCACCATTGTTGACCACCAGCGAGAGGGTGGTACAGTTAAGGTCAGAAGGAGAAGATAGGCCGTGATTTTGGTCACCATTGTTGACCACCAGCAAGAGGGTGGTACAGTTAAGGTCAGAAGGAGAAGATAGTCAGTGATTTGGTCACCATTGTTGACCACCAGCGAGAGGGTGGTACAGTTAAGGTCAGAAGGAGAAGATAGTCAGTGATTTTGGTCACCATTGTTGACCACCAGCAAGAGGGTGGTACAGTTAAGGTCAGAAGGAGAAGATAGTCAGTGATTTGGTCACCATTGTTGACCACCAGCGAGAGGGTGGTACAGTTAAGGTCAGAAGGAGAAGATAGTCAGTGATTTGGTCACCATTGTTGACCACCAGCAAGAGGGTGGTACAGTTAAGGTCAGAAGGAGAAGATAGGCAGTGATTTGGTCACCATTGCTGACCACCAGTGAGAGAGTGGTACATTTAAGGTCAGAAGGAGAAGATAGGCAGTGATTTGGTCACCATTGCTGACCACCAGTGAGAGAGTGGTACATTTAAGGTCAGGAAAAGAAGATAGGCCGTGATTTGGTCACCATTGACCTATCAGCTGTTGTTATGGTTAAGGATCGAAACAGCCAATGAAAGCTGGAGACCGTCTGATGACATCATCACTTGCCCCTGTCTATATCCAACGAATGGGAGATGTAATTATCTTTATTATAATAATAGTTTTAGAATGGTGGGTTGACAGTATCTGTAGAGGGTCGGACACCATGCTTTGCAGCGTAGAGTTACGGCCCTTTATTATCTGTTCAAATCTTGCCGAGGTTAACTTTCCCTTTCATAAAATAAAGTTACCAGTCACGAACTGGGGTCGGTTTAATCGACTTTCCCCTTCCCCAAAATTGCTGGCCTTGTGCCTATATAAGAAACCATTATAATAATAGTTTTAGAGTTGTGGATTAGCACTGTCAGTAGAGCGTCAGACAACATGCTCTGCGACATAGAGTTGCGGCTCTTAACGTTCGGGCTGAAAGGCCACCCACGTTTCTTTTGTTTTTACGCCTTTCGGGGTCAATGAAAGAAAATGCCAATCACGCACTGGTAACGATTTAATCACCCCCCCCCCCTTCAAATTTCTGGCTTTATGCCAAGAATCGAAAGAATTATATTAATTATAAGTATGTACGTACATACATATATGTATACAGACGTACAGTAGTATGTATATACATACATGCACACATATATAAATGTACGTATGGGTTTACCGAACATTTATTATAATGCTCGGTTTGTTGTAAACAAACAGCCCGAATTAAGCCGTACAGTGTTTAGCAACCATCGTTGCCCTTTTGTTCAACACTGACAAAGGAACGATGAACTAGTTTCTAGCTTATTAGCTGTCATCAGCACCGTATACCTTTCTGTCAGTTGATTGAACGTTTGAAAGTATATAATTTCCTTATGCATATTAACGGCTGAGCAGCCTAATTTGCATATCGAGGGAGTTAGTCGGCCGGGTGTACCGAAAACGATAAATGGAAAAAATGAAATTTCATTTCTCAACCCATACGTACATATATATGTGTGCATATATGCATGTATATACATACTAATGTACGTCTGTATACATATATGTATGTATACAGAAATGAAATTTCATTTTTACCAATTATATTAATATTTTATCAATTACGTCGTGTAGAATTAGTTTAACCAAAGAAAAACACTCAAAAAGTTCACTTTACATAATGTATGTTTGTAAACTGCTGTAAAGACTCTAGCACGATGTAAATACTTTAGTTTCAACATAGTCTCTTATCACGTCAATTGCCAGACCAACACAACTCCAAAATTAATATTCTTCTTTTCGTTTATTTTTCCTCAAATACTAATGTTTCCTGTTTTATTAGGATATTTCCAACTTGGATATAATGTTTATCTGTCTCTACTCTACCTTTGTCTCTAATCACGGCACGATTCTTAGTCTTATTGAATTGCTTTAAACCAATTATATTTTTTAAAGAAATTCTCTAAATTATGAATAAGATGTTTTCTCTATTTCATTAATTTTTAGTCCATTTCCCACATCAACTGTTTGCTTTTTGTCCAGCTAACACATTTCTTTCCCAGGATATTTTTGTTATTTTATAAATATTACAATATAGTTTTATAGATTTGTGTTTCGTTCCTCTGATTACATTGCGTTATTTTATTGTATTATTATTTTCAACCTATCCTTGTTAGCCATCATACGTGCTGGGGCATTATCGAATTTATAATTATCATATTTATATATCATTTGCTATGGGTTTTTTTAATAATTTATAAAGGGTAGTATTGTTATAACACTGTTGCCTTTTCATACAGTATAATTGCTTTAGTGACCAGTGGATTTAACTATTTGTAGTCAATTTTCAGTTGGCCTAAATTTGAATTGTTCACTTCAGTTTAGTTTGCACAATACTAACTTTACAATCATTTCCTTAGATTGTTATTTCAATATATATATATATATATATATATATATACACTATATATATATACACTATATATATATATATACACTATATATATATATATACACTATATATATATACACTATATATATATATATATACACACTATATATATATACACTATATATATATATATACACTAATAATAACAATAAGGGTTTCAAGGCCAGCAATTTGGGGGGGGGGGCAAGTCGATTAAATCAACCCCAGTGCGTGACTGGTACTTTATTTTATCGACCCCGTAAGGATGAAAGGCACAGTTAACCTCGGCGGGATTTGATGATAAAGGGCCATAACTCTATGCTGCAAAGCATGCTGTCCGACCTCAGCAGATACTGCCAATCCACTAATAATAACAATAATAAAAATAAAAAAAGACGAAGTGGTATACCTTCATTACGTTTATTGAGGTGTGATGTCAGGAAAAGAAGATAGGCCCTGATTTGGTCACCATTGACCAATCAGCTGTTATGGTTAAGGATCGAAACAGCCAATGAAAGGTGGACACCGTCTGATGACATCATCACTTGCCTGCCTCTGTCTGGAATTAAAAACTCGTCGGACTTATGTTATGGTATTAGTATTACACGCAGCTTAGTACACCAATATACCTGCTGGAAACTAAGCATTGAGTACTCACTACGCTAAACATGGTGTAACTTGACGTTTCAATCCCTATATATATATATATACATATATATATATATATATATATATATATATATATATATATATATATATATATATATATATACGTATATATATATATATATATATATATATATATACGTATGTATATATATATATATATATATATATATATATATATATACGTATGTATATATATATATATATATACGTATGTATATATATATATATATATATATACGTATGTATATATATATATATATATATATATATATATATATATATATACGTATGTATATATATATATATATATATATATACGTATGTATATATATATATATATATATATATATATATATATATATATACGTATGTATATATATATATATATATATATATATATATATACGTATGTATATATATACGTATATATATATATATATATACGTATATATATATATATATACGTATATATATATATATATATATATACGTATATATATATATATACGTATATATATATATATATATATATACGTATATATATATATACACGTATATATATATATATATATAATAATAATAATAATAATTGTTTCTACTTTAGGCACAAGGCCAACAAATACCCAGTGCATTACTGGTACTTTATTTTATCGACCCCGTAAGGATGAAAGGCAAAGTCAACCTCGGCGGGATTTGAACTCCGACCGTAAAGGGACGTAACTATGCTGGAAAGCATGGCGTCCGAACCTCTACCGATACTGCCAATTCACCGCCCTTAATAATAATAATAATAATAATAATAATAATAATAATAATAATAATAATAATAAGGGTTTCATTTATTGGCCACAAGGGCCGACATATAGGTGTCAATACAATATACGGGGACAGTGTATACGGGGAGAGTGGGGATTTCACACAAAAATTGAGTAAAAAATAGGAAAAACAATAACAATAAACAAAAAGAAATACAACAATGAAAATCCCCAAATAGGGGGATAACAACCCAGGGTTGATTCAGGTACCCCACCAATCCTGAACCACCCGACGCTTCGAGGGCACCTGGGAAGGGCACTCCTCTCCTCCTCAAATTCACCAGCCTCCAGGCGCATGACCAGAGTAGGCCCACTCACACGAGCCATTCTCGCCACATTCACCCACCTTTAAGCAAATGTACTGAGGAGCAGCACTTCTCTCTCCACCCTCACCTTCCTTGTCAAGTGAAACTTGAAAATTTTGATGAGGGATTGGCTGAAGAGAAAAGTGTCTGTCTTCAGTCCTTTCAACCTGGTCCACCATACAACCTCTTTCGCAACTGCCGCCAGACAGGAAAATTGCCTGCCCTTCCTGGCCAAAAGAAGGCGGCGGTTTGATCTTCACTATGGACTCGGCCAATAGCCGGATCCGTTCTACACGCGACAACAGCTGTTCGACATAATTCCACAAGTCAGTAATGCAGGGACACTGGACGAGTACGTGTAGAACGGTTTCGTCGCTCTGCGGGCATCTCAGGCAGATCCGTCTGACAGCACTTCCGTGCTTGCAGAGTTTATCTCGAACCGGCAGTGCCCCTCCCTCCCCCCCCCCCCTGTAGCACTGCCAAGCGAGGGATTTTGGGAAATTATCCTTCGTCCCCGGCTCGAAAGTTCTCCGAAACAGACTGGTCAGTTCGACTTCGCCGACGCCTAGAACAGCTCCGAGTGCGTTGTCGCACTTGCCCACTACTAATCTTCTATAGCACTCAAGAGTTGGGGTTCACTGACCGCATTGCCCGCCTGGTAGTGGGCAGTGAGTGTCTGGCAACATTCCAGATGCCATTCACCCAGTCTCGGTCTCTTCTTGACCCAGGACTGCAGCTCAGTCAAAGAGACGAGCTGCGCAAAGGCCTGTCTCACAAACGGCGACCACACCTGTTCACCGTTTAGGCAGAATATCTGCAGATGTCGCAGCCTCAGCGCATGTCTGCGCATCATTAGCCACGGCATGTTCAGCCCTCCACGTAGAGGGTGCTAGCAGCAGATGGACCGCCTCACCAACAGACCCTATCCCTTCCACAAAATTTGAAGAGGAGCCGATCCAAGCTGGCAAGGTGCGGACAGGGACAAGGGACGAGGGTTAGGCGGTAGTAGATGTCGGACGCGATGTACGCGTTCACAACCTCCGCCCGACCTTTCAGTGATAGCTTCCTTGCAGCCGATTTCTGGGTAAGACTGGCTACCCTGCCCGTCACCTCGTCCTAATACTTATCCGCCTGGAGGTCTGGCCCGAACTAAACACCTAGCAACTTTACCGGTCCGTTCAGCGCCCAGCGACGCTGTTGGACGGCATGGACTTGCCTCTCCAGGTGCCGAGTTGCAAGCCCACCGACTTTTCCGAATTAAGTTTTGCTCCCATCAACCGTTCATATTCCTCCAATAAGTTGCCGACCACCTCGATTTCCGAGGTGTCCGACGCATAAGTCAACACATCCTTTCCGTGTCACGATTCGAGCGGGATGCCCTGCAACAGCTCCAGCTTCCGCAGTAAAGGCTCAAGAGCCAATGCGGAGAGAGAGGGCACCCTTGAAGGAGCGATCTGGAGATCTGAAACGGTTCCGAGAGGTGGCCATTAACTTTGACGACAGAGCAGATGCCGCTGTGCACTGCAGCGATCCAGCTTCTGAAGACGGGGCCGAAGCCAGCTGCCTTCATGTATGTACGTATGTACACTGTCAGAGTTACCTCAGGTGATGGCGAGGCTGAGGTGTTGGAACAACCAAGCGCCTTAGCGAGATTCGCCAGTTACTTCTATTAGCCGAGCCGCCAGTGAAGAGAGGAACCTCGCAGTCAGTAGCCCAAACATCTCGAAAGCCACAGGCTGAAAAATGTAGCTGGCTGACAGATTGCAGTATTTGAGGGCCTTACTCCGTTCGGCTGCGGAAGCTGTAGCTCTCGTCTTAACCGCAGCATCCAGGATGTGGGAACAAGCAAAAGAGTCACTAACAATGACGTCCCAGACAAGGCACCTGCCTCTCGACCAGGGACACAGGGTAAGGCTGTCAGGTCTTTTGCCGTCATTTCTGGACAACCAAGATGGTTCTAAGATTGAGGGGATGTTCGCCAGAGCCAAAGCTCTCTTGAGAATGAGATTTAGCTCTGTGTGACGCGCAAAGCAGCCGGCATTCAGGCGGCAAGAAAGACCGTGGAGGCCTGTGGAGACGAGGAGTTTGCCGCATCGGCACCTCATACCCATGCAGACGTCAGGTCCCACTCTGAGGGCGATGGAGACACGAAGTTCGTCCAGGCTGAGTAGGCCACCAACTATGGCCACGAGTAGGGCATCAACCCAGTTATATAAATATATATATATATATACGTATATCAATAATATTAATAAATGGAGGCTATCTTTGTGAAACCATATTTATTTTATTATATATATTTCAAGGGTACCAAAATTTTGGTACCCTTCAAATATATATAATGAAATAAGTGTGGTTTTGTAAAGATATTTTCCATTTATTAATATTATTGATATTATACTCCAGAAGAACGCTGTTGGGTGCTTCTAATCTGTTATAAATTAAATTTGTTGAATAATCAACAAATTAAATAACTCATTGCTATATAGACGTTTATATATTTATATATACGTATATATATTTATGTATATATATATTTATATATACGTATATATATTTATGTATACGTATATATATTTATATATATATATATATTAATATATACTGAAGAGGTCACAGAGTGTGTGACGAAAGGACTATGACTATATATAAACAACTATCTGGTTGTGGAACCAACCAACCAACCAGAAATTTATAAATTTATAAATTTGTAAATTTATAAGTATATAATAAATTGAAGTGAAAGTAACTGGTGAGTGTGTTTCTTATTGGCAACATGACCCTCCCAAAGTATAACAATATATATATATACATAACGATAAATTAACGGAGGCATAGACTCTCGTTATTCCCTGTCAATAATGTGCACAAATGAAAAGGAATCCTGAGCTCTTTAAAATACAATATGTTGAGAGAGAGAGAGAGAGAGTTGAGGTGTGTAGACCTGGAGAGAGAGAGAGAGAGAGAGAGAGAGAGAGAGAGAGAGAGAGAGAGAGAGAGAGAGAGAGAGAGATAGTACGCTATCAATATAACAGGGAAAACCATCGGCGTATGGAATCTATAACAGTTTTTCCCCTCTCTCTCATTTATATATATATATATGTGTGTGTGTGTGTGTACATACATTATAACACCTGTAGGTGAAATTTTATTCCTGAATCTTAGTGTGTGTGTATGTGTGGTGTGTATATATGTATGTATGTTGCATGTGTGTGTGTATGTGTGGCTATAGGTGCGACTACATGAATGTGTGTGTATTGTAGTATCTAGGTGCATATATGT
>OZ024755.1:40494180-40496680 GCA_964016885.1 Eledone cirrhosa
CCGAGCCTGTCGTCACACTTGTAACGTACTAACCCTCTATAGAATGTCGAAGTGGAGTCTTCGCTGATTGTTGTGCCCGCCTGGCAGAGGACTGTGAGCGCCTGAGTGCATTAAATGTTCCAGGCGCCCATTTTTTACGGTCTCTGCTTGACCCAGGACTGCAGCTCCGTCAGCGAGACAAGTTGCGGGAAGGCCTGTCTCACAAACGGTGCCCACACCGGTTGGTCGATGAGGAATACCTGGAGATGCCGTAGCATCAGCGCATGTTTGCGCATCATCAGCCACGGCATTCCCAGCCTTCCGCTGGAAGGGTGCTGACAGCAGACGGATCTCCTCACCAGTGGGGCCTGCTTCTTCTAAAGGAACTAGATAGATAGATAGATAGACTGACAGACGGGCAGATATATATAGTCATAATTATAAATATAAAGTAATAATTACATAGGGATGGTATGTAGTAGTTCTTATTCTATATTGAATTATTTCAGAATTTCATATATCTGATAAATGACTTAACGATGCAGGGCATATGACTTGATCTGAGACTGTGTTGTACATCTCCAGCAAATGACTTGATCTGAGACTGTGTTGTACATGTATGGCAAGTGACTTGATCTGAGACTGTGTTGTACATGTCTAGCAGGTGACTTGATCTGAGACTGTGTTATACATGTCTGGTGGGTGACTTGATCTGAGAATGTGTTGTACATATCTAGCAGATGACTTGATCTGAGACTGTGTGTACATGTCTGGTAGGTGACTTGATCTGAGACTGTGTTGTACAAGTCTGGAAAGTGACTTGATCTGAGACTGTGTTGTACATGCCTGACAGATGACTTGATCTGAGACTGTGTTGTTCATGTCTAGCAGGTGACTTGATCTGAGACTGTGTTGTACATGTCTGACAGATGACTTGATCTGAGACTGTGTTGCATCTGATTTCAATTACAGTGTCGAAGTATTTTGTTAGCCACAGTTGTATTTCATCTGTGTTTTGAAACTAAAACAATTACTTCATAGAAGAATCATGTTGTAAACCATTTAAAAAATACACCAAATTTGTTATCCTTACTTTGTGTTGATCATATTATCTGGTGTCAAATTTTGTCAGACAGTCTACGACCTCATGTTGAGAATTTTAACACCAAGAAATATAATGTTTTTGTTAATATAATGTTTTTGTTTGTTTTTATATCGCCAAAATGATTCTTCCCCGCTGTAATAGAATTATTTATTTTATATCTCTAGTTTTTTTTTACTTCTAAATATTGATTGAAAATGATATCATGTTCTCTAATAGGTCCTGATGCAGGAACATTGTATACAATCAGTGTATTCATGAGTGTATTAAACAATACACACTGTAAAGTATTAGTGTTACGATAAATTACACCCAGTACACTCTGTAAAGTATTAGTGCTACGATAAATTACACCCAGTACATTCTGTAAAGTATTGGTACTGCAATAAATTACACCCAGTACACTCTGTAAAGTATTGGTGCTGCAATAAATTACACCCAGTACACTCTGTAAAGTATTGGTGCTTCAATAAATTACACCCAGTACACTCTGTAAAGTATTGGTGCTGCAATAAATTACACCCAGTACACTCTGTATAGTATTGGTGCTGCAATAAATTACATCCAGTACACTCAGTAAAGTGGTAGTGGTGATGCTACAATATAATACACCCAGTACACTCTGTAAAGTGGTAGTGTTGGTGGCACAATAAAATACACCCAGTACACTCTGTAATGTGGTAGTGTTGGTGTCATGATTAAATACACCCAGTACACTCTGTAAAGTGGTAGTGTTGGTGTCATGATATAATACACCCAGTACACTCTGTAAAGTGGTAGTGTTGGTGGCACAATAAAATACACCCAGTACACTCTGTAATGAGGTAATGTTGGTGTCATGATAAAATACACCCAGTACACTCTGTAAAGTAGTAGTGTTGGTGTCATGATATAATACACCCAGTACACTCTGTAAAGTGGTGGTGCTGGTGTCATGATAAAATACACCCAGTACACTCTGTAAAGTAGTAGTGTTGGTGTCATGATATAATACACCCAGTACACTCTGTAAAGTGGTAGTGCTGGTTGCACAATAAAATACAGCCAGTACACTCTGTAATGAGGTAATGTTGGTGTCATGATAAAATACACCCAGTACACTCTGTAAAGTGGTAGTGTTGGTGTCATGATATAATACACCCAGTACACTCTGTAAAGTGGTAGTGTTGGTGGCACAATAAAATACACCCAGTACACTCTGTAATGAGGTAATGTTGGTGTCATGACAAAATACACCCAGTACACTCTGTAAAGTAGTAGTGTTGGTGTCATGATATAATACACCCAGTACACTCCGTAAAGTGGTGGTGCTGGTGTCATGATAAAATACACCCAGTACACTCTGTAAAGTAGTAGTGTTGGTGTCATGATATAATACACCCAGTACACTCTGTAAAGTGGTAGTGTTGGTGGCACAAT
>OZ024755.1:40509180-40511680 GCA_964016885.1 Eledone cirrhosa
AAGAATCTTGCTAAACAAATTCAGAAACCAAATATATATATATATATATATATATATATATATATATATATATATATATGTTGTTATACTTGGGGAGGGCCATATTTGTGTAATATTGCCAGAATTAATAACAGAACACACTCACTGTTTGGTGTGTTTTCGCTTTTCGCTTCTGTGTCTTTTATATCGGTAATCTAATATATTCGGTCCTCAATGTTGTCATTGACTGTCAGAAATAATACAGATACAATATAGACACAAACACATATATATAGTTTATCAAAGTTCTTTCGTTGTACATCTGCAACATCGTCAGTGGTGCTATTGTTTCCCCCCGTTACATTGTATTTTCTACGCCATCTTTATTTAGTCTGTTTATATATTTATTTATTTATTTGTTCATTTTATTTTTGTCTTCTTTGCAGACAGACAGACAAAGAATTTTATATATATAGAGATGGACACTGACATATATATATATAGACACTGATATATATATATATATATATATGTGTGTGTGTGTGATATTTTTCTTCCTTTTCCTTATATTTTCTTTCCTCCTTCCTTTCCTTTTTTCCAATCTCATATATCCATCTTATTTTATTTTTCATATGTTGATTTAACACTTCAGTGCGTACATACCGTAATTATATCTCTACCATGGTTTCATCCTTATTTTTAGACATCCAAATAATAGGAATGTCCTGAGACAAACTCAAAATCAGACATCTAGTTTTTCAATCCGATCCCACCAAAAATAGATTCAAAAATGGCTAAGAATCGCTATGTGGCTGTGGTCAAGCCAGAAAGAATGTGATTGGTTGCTTACGGCGGGTAGGCTTGCTGCTAGAAAGCGCAGCCAAATATCGCCAAATTTAATCTCAACCTATCGGGAGATTATTAAATTGCAACATGTATATATCTATAACTTTATGTATATGTTAACCTATATATTTAATAATCTCCAGGTATGCATTTCTTCTAAGTTTAATTTTACACCTAATTATGTATGGTTGATGATATATTTAGTCAGTTTCAATGGCTAAAAATCGCTATGTAGCTGTGTTCCATGCTCTGATCTTTTGATTTTAATTTATTAATTCTTCATATAGCTTAAAAGTGAACAGTTGCAACATATATATATCTTTAATTTTGTGTATATGATAACCTTTATATTTAATAATCTCCCAGTTGGTTGAAATTAAATTTGGCGATATATGGCTGCACTTTCTAGCAGCAAGCCTACCCGCCGTAAGCAACCAATCACACTCTTTCTCTCTGGCTGGAACACAGCTACATAGCGATTTTTAGCCATTTTTTAATCTAAATTTGGCGGGATCCGATTGAAAAACTAAATGTCTGATTTTGAGTTTATCCCCTGATGAAACTAACTCTGGAAATTCAAATTATTTGGCTATCCTAAATAAAGAAGAAACCATGGTAGGGATATAATTACGGTATGTGCACATTTCTTCTAAGTTTAATTTTACTACTAATTGTGTGTGGTTGATGATATATTTGGTCGAAGTCTGCATGCTGTCGAAATGTTCGATAAATAATGGAACGGGGCTGCCGCGAAGAGGCTACGATCGATTGTTTGTCAGAGATTTCCCCATAAGAAAATTTATTCTTAAAGCTTGCTAGATTTGATTTTGTATATGGTTAATTATGCTAATTAGAAGAAGAAATAGTATATATTTTAATATGTGATGATTCAAAAGACATGATTTATGATATAATGCGCTGATCTTTTGATTTTAATTTATTAATTCTTCATAGAGCTTAAAAGTGAACAGTTGCAACATATATATATCTTTAATTTTATGTATATGATAACCTTTATATATATATACATATATATATATATATATATATATATATATATATATATATATATATATATATATATATATATAGGAACGAGTAGGACCCCGACGGCTGAGCTCAAGCCGTCTCGACGGCTAATTGAATCCAGAATTAGCCGTCGAAACCGCTTGAGCTCAGCCGTCGGGGTCCTACTCGTTCCTATTACCCACTCTACTACCCTAAGTATTGAGTACTTTGGTGCGTTATGGTCCACCTGGTTCCTTACCACATTTCCTTCGTTATATACATATATATATAGAGAGAGAGAGAGATAGATAGATAAATATACACGGGTGTGTATGATTGTGTATAGAAGATTATATTAATAAGAGGAATTCCAACTTTGTCTGATTTACTCGTTTTATTTACAATCCTTTAAAATTTATAATGGTATTATAATGAAATAATAGTACTATTTCATTATAATACCATTATAAATTTTAAAGGATTGTAAATAAAACGAGTAAATCAGACAAAGTTGGAATTCCTCTTATTAATATATATATATATATATATATATATCATAAATCATGTCTTTAGAATCATCAGATAATAAAATATATACTATTTCTTCTTCTGATTAGCATAATTAACCATATAAAAAATCAAACAAGCTATAAGAATAAATGCTCTT
>OZ024755.1:40516680-40526680 GCA_964016885.1 Eledone cirrhosa
GGGAGGGAGTAGTTGGCTTTGATAAGCATCAATAAATGCAGAAACAAGGCCTTGTCAGCTTTATCTCCCCCTGTTTGCTGAAATTAAAGTAAGTGAGTCTGTCACTACTCTAAAACAATAGCATACTGTCTTCAAAATGCTTTTAATTAAGCATAAAGTGTATTGCAAAACACACTATATATACATTCATATATATATATAGCTATTTCAGAGCACCAATTCTAATTTATATATATATATATATATATATATATATATATATATATATATGAATAAAATTAGTCCTTCATCAGTGATCTTCCAACCTTCATTGGTATTTCATCACTTTAAAAATCATATACCTCTAGTTGGTGCGAGCAATAACTAAATAAAGCTATTGGGACAAGTAAAATAGGGTAAAACGAGCGAGACATGTAAACAAACAAAGATGGTATTGCAACGGAAAGATAGAAAGAAACAAGTACATGATATCTATTAAGCTTAAGCTTGGTGAATTCATGGACGAGAGATACAGACAATCCAACATGGGTGAGATGTGAGCGAGAAAAGGATTTCACACAGGTCAAACGGGAGGAAGTGAGAGAGGGGGAGAAGCAGAGAGTGAGTGAGTGGAAGTTTGAGGAAGAGGCCAGTCGAGAGATAATGTGACGGACAGAGGGGGTAAAAAGAAGGTGAGAGATAGAGAGAGAGGGGGAAAGCAGTAAGAAAGAAACAGACAATCGCAACTGAGGAAAAAATATAAATATGAGAAGAATTGAGTGCTGCGTGGTTGCACATGGGTTACATATGAATAAAATTAGTCCTTCATCAATTTTTCCGTTGCAATACCATCTTTATTTGTTTACATGTCTCGCTCGCTTCACGCTATATTACTTGTCCCAATAGCTTTATTTAGCTATTGCTCGCACCAACTAGTGGTATATATATATATATATATATATATATATATATATATATATATACAATATGTTGAAAAGGTAACACACCAGAGAGAGATATATAGTGCGTTATCAATAATACAGGGAAAAAACCACGAGTGTATGGAATCTATAACCTATGAAAGGCAGACTATAGACACGATAATTTAAAATATAAATTAAAGCGTAAATAAATACCTCTATAACTATATAACACACGTACAAATCCAAAGATATGTTTCACCAAACATTTATTGAAAGAAATGGTCTAGTCTCGGTTCATCAGCGTGTGTAAGGCTATACATTTCAGACAACACTAAGAGAATTTTAAAATTGACTGTCCAGCTACACGTGGGAGAGAGAAGTCACAGCGTGTTTAAGGGCAGTGAACCTGTGGCCTCTGAGGGTTGAACTACTAGAAAGGGCAGCCCAAAGCCACTCAGAGAAGTGTGCTCAACCAAACAGAGTTGGGAAAGGATTATTAGGAGCGAAATATTACGATAAATTAACGAGGAATAGGCCCTCGCTATGATGACGCACTATATATCTTTCTCTGGTGTGTTACCGTTTTATTGTATTTTAAAGAGCTCAGGATCTCTTCTCCTTTGAGCAGATTATTTACAGGGAATAGCGAGGGCCTATGCCTCCCTTAATTTATCGTTATATATATATATATATATATATATATATATATATATATATATATATATATATATATATAAACATATATATATATATATATATATATATATATATATATATATAAACATATATATATATATATATATATATATATATATATATATATATATAAACATATATATATATATATATATATAATATATATATATATATATATATATATATATATATATACATATATATATATATATATATATATAATGTATATATATATATATAGTAATAATAATAAATTTGAAGACTAAAATCCAAAGAGGGCTCGATAAGGATAAATATATATCAAATATATAAGAACAGTAGAGCAAATATATATATATATATATATATATATATATATATATATATATATATATATATATATACATATATATATATATATACATATATATATATATATACATATATATATATATATATATATATATATATATTTACTACTAATTTTGAATAAAATTCTCATTGCTTTTGACAACAGCTGGTGATGTGCATGTAAGTATAGGTTGCTGACGATAGCTAATAAGCTTGAAACTAGTACAGCGTTCCTTTGTTAGTCTTTCTACTGAGATAGGCTCCGACATGTTACCTCCGACATTAACCCAAGCCTTCATGTCGTCATGGAAAGACCTAACTAAAGCAAGGAACTTATCAGGGCAACCAAGTTTCTGGAGAACCTTCCATAATGCATCTCTGTTGACAGTATCGAAAGCCTTTGTCAGATCGACAAAAACCTGATACAGATCCAAGCCCTGTTCAATGCACTTCTCCTGGAGCTGTCTAGCTGAGAAGATCATATCAGTAGTGCCGCGTCCAACACGAAAACCAGATTGACTTTCAGGAAGGACACAATCTGCAATGTGTGTCAGCAGACGGTCCAGAAGCACCCTACATAAAACTTTCCCCACGACAGAAAGCAATGATATACCTCTGTAGTTCCCACAATCATTCCTGTTACCCTTTCCCTTGTACAAGACCACCATTACCGCATCTCTCCAGTCCTCAGGCACGGATTCATTAGCCCATATCCTTCCAAACAGAGAGTGAAGATGTTGCAGGAGTCTCTCACCACCATATTGTAGGAGCTCAGCATGTATGCCATCCATACCTGGAGATCTTCCACTGTTCAGCTTCGAAATAGCCACTGCAACCTCCACAAGTGTCGGAGGCTCTGCGAGAGCTACTTTCACAGGACTTTCCGGAATGAGATTGAGGAAATCTTCACTGACGACAGACGGCTGATTCAAAAGATCATCAAAGTGCTCCCGCCACCTTCGTAGAATTCCCTGTGAGTCACGAAGAAGTTCTTTGCCATCCCTGCTGCGAATCGGTGTCACCAGAGAAGAAGACGGTCCATAAACCTCACGCAAGAGACTGTACAACAGCTTTGTGTTATTGCAATCAGACGCAGTTTGTATCTCACCAGCCTTCTCACTCCACCACTGATCCTTCATCTGAGAAAGACTCCGCCTAACACGTGATTTTACATCCCTGAGCTCCTCATGCAACGTATTCCTCTCCTGTGGTCTTGCCGTCAAGTAGCGTGACAGAGCGCGCCTCTTATCAGCCAACAAGTCATCTATATGCACATCTTTCTCATTAAACCAGTCCTGATGTTTTCTCTGCACCAATCCCAGAACACGTCTGCCTACATCATAAACCGACTTTTTAAGGGTCGGCCAATCCTCACCAAGATCTGCAGCCTGCATCTCTTCTTCCAATGTCCTCTTCACATTTTTATCCTTAAGACGAGCAGCATTCAATCTTTTGGGCAGGGTAACACCAGGAGCCCGGATTTTACGTTTGGTGATTAGATTCACTTTTGCGCGTACCAGGCGGTGGTCCGTCCAGCACTCAGCTCCACGAAGAACACGAACACACCGCACATCCTGTCTGTCACGCATCCTGACTAGGACGTAGTCCAAAAGATGCCATTCCTTAGATGCAGGATGCATCCATGTGGTCTTGAATTTGTTCTTTTGTTGGAACATGGTGCTGGTAACACACAGATCCAGCTCCTCACACATCTGCAGCAAGAGCATACCATTGCTGTTACACTTTCCCACCCCATGCCTTCCGATTACATTCCATGTGTTAAAATCCCTACCCACTCTAGCATTAAAGTCACCAAGCACGATGACCTTGTCTGCCTGAGGGATATTTCTTAAAACACCTTTCAAGGCATGGTAAAAGGACAGTTTTTCTTCATCGACAGAATTCATAGTTGGAGCATACACACTCACCAGGGTAGCATATCTTCCCTTGTCCAGCGGAACTCTCATGGACATAAGACGCTCACTAATCCCCACTGGGAATTCTTCCAATTTATTCACCAGTACAGTCTTAACAGCAAATCCTACCCCAGCCTCTCTTCTGGTTCCTTCATCTCTTCCTTTCCAGAAGAATGTATACTCTCCACAAAATTCCGTAAGATGACCATCTCCAGCTAACCTCGTCTCAGACAAAGCCACGATGTCAAGATCGTAACGTCGAAGCTCCTTCGCAACAAGAGCGGTCCTTCGTTCAGGACGCTCCAAAGAATCCCTGTCAAGCAGCGTCCGTACGTTCCAGCAGCCAAGACTAAATGCCCTGTTTGGCTCTATTACAATGGCACGATGACGGGCGGGCCCAGGTTGTGATAACTTGGGGCCCCTGCCCTTATTGCCAATGATCCCTTTTGTTCCAGAACCCAAATTGGCAATTATCTCGTTTACATTGTTCTGGAACATCATTGAATTGGGAAAAAAAAAAAAAAAAAAAAAAAAAGTAATAATAATAGTAATAATAATAATAATAATGATTTCATTTATTGGCCACAAGGGCCGACATATAGGGGACAACACAATAGACAGGGACAGTGGGGGTTTACATAGAGATCGAGTAAGTATAAATAACAAAAAAAACAAAATAACAATAAAAATACAACAATGAAAGTTCCCCAATAAGAGGGATCACCACCCAGGGTTGACTCAAGCACCCCACCAGTCCTGAGCCACCCGACGCTCCTAGGGCACCCGGGAAGGGCACCCCTCTCCTTCTCGAATTCACCAGCCTACAGGCGCATGATCAGAGTAGGCCCACTCACGCGGGCCATTCTCGCCACATTCACCCACCTTTCAGTAAATGTACTGGGGGGCAGCACTTCTCTCTCCACCCTCACCTTCCTTTCCAAGTGAAACTTGAAGAAGTTGATGAGGGATTGGCCGAAGAGAAAAGTGTCTGTCTTCAGTCCTTTCAACCTGGTCCACCATGCAACCTCTTTCGCTACTGCCACCAGGCAGAGGAAAATTGCCTGCCCTTCCTGACCAAAAGAAGGCGGCGGGTCAATCTTCACTATGGACTCGGACGATAGCCGGATCCGTTCTACACGCGACAATAGCTGTTCGACATAACCCCACAAGTCAGCAATGCACGGACACTGGACGAGTGCGTGCAGAACGGTTTCGTCGCTCTGCGCGCATCTCGGGCAGGTTCGTCTGACAGCACTTCCGTGCCTGTAGAGTTTATCCCGAACCGGCAGCGCCCCCCGGTAGCACTGCCAAGCGAGGGATTTCTGGAAGTTATCCATCGTCCCCGGCTCGAAAGTCCTCCGGAACATACTGGTCAGTTCTACTTCGTTGACGCCCAGAGCCTCTCCTAGTACGTCATCGCACTTGCCCTCCACTAATCCTCTATAGAAATCTTGAGTGGAAGTTCCACTGACCGCATTGCCCACCTTGCAGAGTGCAGTGAGCGCCTGGCAACATTCCAGATGCCAGTCGCCCAGTCTCGGTCTCTTCTTGACCCAGGACTGCAGCTCAGTCAAAGAGATGAGCTGCGGAAAGGCCCGTCTAACAAACGGCGACCACACCTGTTCACCGTTTAGGCAAAATATCTGGAGATGTCGCAGCCTCAGCGCATGTCTGCGCATCATTAGCCACGGCATGCCCAGCCCTCCACGAAGAGGGTGCTGGCAGCAGATGGACCGCCTCACCAACGGGACCCGTCCCCTCCACAAAAATTTGAAAAGGAGCCGTTCCAAATTGGCGAGGCGTGGACGGGGGCAAGGCACGACGGTCAGGCGGTAGTAGATGACGGACGCGATGTACGCGTTCGCCACCTCCGCCCGCCCTTTCAGTGATAGCTTTCTCTCAGCCCATTTCTGGGTGAGGTTGGCTATCCTGCTCGTCACCTCGTCCCAATTCTTATCCACCTGGAGGTCTGGTCCGAACCAAACCCCGAGCAACTTTACCGGTCCGTCTGTCCAGCGCCCAACGACGCTGTTGGACGGCATGGACTTGCCTCTCCAGGTGCCGAGCTGCAAGCCCACCGACTTTTCCGGGTTAAGTTTTGCTCCCGTCAACCTTTCATATTCCTCCAAATGGGTGCGGATCACCTCGATTTCCGAGGTGTCCGACACCATCACGGTGATGTCGTCCGCATAAGCGGACGCAGCCTTTCTACGTCCCGGTTCGAGCGGGATGCCCTGCAACAACTCCAGCTTCCGCAGTAGAGGCTCAAGAGTCAATACGTACAGAAGTGAGGAGAGAGGGCACCCTTGACGGACCGATCGAGAGATCTGAAACGGTTCCGAGAGGTGGCCATTAACTTTGACCACCGAGCGGATGCCGCTGTACATTGCAGCGATCCAGCTTCTGAAGACGGGGCCGAAGCCAGCCGCCTCGAGGACAGCCTCCAAGTACCGATGGTCGACCCTATCGAATGCTTTCGATTGATCTAAATTGATCAGAGCCCCACCGAAGCCAGGTTTGCACCCAACCCTCTCTATGATGTATCGCATGAGGTGGAGGTTGTCGTGTATGGACCTGGTCGGGATTGCGCAAGTTTGCGCCTCCCCAACCAAATCTTTGACGACAAGCGCCAACCTTTTCGCTAACACCTTGGCCAAAATCTTAAACTCTGTGTTGAGCAGGGTTATGGGCCTGAAATTATCTAGTGTGTCCCTCTTGTTCTCGTCTTTCCTTATCAGCGTCACTACGCCACGGCTCACAGAACTGGGAATGCTCCCGTTCTGCTGCCAGTTGCAGTAGAGCGCTTCGAGGAGATCGGAGAACAAGTCTGGCATATTTACGTAAAGCTCGTAGGGCAGACCATCCAAACCGGGTGACTTGCGACTCGAGCAGCCGACAAGGGCGTCCTGAATTTCGGCTGATGTTATCGGCTCTTCGCAGCGCTCAGCGTCGGCCGTCGAGAGGCGTGGCAAGCCGTCGAGGTAGGGACTGAAGTCCGCCGCCGTCTCCGACTCACCCATCCTCCCGAACAATCGAGCAAAGTGCTGGCGAAAGGCCTCACACATCCGCTTGGAATCGCTCAGTTCGTGTCCATCTCGATCCGTCAAAGACCGAATTGTGGTTTTATTTCCACGCTGCGTCTCTGCAAAGCGAGCCCATCGGGCAGCTTTGGTTCCCTCGTTCCTCAGAGCACGCGCCTTAGCTCTGACAATGCAACCTTCGTGTTTCGCATTGAAGAAATGGTCTAGTGCCATTCTCGCCGCTAGCACGTCTGTTGCAATGCCACTACAAATAGCCTCGTCTAACTTAGCTATCAGCCCCTCCTCCTTTCTATTTTTCTCTATTGCTACTTCTTTGCTAAATCCTATCGAGGTTGCTCTAATCTCTCTTTTGAGTGCCCCCCACCACCTGTTGTTGACAACCCCCCCTGTCAACTTTTGCTTAACTAAGTTGTTGACCCGGTCCCTGTAAGCTTTACGTGCCGGAAACGACATGTTTAGCTTCCAGTAGCTAGGTCCTAACCTACGTGTCTTATCTAGGTCGACCATACAGATCACAAGCTTGTGATCTGAATAGGCAACCGTTTTAAAATGTGGACATCCTACACTATTTCTATCTCTTTTCCTAATGAAAATCCTATCTATGTACGATCTAGATGACCCTATGCGATTGGTCCAGGTCCATACTGGCGCATTAGGGAAATCTAGTCGGTACCTGTCAGACAGTTGAAACTGGCTGATCAGGTACTTGAGGCTTTTGCACCCCCCGCTCCTATCAGATACTCCCACACAATCCCAGCGTGCTTCTAAGATGCCATTCCAATCCCCTATTAACAGTAAAGGGCGAGACGTAAGCAGAAAGTTTTCCAGGCGCCTAAAGAAGTCCGGCCGACCGGCCCCAGTAGGGGCGTAGACGGCCACCAGTCTAAAGGCACCACCTTCGCTATTGCTCACGTCCAGGACCACCAACTTTCCGTCAGGATCCCGGAAGATTGACCTTACCTCGAGATCCAGACATTTCCTAAACAGCACAGCCACTCCACCTCCCATTCCCGGCCGACTAACAGATGCAAAGATCTGATAATCGTCGAAAATCGGCGCCAGTGCGCGTGTGTCGGAAATTCTGGTCTCGCTGATGGCAATTACATCCATTCCTAGTGACCTGAGGTCGTTGAGCAAGTGACCTTGCTTCCAGGGCGACCCCAGGCCACGAACATTTAAACTTCCTACTCTTATGGCCATGCTGGCAGGATGAATGGGAGAGGAAAGGTTTACTTACCTTCCGGGGTCTTGTGAAGGTCGGGTGGTTCGACCTCCATGGTTTGTGGGGTTTCTTTTGGGAACCCCTTTAATAGTCTTGACGTGGGTTTTACGTTCGGGGTTCCCACATCCCGAGGAAAGCTCTTTCGAATTTCTTTGTATGAAGCGAGCGACATTCGCATCAGAAGCAAATTATCTGGTACGCGAAATGTGCTCGCTTCAAATGTTTCCCCGTCTTTTTCGATGTTTGTGCTTCGTGCTACATGGGCCATCAATTCCTTGTTGGCCCTTCTGGCGAGCACGAAGTTTTTAATGTTTTGTTGCTCGGGTTTTATTTGTTCGTGTGATTGTGGTGGTGATAGCTTTGTTAGTGTTGTTTCTATTGTGTCTGCGTTTGTTGTGGGTGGGGTGTCTGTAGTTTCTGATGTTTGTGTGTCTATTTGTTCTTGTGTCTGTTTAGCTTGTTTGCGTTTGGGGGATTTTGGTGGTTGTGTTGGTGATGCTGTGGGGAAAATGTTTGTGTGGGTGGTGTGTGTATTTTGTTTTGTGGGGGTGTTTGTGCTTTGTGGATTTCTTTTTTTTTTGTGTTTTGTTTTTTGTATTTTGGGGGACTTTGGTTTTCCCTCATCTTCACTGCTGGAGGATGAGGGGTCTGTGGCTGTGAGCGTGTTTGTGTCTGAGTGAGTGTTTATGTTCTTGTTCGTGTGTGTATTTTGGGGGGGAGGGGGAATGGGAGAGCTTTCCTCGTTTCCCCCCTGGGTGTGCAATTTTGGTGGTTCCATTGTTGACGGTGTTGCTGGTGGTCCTTGTCCCGGCGTCGCCAGCAGTGGAATCTTTCGACCCCTTGCGCTTTTCGGCAGTTGAGGGCAGAAGGCTCGCAAGTGTGTCGTTTCCCCACAAAGGAAACAATGCGGCCTTTTGCCCTCAGTCATTATATGCAACACCCTCCCGTTTTGGAGGCGGATGTGGTCCGGGATTGCTTTCACGTTTTCGGGTCTGATTTGGAGCAGTATCTCCAGATCAACCCCGGACCAGTCGTCCCTGGCAGTTCTCGTTGCCTCTACCGGGACTGTATCCGTTCCTTCCACGATTACGCAACCCAGGAGCCACCACATATCAAGTCCTGGTGGAATCCTGGGAATGCGCACACGTGCTATTCGTTTTCCCATGTGGGAGGGGTACATTATGACCTTGCTGGTTTTGCAAGGGGTCATTGAATGCTTCACAGCGAGGGCTTCAGACTTGAACAGCACCGAAACGGTGCCGTATTGCCTGCCCCTCTCTATGAAGTCTGTGTCCTCTCTGATGTATTTCAGTGCGGCTTCTATGTCAGCTTGGGCGATTATCGCTGCCCTCTTTGTCTCTACTGAGATGCATCTGAAATGCACCGTTCTTTTTTCCACTGCCTCAATGGCTTCTGCCGGGACAGTTAAGTTTGCCCAGGTCTGCTCTTGATTTATGATTTTCCAGGCCTGGGCCAACTTTTCCTCTCTGTTGGTTAAGTCGATGCTGTAGCATGGTCTCCTTTTAGCCGCTGCCACAGCAGCGAAAGTGTTCTTGTTGGTGTTGTCACTGTTGTTGTTCTTGTTGGTGTTGCTGCTGCTATTGCTGTTGTTGTTCTCCCCTGTGTCGTGGTTACCTTCTGTGCTGTTGGCCTTGTTGGTGCTCTCGCTATTACCACCTTCTGCGCTGTTCGGCTTGTTGGTGTTGGTGTTGTCGCTGTTACCACCTTCCGCGCCGCTCGGCCCGTTGGTGCTGGCACTGTCGCTGCTCACATTCGTGCTGGTGGCGCTCCTCGCCTCACCTCTCCTCTCAACGCTCAAGTCGCCGTTGCACGACAGCAGACCCGCCTCTAGGGGGCGTGGCTCCGCCATGTTTTTTTGAGAAAAAAATTATT
>OZ024755.1:40534180-40539180 GCA_964016885.1 Eledone cirrhosa
GCGAATAAGTGTAAAGAAAAAAAAAAAAAAAAGAAAAAAAAGTAAAGCAAGTTCTACGACCTAGGTCTCTAGTTATTGTTAGGCTAGAATAAATAAATAAAGAAAGAAAGAAAGAAGTAAAGAAATAAATAAAGAAATAACGAAATAAGTAAAAGAACTAGGTGGGACGGAATAGGCAAGGACCCTTTTAAGAGGTATAAGTACGTAAATGATACGGTGACGGGTCAACAAAAGGGGCCAAAATACTAAAGAGACTACCACGAAATAAATAATAAAGGTTTCTATCCCGGGTACAATGCCAGCAACCACCCAGTGCAGCAAAGTGAACTAGTACGAGATAATAATTCTGAGTCCCGAAAAAAATATATACTAATGCTAACTCTAAAAGATCTAAAACAAGCTACATGAAAGTTCGTACGAAGTAAAGGTAGAATACGGAAAAATAAATTCAGAATCCACCCCGCCCAAAAGAAAAGCGAAGAAAGAAATACTGAAACGAAAAAATAAGGCATAAGTGCCACTAAGAAATATAGAAGGCACGGAGAATAGTGGGAGCGGTCGGAAAAAGGGGGCAAGTATCCGGGGTCTAAACCAACTGCTATAAAAGGCGGAGTCCGCCAAATCTATCATAGACTAGGGGAGGGGGTGGGGATACTAAGGCTACAAAGGGCCAAAGGGCAGCCTCGGGTGGGCGAGAAAAGACGCCGACAAAGGAGAAGAGCTGGGGTAGAAGGACTAAGGAGAGATGGGGGGAAGGAAATAAAGGAAGCGATAAAAGAATAAAAAGAAGATCTTACGTCTCCCTTGGCAAGCAGGGGTTACCCATTGCAAAATCGGCAAGTGGGGTGTTATAGCCCTAGTCTACCCCCCCCCCCCCCCCCCCCGGGTCATTATGGGGTTTGAGGGCGAGGTAAGTCCTACGCAATCTATGTTTACATGCAGTAACCAGTTCATCGTTCTTGTTTAGGAGTTAGTCCGTCGAAAACAGCATTTGTAAAGTTTCCTCCGAGCATAAATTGCACGGACGGCGTCCTCCCGTGTAAGAATTGGCTCTGGACAGTAATCTCCAAGTGAGATCATAGGTGATGTTGTTGTCCTTGAGGTCCCATATGTGGCCCGAAAGTGTAGTGGCGTGACGCCGGGCCGGGTTTCGGAAGGTATGTCTATGTTGGTATAGCCGGGTCTTGAAGTCACATGCGGTAAGTCCTATATAGGCTTTGTTGGAGGTATCCGTCCTCACGTTGCACTGGTAGATCACATTACGGTCTCTGCATCTATTGTCGAGTGGGCAAATGGATCTATCCGGACAGTTACACCTCCTGGTTGGTTCTCCACTGCTATTTAGGTTATTTCTGCCATCGGGGTTGAGTTTTTTGTTGTTAGAGGAGACGATGTTTTGTGCGAAGTTTGGTGTAGTGCTGTAAGAGAGTTTGATGGTATTTTTGTTAATTATGTTGTGGTAGCGGTGTTGTAATGGGAAGTATTTTTCAATGAGCCTAAAGAATAGTTTCCCGATGGGAGTTGTCACCTCTGCGTTGTGGGGAGGATTGAACCATGTTACATTGCGTGAGCGGCGGTGTCTCCTGCTGGTTCCGCTAATGGGAGCTGGACAGTAGGATATTTCCTCCCGGAAACCACTCCGCTTGAGGGCCTGGTTGTAATAAGGCGCATGTTCATCGAATATCCGCTCATTAGCTGACAAACGGGATATGCGGAGGGAGATGTTTTTGACCAGGTTGTTTGTGATGTTTCTAGGATGGTTTGATCGGCGGTGGATGTAGTGCAGATTGTCATTAGGTTTCCTGTATGGGTAGTACAGGTCGTTTTCGAGGTCGAGGGTCACGTCCAGGAAGTTTACTCGGGTCAGGGACGTTTGTAGGGTTATTTTAAATCCCCAGTCGCGGAAGAATCTGATTAATTGTTTCCGGACCCGATCTGTACTACATCACGGTACAATCCACCACCGAATGCAGGAAACATATCAGTGAGTTTGGCTATTAGGAATAATCCTATAAGATCTGTGACCTCCGCCGAATCCGTGGCGCCCATGCTGATGTCGAAGGGTGAGTCGGGAGCTCTTTTTATCCATTTAGAGTCGTCAAAGAGTAAGACTATCTTCCTGGCGTGGAGGATGATTTTTCTTTCCTGGTCGGTGATGGGCACAAGTGTTTCGGCGAAGTCCAAGGCGGCAGTAAGTAGTGGTAAGGTGATTGAAGCATAGTAGCTCTCTATGTCGAACTGTATGAATTTAGTGTCTCGTTTATCCTCCATATTGCTGAACCATGAGATTACTTCCTGGGTGTTGATCCATAGGCTAAGTCGGGCGTATTGCTTGACTTTTGGTATCACGCGGTCTAGGATTTTTTTGCTGATTCTCCCTATGTCGGACTTCGTTGGGTTAATAAGCCTGATAGAGGGTTTACGGTCAAAATCGGATTTATGGTCCTTCAGTGTGAAGTATGGTGTCCGTGGGTCTAGAGGTTCCGTGCGGTCGGCGACCCCGAGGCTGGAGGTAATTTGTTGTCCATCTCGATTTATGTCCTCGATGCAAGAGTGGTTGGCCTTTTTATAGGTGGAGTTTAGGCTGCTCCTGATCAGTGTGTGGTATCTGTCAGGGTTGACAAAGTATAGGTTCCCAGTTTTATCCGAATGCACCATGATGTCATTTGTGTTATCATACTCTGTTAAGTTGCTACGGAGTTTTTGTAGGAATCGGTTGTGTCTGGGTTTAAATTTAATGTTCTTGACCAGTTGGAAGAGGTCATTCTCGAAGGGTGAGAGCAAGGGGTTCGGGGGCGGAGATTTGTAGGTAATAAATCCGAATCTCTCCTTGGTGCCGAAGTCTTGGTTGTCGCAATATCTGTCATAGAAAAAAGTTCTCCATCTAAGTCTTTTCGCAAATAGATCGATTTTTTGCGTGAGCATCCGAAGGTAAAGTTTTTTCGGTGGAATTGGGATGTTCTTGGTAGAGAAGTCAATGTTGTGTTTTCGCATGGTGCGGGTGAAATGAAATGAGCTCAGCGGAAAAGTCTGGATACGGCGTGGTAGGGTCGGAAAGTGCTCTACTACGGGAGTAGGAGCTAGATAACGAAGGAAATGTGGTAAGGAACCAGGTGGACCATAACGCACCAAAGTACTCAATACTTGGGGTAGTAGAGTGGGTAATAGGAACCAGTAAGACCCCGACAGCTGAGCTCAAGCCGTTTCGACGGCTAATTCTGGACTAAATGAAAATTTATCCTGGTATTTAAATAGCCGATCTTCTCAAGGGGTAATTCCATATATGGTCAAAGTGATTGTCAAAAATCAGTAGTAATTCTGTGATTGCAAATTAGTAGGGGAGATGGTGGCTAAACCTGCCAGTAGGAGAAAGAGGGGGGGGTAGACCCAATCAAGCGTTGGTAGTGCCAGCTACAGCTGGGCATGAGGTCAAAGAAGATACTGGGGAGGGGGAGGGGGGGGGGGGAAGTCGGAACGGTAGGTAGAACAATGGGGGGTAAAAATATATATGAAAGAAAAAATACTGAGAGTGAAGAAAAGCGAATAAGTGTAAAGAAAACAAAAAAAAAACATGCCCAGCTGTAGCTGGCACTACCAACGCTTGATTGGGTCTACTCCACCCCCTCCCCTCTTTCTCCTACTGGCAGGTTTAGCCACCATCTCCCCTACTAATTTGCAATCACAGAATTACTACTGATTTTTGACAATCACTTTGACCATATATGGAATTACCCCTTGAGAAGATCGGCTATTTAAATACCAGGATAAATTTTCATTTAGTCCAGAATTAGCCGTCGAAACGGCTTGAGCTCAGCTGTCGGGGTCTTACTGGTTCCTATATATATATATATGTATATATATATATAATATATATATGTATATATATATTTATATATATAATATATATACGTATATATATATATATTTATATATATAATATATATACGTATATATATATATATATATATATATATATATATATATATATATATATATATATATATATATATATATATATATATTTATATATATATATAAAATTATATAAATCAACAAAGAAGCCTTTAATACATTAAAAATCTTTATTCGCTGACAATGTTTCGTCCCAGTAATTAGGACTCTTCAGAGCAAGGAAAAGACAACAAATATCAACGGCTAGAACAAGCCAAAATTCAGAAGAATAGAGAAATAGAAGAATAGAAATTTAAATGTTACATTATTAGATATAATATGACTTTGCCTTTCATCCTTACGGGGTCGATAAAATAAAGTACCAGTAATGCACTGGGTAATTGCTGGCCTTGTGCCTAAAGTAGAAACAATTATTAGATATAATATGTAGGTAATATAAAAACAGGATAAGGAGGCAAGGTCTAGGATGTTGCGACATATTTAGATTTCAGGTAACTAAGAAAGGGCACTTAATTACTAATGGGTAAAAATTTATAATATTTATAACATACCCGATAGTATGTAAGGAAGGATATTTCGGAAAATTATCTAGGAAAGACGTGTCAAACCTAATAGGGAACATTGGTACATAAAAACTATAGGGCAAGAGAGCAAGCAAGCATTAAAATAGCCACGTTAAAAGTACAATATATGTCCAATACTAGAAATACAACATAGTAATATAATCCGAGAAATAAGATATAAAAAATATAATATAATATACAATACAATGCAATATATAATACAGAAATAAAATTTAATATATATATATACACACACACTCACACACATATATATACACACACATATACACATTTACACATACACATATTAACACAAATATATATATATATGCACTATAATAGAATAATCACCCTGATGGTGTGATTAAACAATACTAAAAACAAAGAAATATTGACATTAAAAAACATAGATACTACCAACGTACCATGCAAAGTCAACATAACATGTATAAAAACATAACGTATACCACAGGGTAAAAAATAATACCATAAAATAAAATAAAATATGGTAAAAAAAATATATAT
>OZ024755.1:40549180-40584180 GCA_964016885.1 Eledone cirrhosa
GAACTATTGGTGACCCAACAACGGGTCACGGGTAGTCTAATATAATATATAAAAGAGGAAAATGTGAAGTTGAAGATGTTAGTGTCTTTTATTAATTGAGCCGTTATACATATTTCAATGACGATAGATATCGTGATTTCTTCAGACAGCAAAATTGAGTAAAAGGCAACATTTCCGAGGCAATGATGGGTGGAAGGGAGCGGACTAAAAAAATGTATGTTTTTGTTTTGGTTGTCCGCTTCCTTCTAACTTTCAGAACTTCCCGACAGCTCTGCGCAGACGCAGGTATGTGGGAGGTTTACCACTCAACTACCAGCCAGAATACTACTACCCTTAGCTGGCAGGTAAACAGTATACGGTACTGATGAAGGGTAGCCACCCAGAAGCATTAGTGTCTGCAGTTCTGTTTACATGCCAACACAAGTCATTCTACTCACCTGGTTTAAAGAGGCTGTTTGCATAATTGCAAACGAATCGAATGTGAATTGGCAGTATCGGTAGAGGGCTGGACGCCATGCTTTGACGCATAGAGTTACGGCCCTTGCCATTCTGAGTTCAAATCCCGCCGAGGTTAACTTTGCCTTTCATCCTTACGGGGTCGATAAAATAAAGTAGCAGTAATGTACTGGGTAATTGCTGGCCTTGTGCCAAAAGTAGAAACAATTATTAATATTCGAAAAACTCAGATTTACATTTCTCATATATATATAATATTAAAGATACTATTTATAGTTATGTATATACTATACTATAAACAACTATAAACAGGGAAGGTCAGTCATTTATTACTACCTTATTACCAGTAAGATAAATAGCTCAATGTAAGAACATCAGCTGTTTTACAGAGCAGTTATATAGAATACACAAGTATCAAAGTTATGTTTAAATCATTTAATCGCTGACAATTGTTTCTTCCAAACTTAAGCTTGGAGTCCTCGGAGCATTATCAATGTTTGTACATATAATTAACCTCCTATTCAACTGAAGAATCATACAGATACATATATATTGATGTTGCGGAGAACAGTTTCATGTTTACAGTGTGGAATGGATGCGACATGTATTATATTATACGAGAATTGTACAATAATTCAAATTAAGATTAAAATTAAAAACTAAAAACTAAAAAATAAATTAAAATTAAAATTAAAAGCACAGAGTGGAATACATGCGACAGATAATACAAGAGAATAGTCTAAAAATTAAAGAGATAGTGCATGCGTAATATTTGTCGAGCAATACTGGCCATGACTGCTGCTACAGTAGTAGGCTGGCCGCTGTCTTATTAACAACCCACTTTCCACCGATTGACCTCGATGTCACGTGTTCGATTCTTTTTGAATTTGCCACAGACACAGAGGCAGTGATTTTCTCAATGGCTAGGAAGTAAGTCCACGCTTTGCTATTTCCTATTCACTGAATTATTTTTTAATAAGCTTCCAGAGTCCTCGCTTTGCCTGGAAACTTATATGAGAATTGACTTTCCTGATGACGGGATGTTTCTCTACACCTTCTTCGGAAGATGTATCTACTCCATTCCAGAAACTAATTAGTTGGAAGTGATATTTTAGTAAGTAAGTCAATTTTATAATTTTCTTATCTTACGTCTCTTATATATATATATATATATATATATATATATATATATATATATATATATATATATATATATATATATATATATATATATATATATAAGTTTCGTGAAATAGTCTTTTTAAGACCATTTGTAGATTTTTCCAAATTGAAGGATAAGTATTTACCCTTAATTTTATTCTGAGTTAAGACTCTATTGGTTTTTTCCCTGGATTTCACAAAATCTGTGGATACAATTTCTGTCTTGACTTTTTTTTAATTGAGATTGAATTATTTTCCCATATCTTACGTTAAATATTTTCCATCTTGACGTAATAGTCACTTATATGTATGAATTACTGTTGGCTTCTTGCTCACATTAATTTCTCTATTTTCATTTATATATATATATATATATATATATATATATATATATATATATATAACTGCTCTATATAACTGCTCTGTAAAACAACTGATGTTATTACATTGAGCTATTTATCTTACTGGTAATAGGATAGTAATTAATGACTATCTCTCACTATTTAGGGTTTGTGTATATATAATATATTACCATCAAAGGTTTTATTGCATACATAACCATAAATAGTACCCTTAATACTATATATATACATATATATATATATATATATATATATATATATATATATATATATATATATATATATATATATATATATATATATATATATATGTGTGTGTGTGTGTGTGTATTATATGTATGTATTATATGTATGCATGTTTGTATTATGTTTGTATGTATATAAAAGATAAACAGAAATAACAACACAATCGGTACAGTATATGGAAGGAAAATATTAGGTTAACTCTTGAAATAGCAGGAAGGGGATCTTAACGTTTCGGGCGCTAGTACTTCATCAGAAGAAAGAATGAGAAATTAGAAAGATATATATTACACTTCTTATCTCACGCCTCATATCTCATACCTCTTATCTCACCACATCTTATCTCACCCCTCTTATCTCACCTCATCTTATCTCACACCTCATATCTCATATCTCTTATCTCACCTCATCTTATCTCACACCTCATATCTCATATCTCTTATCTCACCTCATCTTATCTCACACCTCATATCTCATATCTCTTATCTCACCTCATCTTATCTCACCTCATCTTATCTCACTACATCTTATCTCACCCCTCATATCTCATATCTCATATCTCTTATCTCACCTCATCTTATCTCACCTCATCTCATCTCACGCCTCAAATCTCATATCTCATATCTCTTATCTCACCTCATCTTATCTCACCTCATCTTATCTCACCACATCTTATCTCACCCCTCATATCTCATATCTCTTATCGCACCCCTCTATAGGTATCCATCTTCCTGGTGTGGATATTCTGTAAACTTTATAAACTTTCTACAATCCGGAAACAGTTGGAAGCGATGACAAACAGCCACAATTTTACAGAAAGTTTGTTAATGGATTCCGTGTATTGGCTGTTAATGACCCTAACTCATTAACAATTAATACACTTGACTAATTAATATCCATACTTTAATTATATTAATTATGGATCTAATTATGTCTTAGTAAAATACTAAGAAAGTTACACTGGGTGCTTTACACTACCCAGGGGTCACTGTCGTCCAGTGGTAATATTATTTATGAAAACACTTTCACATTATTACCAACATAAGTCTGAGTTCAAATCCCGCCGAAGTTAACTTTGCCTTTCATCCTTACGGGGTCAATAAAATAAAGTACCAGTAATACACTGGCTAATTATTGGCCTTGTGTCAAAAGTAGAAACAATTATTACCAACATAAGGTAGCAACCTTCAACGAGGAGAAAACATTCCTAAATGATAAGATTCTTGTGATAATGAAAGAGAAATATTGTTATAGCAGAGATCAGAAAACCTGAACATTCTCTGGTAGAATCTTTGTTGTTTGGTACGACTGGAGGGACTGGTTAGTTGAAAGTAGCCGAAATCATGGAGATATTCAATTGACAGCTGATGAGGAGAATGTTAGTACTGCAGGCTATTGTAGAATATTCCGGACTGTACAATATTGAATATATTGAGATTTTTATGAAAATAACTTAATTTATTTTTATTTCTACCTGGAAGACATTCGTGAAAACAGTTTCATGGGGGGGGGGGGGGGGTCTTGAAGTTTCTCTTAAAATTATTATTACACATTTTACTATATATAGACAGTGATGGTGATGGTGAGGGCGATGGTGATGATGATGGTAATGGTGATGTGATGGTGATGGAAATGGTGATTGCAATAGAAATTATGATGATGGTGATGATGATGGTGATGGTGAAAATGATGGTGATGGTGATGATAGTGGGGAAGATGATGGTGATGGCGATGGCGATGGTGATATGATGATGATGGTGATGGTGATAATGATGAAAATGGGGAAGACGATGTTGATGGTGATGATGATGATGGTGATGATGATGGCGATAGTGATGGCGATAGGCTATAAGTAAATGGTGAGCTGTGGAAGCCTAGTTCCAACAATGTTCGTAAATATAAAGATGTGGTAAATATGAGACTAGAATCTGCCGCTACCGTTGTTAATGTGAGAACCTGATGAGACATGTGAGAACCTGATGAGACATAATTAGCGAAAGTAAAGCCCAGTGGAGTTCATTTCATTAACAGCGAAACGCGTGTTGGGAAAATCTGGGGAATGGAGAATGAATATGTCTGTATGTCGAATATATATATAAACAGTGTGTTAACATTTCTGGCAATATTATTACAACATTACAAGACAATATATATACACGAATGTAAATGATATTAAAGCTGAAATTCTTAAAATATAAATGTTTAGATAACAAGTGTGTCCGGTTGACAATGACAATGTCGTGGGTTCGATGTGAGGGTCGGGTAACAGGTGTGTCCGGTTGACAATGACAATGTCGTGGGTTCGATGTGTGGGTCGGGTAACAGGTGTGTCCGGTTGACAATGACAATGTCGTGGGTTCGATGTGTGGGTCGGGTAACAGGTGTGTCCGGTTGACAATGACAATGTCGTGGGTTCGATGTGTGGGTCGGGTAACAGGTGTGTCCGGTTGACAATGACAATGTCGTGGGTTCGATGTGTGGGTCGGGTAACAGGTGTGTCCGGTTGACAATGACAATGTCGTGGGTTCGATGTGTGGGTCGGGTAACAGGTGTGTCCGGTTGACAATGGCAATGTCGTGGGTTCGATGTGTGGGTCGGGTAACAGGTGTGTCCGGTTGACAATGGCAATGTTGTGGGTTCGATGTGTGGGTCGGGTAACAGGTGTGTCCGGTTGACAATGACAATGTCGTGGGTTCGATGTGAGGGTCGGGTAACAGGTGTGTCCTACATCAAGACACTTCAATCCTTGTTCCACCAGTCAAATCAGTAGAAAATAAGTTCCCACATCATCATCCGGTGGTTAACTCCGTTATGGACTGGGGTCTTATGAAGAGGGAGGTCGTGTACTGTCGTACCCTTAATACCAATGAGAGCAGGTCAAGCTCCGGCCTGAGGAAGGTCTGGGCTTGAGGGAGAATAACTGTCATAGGCTAGCTTCGTACACATTCACACCCACTAACACACACACTCACATACACTAACACACACACTCACACACACCGACACACACACTCACATGCACTAACACACACACTCACACACACCGACACACACACTCACATGCACTAACACACACACTCACACACACCGACACACACACTCACATACACTAACACACACACTCACACACACCGACACACACTCACATGCACTAACACACACTCACATACACTGACACACAGACTCACATACACTAACACACACACTCACACACACCGACACACACACTCACATGCACTAACACACACACTCACACACACCGACACACACACTCACATGCACTAACACACACACTCACACACACCGACACACACACTCACATACACTAACACACACACTCACACACACCGACACACACACACTCACATGCACTAACACACACTCACATACACTGACACACAGACTCACATACACTAACACACACACTCACACACACCGACACACACACTCACATGCACTAACACACACTCACATACACTGACACACAGACTCACATACACTAACACACACACTCACACACACCGACACACACACTCACATGCACTAACACACACTCACATACACTGACACACAGACTCACATACACTAACACACACACTCACACACACCGACACACACACTCACATGCACTAACACACACTCACATACACTGACACACAGACTCACATACACTAACACACACACTCACACACACCGACACACACACTCACATGCACTAACACACACTCACATCCACTGACACACAGACTCACATACACTAACACACACACCGACACACACACTCACATGCACTGACACACACACCGACATATATGCACATATATACATACATGTGCGTTCACATACTCACACATATACACACACTAACACCTACCTACACACACTAACACCTACCTACACACTAACACCTACCTACAGACTAACACCTACCTACACACACTAACACCTACCTACACACTAACACCGACCTACACACTAACACCTACCTACACACAGTAACACCTACCTACAGACTAACACCGACCTACACACTAACATCTACCTACACACTAACATCTACCTACACACTAACACCTACCTACACACACTAACACCTACCTACACACTAACATCTACCTACACACTAACACCTACCTACACACAGTAACACCTACCTACACACTAACACCTACCTACACACACTAACACCTACCTACACACACTAACACCTACCTACACACACTAACACCTACCTACACACACTAACACCTACCTACACACACTAACACCTACCTACACACTAACACCTACCTACACACACTAACACCTACCTACACACTAACACCTACCTACACACACTAACACCTACCTACACACACTAACACCTACCTACACACACTAACACCTACCTACACACACTAACACCTACCTACACACACTAACACCTACCTACACACACTAACACCTACCTACACACTAACACCTACCTACACACTAACACCTACCTACACACTAACACCTACCTACACACACTAACACCTACCTACACACTAACACCTACCTACACACACTAACACCTACCTACACACTAACACCTACCTACACACACTAACACCTACCTACACACACTAACACCTACCTACACACACTAACACCTACCTACACACACTAACACCTACCTACACACACTAACACCTACCTACACACTAACACCTACCTACACACTAACACCTACCTACACACTAACACCTACCTACACACACTAAGACCTACCTACACACTAACACCTACCTACACACACTAACACCTACCTATACACTAACACCTACCTACACACACTAACACCTACCTACACACTAACACCTACCTACACACACTAACACCTACCTACACACTAACACCTACCTACACACACTAACACCTACGTACACACACTAACACCTACCTACACACACTAACACCTACCTACACACACTAACACCTACCTACACACACTAACACCTACCTACACACTAACACCTACCTACACACTAACACCTACCTACACACTAACACCTACCTACACACACTAACACCTACCTACACACTAACACCTACCTACACACACTAACACCTACCTACACACTAACACCTACCTACACACTAACACATACCTACACACACTAACACCTACCTACACACTAACACCTACCTACACACACTAACACCTACCTACACACTAACACCTACCTACACACACTAACACCTACCTACACACAGTAACACCTACCTACACACTAACGCCGACCTACACACTAAAACCTACCTACACACTAACACCTACCTACACACACTAACACCTACCTACACACTAACACCTACCTACACACTAACACCTACCTACACACTAACACCTACCTACACACTAACACCTACCTACACACTAACACCTACCTACACACTAACGCCGACCTACACACTAACACCGACCTACACACTAACACATACCTACACACACTAACACCTACCTACACACTAACACCTACCTACACACACTAACACCTACCTACACACGAACACCTACCTACACACACTAACACCTACCTACACACTAACACCTACCTACACACTAACGCCGACCTACACACTAACACCGACCTACACACTAACACATACCTACACACACTAACACCTACCTACACACTAACGCCGACCTACACACTAACACCGACCTACACACTAACACCTACCTACACACACTAACACCTACCTACACACGAACACCTACCTACACACACCAACACCTACCTACACACACTAACACCTACCTACACACACTAACACCTACCTACACACACTAACACCTACCTACACACACTAACACCTACCTACACACACTAACACCTACCTACACACTAACACCTACCTACACACACTAACACCTACCTACACACTAACACCTACCTACACACTAACACCTACCTACACACTAACACCTACCTACACACTAACACCTACCTACACACTAACGCCGACCTACACACTAAAACCTACCTACACACTAACACCTACCTACACACACTAACACCTACCTACACACACTAACACCTACCTACACACACTAACACCTACCTACACACACTAACACCTACCTACACACACTAACACCTACCTACACACACTAACACCTACCTACACACACTAACACCTACCTACACACACTAACACCTACCTACACACACTAACACCTACCTACACACTAACACCTACCTACACACACTAACACCTACCTACACACACTAACACCTACCTACACACACTAACACCTACCTACACACACTAACACCTACCTACACACACTAACACCTACCTACACACACTAACACCTACCTACACACACTAACACCTACCTACACACTAACACCTACCTACACACTAACACCTACCTACACACTAACACCTACCTACACACTAACACCTACCTACACACTAACGCCGACCTACACACTAAAACCTACCTACACACTAACACCTACCTACACACACTAACACCTACCTACACACACTAACACCTACCTACACACACTAACACCTACCTACACACACTAACACCTACCTACACACACTAACACCTACCTACACACACTAACACCTACCTACACACACTAACACCTACCTACACACTAACACCTACCTACACACACTAACACCTACCTACACACACTAACACCTACCTACACACACTAACACCTACCTACACACACTAACACCTACCTACACACACTAACACCTACCTACACACTAACACCTACCTACACACTAACACCTACCTACACACTAACACCTACCTACACACTAACACCTACCTACACACTAACGCCGACCTACACACTAAAACCTACCTACACACTAACACCTACCTACACACACTAACACCTACCTACACACACTAACACATACCTACACACACTAACACCTACCTACACACACTAACACCTACCTACACACACTAACACCTACCTACACACACTAACACCTACCTACACACACTAACACCTACCTACACACTAACACCTACCTACACACACTAACACCTACCTACACACACTAACACCTACCTACACACACTAACACCTACCTACACACACTAACACCTACCTACACACACTAACACCTACCTACACACACTAACACCTACCTACACACACTAACACCTACCTACACACTAACACCTACCTACACACTAACACCTACCTACACACTAACACCTACCTACACACTAACACCTACCTACACACTAACGCCGACCTACACACTAAAACCTACCTACACACTAACACCTACCTACACACACTAACACCTACCTACACACTAACACCTACCTACACACACTAACACCTACCTACACACACTAACACCTACCTACACACTAACACCTACCTACACACTAACACCTACCTACACACTAACACCTACCTACACACTAACACCTACCTACACACTAACGCCGACCTACACACTAAAACCTACCTACACACTAACACCTACCTACACACACTAACACCTACCTACACACACTAACACCTACCTACACACACTAACACCTACCTACACTCACTAACACCTACCTACACACACTAACACCTACCTACACACACTAACACCTACCTACACACACTAACACCTACCTACACACTAACACCTACCTACACATACTAACACCTACCTACACACACTAACACCTACCTACACACTAACGCCGACCTACACACTAACACCGACCTACACACTAACACCTACCTACACACTAACACCTACCTACACACACTAACACCTACCTACACACACTAACACCTACCTACACACACTAACACCTACCTACACACACTAACACCTACCTACACACACTAACACCTACCTACACACTAACACCTACCTACACACACTAACACCTACCTACACACACTAACACCTACCTACACACTAACGCCGACCTACACACTAACACCGACCTACACACTAACACCTACCTACACACTAACACCTACCTACACACACTAACACCTACCTACACACACTAACACCTACCTACACACTAACACCTACCTACACACTAACACCTACCTACACACTAACACCTACCTACACACTAACGCCGACCTACACACTAAAACCTACCTACACACTAACACCTACCTACACACACTAACACCTACCTACACACTAACACCTACCTACACACACTAACACCTACCTACACACTAACACCTACCTACACACTAACGCCGACCTACACACTAACACCGACCTACACACTAACACATACCTACAAACAGTAACACCTACCTACACACTAACACCTACCTACACACACTAACACCTACCTACACACGAACACCTACCTACACACACCAACACCTACCTACACACACTAACACCTACCTACACACACTAACACCTACCTACACACACTAACACCTACCTACACACACTAACACCTACCTACACACACTAACACCTACCTACACACGAACACCTACCTACACACACTAACACCTACCTACACACTAACACCTACCTACACACTAACACCTACATACACAGTAACACCTACCTACACACTAACACCTACCTACACACACTAACACCTACCTACACACACTAACACCTACCTACACAGTAACACCTACCTACACACTAACACCTACCTACACACACTAACACCTACCTACACACTAACACCTACCTACACACTAAAACCTACCTACACACTAACACCTACCTACACACTAACACATACCTACACACACTAACACATACCTACACACGAACACCTACCTACACACACTAACACCTACCTACACACACTAACACCTACCTACACACTAACACCTACCTACACACTAACACCTACCTACACACTAACACCTACCTACACACACTAACACCTACCTACACACACTAACACCTACCTACACACACTAACACCTACCTACACACGAACACCTACCTACACACACTAACACCTACCTACACACTAACACCTACCTACACACTAACACCTACATACACAGTAACACCTACCTACACACTAACACCTACCTACACACACTAACACCTACCTACACACACTAACACCTACCTACACAGTAACACCTACCTACACACTAACACCTACCTACACACACTAACACCTACCTACACACTAACACCTACCTACACACTAAAACCTACCTACACACTAACACCTACCTACACACTAACACATACCTACACACACTAACACCTACCTACACACGAACACCTACCTACACACACTAACACCTACCTACACACACTAACACCTACCTACACACTAACACCTACCTACACACTAACACCTACCTACACACTAACACCTACCTACACACACTAACACCTACCTACACACACTAACACCTACCTACACACTAACACCTACCTACACACACTAACACCTACCTACACACTAACACCTACCTACACACTAACACCTACCTACACACACTAACACCTACCTACACACTAACACCTACCTACACACTAACACCTACCTACACACACTAACACCTACCTACACACTAACACCTACCTACACACTAACACCTACCTACACACACTAACACCTACCTACACACTAACACCTACCTACACACTAACACCTACCTACACACACTAACACCTACCTACACTGTAACACCTACCTACACACTAACACCTACCTACACACACTAACACCTACCTACACACTAACACCTACCTACACACTAACACCTACCTACACACACTAACACCGACCTACACACTAACACCTACCTACACACTAACACATACCTACACACACTAACACCTACCTACACACGAACACCTACCTACAAACACTAACACCTACCTACACACACTAACACCTACCTACACACTAACACCTACCTACACACTAACACCTACCTACACACTAACACCTACCTACACACACTAACAACTACATACACACACTAACACTTACCTACACACACTAACACCTACCTAAACACTAACACCTACCTACACCACTAACACCTACCTACACACTAACACCTACCTACACACACTAACACCTACCTACACACTAACACCTACCTACACACTAACACCTACCTACACACTAACACCTACCTACAGACACTAACAACTACATACACACACTAACACTTACCTACACACACTAACACCTACCTAAACACTAACACCTACCTACACCACTAACACCTACCTAAAGACTAACACCTACCTACACCACTAACACCTACCTACACACTAACACCTACCTACACACACTAACACCTACCTAAACACTAACACCTACCTACACCACTAACACCTACCTACACACACTAACACCTACCTACACACACTAACACCTACCTACACACACTAACACCTACCTACACACACTAACACCTACCTACACACTAACACCTACATACACACACTAACACCTACCTACACACTAACACCTACCTACACACTAACACCTACCTACACACACTAACACCTACCTACACACACTAACACCTACCTACACACACTAACACCTACCTACACACACTAACACCTACCTACACACACTAACACCTACCTACACACACTAACACCTACATACACACACTAACACCTACCTACACACTAACACCTACCTACACACACTAACACCTACCTACACACTAACACCTACCTACACACACTAACACCTACCTACACACTAACACCTACCTACACACTAACACCTACCTACACACACTAACACCTACCTACACACTAACATCTACCTACACACACTAACACCTACCTACACACTAACACCTACCTACACACACTAACACCTACCTACACACACTAACACCTACCTACACACTAACACCTACCTACACACACTAACACCTACATACACACACTAACACCTACCTACACACACTAACACCTACCTACACACTAACACCTTCCTACACACACTAATACCTACATACACACACTAACACCTACCTACACACTAACACCTACCTACACACACTAACACCTACCTACACACTAACACCTACATACACACACTAACACCTACCTACACACTAACACCTACCTACACACTAACACCTACCTACACACTAACATCTACCTACACACACTAACACCTACCTACACACTAACACCTACCTACACACTAACACATACCTACACACTAACACCTACCTACACACACTAACACCTACCTACACACTAACACCTACCTACACACACTAACACATACCTACACACTAACACCTACCTACACACACTAACACCAACCTACACACTAACACCTACCTACACACTAACACATACCTAAACACTAACACCTACCTACACACAGTAACACCTACCTACACACACTAACACCTACCTACACACACTAACACCTACCTACACTCACTAACACCTACCTACACACACTAACACCTACCTACACACACTAACACCTACCTACACACACTAACACCTACCTACACACTAACACCTACCTACACATACTAACACCTACCTACACACTAACACCTACCTACACATACTAACACCTACCTACACACACTAACACCTACCTACACACTAACGCCGACCTACACACTAACACCGACCTACACACTAACACCTACCTACACACTAACACCTACCTACACACACTAACACCTACCTACACACACTAACACCTACCTACACACACTAACACCTACCTACACACACTAACACCTACCTACACACACTAACACCTACCTACACACTAACACCTACCTACACACACTAACACCTACCTACACACACTAACACCTACCTACACACTAACGCCGACCTACACACTAACACCGACCTACACACTAACACCTACCTACACACTAACACCTACCTACACACACTAACACCTACCTACACACACTAACACCTACCTACACACTAACACCTACCTACACACTAACACCTACCTACACACTAACACCTACCTACACACTAACGCCGACCTACACACTAAAACCTACCTACACACTAACACCTACCTACACACACTAACACCTACCTACACACTAACACCTACCTACACACACTAACACCTACCTACACACTAACACCTACCTACACACTAACGCCGACCTACACACTAACACCGACCTACACACTAACACATACCTACAAACAGTAACACCTACCTACACACTAACACCTACCTACACACACTAACACCTACCTACACACGAACACCTACCTACACACACCAACACCTACCTACACACACTAACACCTACCTACACACACTAACACCTACCTACACACACTAACACCTACCTACACACACTAACACCTACCTACACACACTAACACCTACCTACACACGAACACCTACCTACACACACTAACACCTACCTACACACTAACACCTACCTACACACTAACACCTACATACACAGTAACACCTACCTACACACTAACACCTACCTACACACACTAACACCTACCTACACACACTAACACCTACCTACACAGTAACACCTACCTACACACTAACACCTACCTACACACACTAACACCTACCTACACACTAACACCTACCTACACACTAAAACCTACCTACACACTAACACCTACCTACACACTAACACATACCTACACACACTAACACATACCTACACACGAACACCTACCTACACACACTAACACCTACCTACACACACTAACACCTACCTACACACTAACACCTACCTACACACTAACACCTACCTACACACTAACACCTACCTACACACACTAACACCTACCTACACACACTAACACCTACCTACACACACTAACACCTACCTACACACGAACACCTACCTACACACACTAACACCTACCTACACACTAACACCTACCTACACACTAACACCTACATACACAGTAACACCTACCTACACACTAACACCTACCTACACACACTAACACCTACCTACACACACTAACACCTACCTACACAGTAACACCTACCTACACACTAACACCTACCTACACACACTAACACCTACCTACACACTAACACCTACCTACACACTAAAACCTACCTACACACTAACACCTACCTACACACTAACACATACCTACACACACTAACACCTACCTACACACGAACACCTACCTACACACACTAACACCTACCTACACACACTAACACCTACCTACACACTAACACCTACCTACACACTAACACCTACCTACACACTAACACCTACCTACACACACTAACACCTACCTACACACACTAACACCTACCTACACACTAACACCTACCTACACACACTAACACCTACCTACACACTAACACCTACCTACACACTAACACCTACCTACACACACTAACACCTACCTACACACTAACACCTACCTACACACTAACACCTACCTACACACACTAACACCTACCTACACACTAACACCTACCTACACACTAACACCTACCTACACACACTAACACCTACCTACACACTAACACCTACCTACACACTAACACCTACCTACACACACTAACACCTACCTACACTGTAACACCTACCTACACACTAACACCTACCTACACACACTAACACCTACCTACACACTAACACCTACCTACACACTAACACCTACCTACACACACTAACACCGACCTACACACTAACACCTACCTACACACTAACACATACCTACACACACTAACACCTACCTACACACGAACACCTACCTACAAACACTAACACCTACCTACACACACTAACACCTACCTACACACTAACACCTACCTACACACTAACACCTACCTACACACTAACACCTACCTACACACACTAACAACTACATACACACACTAACACTTACCTACACACACTAACACCTACCTAAACACTAACACCTACCTACACCACTAACACCTACCTACACACTAACACCTACCTACACACACTAACACCTACCTACACACTAACACCTACCTACACACTAACACCTACCTACAGACACTAACAACTACATACACACACTAACACTTACCTACACACACTAACACCTACCTAAACACTAACACCTACCTACACCACTAACACCTACCTAAAGACTAACACCTACCTACACCACTAACACCTACCTACACACTAACACCTACCTACACACACTAACACCTACCTAAACACTAACACCTACCTACACCACTAACACCTACCTACACACACTAACACCTACCTACACACACTAACACCTACCTACACACACTAACACCTACCTACACACACTAACACCTACCTACACACTAACACCTACATACACACACTAACACCTACCTACACACTAACACCTACCTACACACTAACACCTACCTACACACACTAACACCTACCTACACACACTAACACCTACCTACACACACTAACACCTACCTACACACACTAACACCTACCTACACACACTAACACCTACCTACACACACTAACACCTACATACACACACTAACACCTACCTACACACTAACACCTACCTACACACACTAACACCTACCTACACACTAACACCTACCTACACACACTAACACCTACCTACACACTAACACCTACCTACACACTAACACCTACCTACACACACTAACACCTACCTACACACTAACATCTACCTACACACACTAACACCTACCTACACACTAACACCTACCTACACACACTAACACCTACCTACACACACTAACACCTACCTACACACTAACACCTACCTACACACACTAACACCTACATACACACACTAACACCTACCTACACACACTAACACCTACCTACACACTAACACCTTCCTACACACACTAACACCTACATACACACACTAACACCTACCTACACACTAACACCTACCTACACACACTAACACCTACCTACACACTAACACCTACATACACACACTAACACCTACCTACACACTAACACCTACCTACACACTAACACCTACCTACACACTAACATCTACCTACACACACTAACACCTACCTACACACTAACACCTACCTACACACTAACACATACCTACACACTAACACCTACCTACACACACTAACACCTACCTACACACTAACACCTACCTACACACACTAACACATACCTACACACTAACACCTACCTACACACACTAACACCAACCTACACACTAACACCTACCTACACACTAACACATACCTAAACACTAACACCTACCTACACACAGTAACACCTACCTACACACACTAACACCTACCTACACACACTAACACCTACCTACACACACTAACACCTACCTACACACTAACACCTACCTACACACAGTAATACCTACCTACACACAGTAATACCTACCTACACACACTAACACCTACCTACACACTAACACCTACCTACACACAGTAATACCTACCTACACACACTAACACCTACCTACACACAGTAATACCTACCTACACACACTAACACCTACCTACACACAGTAACACCTACCTACACACTAACACCTACCTACACACAGTAACACCTACCTACACACACTAACACCTACCTACACACACTAACACCTACCTACACACACTAACAGCTACCTACATACACTAACACCTACCTACACACACTAACACCTACCTACACACACTAACACCTACCTACACACACTAACACCTACCTACACACTAACACCTACCTACACACACTAACACCTACCTACACACTAACACTTACCTACACACTAACACCTACCTACACACACTAACACCTACCTACACACTAACACCTACCTACACACACTAACACCTACCTACACACTAACACCTACATACACACACTAACATCTACCTACACACTAAAACCTACCTACACACTAACACCTACCTACACACTAACACCTACCTACACACACTAACACCTACCTACACACAGTAACACCTACCTACACACACTAACACCTACCTACACACACTAACACCTACCTACACACACTAACACCTACACACACTAACACCTACCTACACACACTAACACCTACCTACACACTAACACCTACCTACACACTAACGCCGACCTACACACTAACACCGACCTACACACTAACACCTACCTACACACACTAACACCTACCTACACACTAACACCTACCTACACACACTAACACCTACCTACACACGAACACCTACCTACACACACCAACACCTACCTACACACACTAACACCTACCTACACACACTAACACCTACCTACACACACTAACACCTACCTACACACACTAACACCTACCTACACACACTAACACCTACCTACACACACTAACACCTACCTACACACTAACACCTACCTACACACACTAACACCTACCTACACACTAACACCTACCTACACACACTAACACCTACCTACACACTAACACCTACCTACACACTAACACCTACCTACACACTAACACCTACCTACACACTAACACCTACCTACACACTAACACATACCTACACACACTAACACCTACCTACACACGAACACCTACCTACACACACTAACACATACCTACACACACTAACACCTACCTACACACACTAACACCTACCTACACACTAACACCTACCTACACACACTAACACCTACCTACACACTAACACCTACCTACACACTAACACATACCTACACACACTAACACCTACCTACACACGAACACCTACCTACACACACTAACACCTACCTACACACACTAACACCTACCTACACACACTAACACCTACCTACACACACTAACACCTACCTACACACACTAACACCTACCTACACACACTAACACCTACCTACACACTAACACCTACCTACACACTAACACCTACCTACACACACTAACACCTACCTACACACTAACACCTACCTACACACTAACACCTACCTACACACTAACACCTACCTACACACTAACACCTACCTACACACTAACACATACCTACACACACTAACACGTACCTACACACGAACACCTACCTACACACACTAACACCTACCTACACACACTAACACCTACCTACACACTAACACCTACCTACACACACTAACACCTACCTAAACACTAACACCTACCTACACACTAACACTTACCTACACACTAACACCTACCTACACACTAACACCTACCTACACACTAACACCTACCTACACACTAACACCTACCTACACACACTAACAACTACATACACACACTAACACTTACCTACACACACTAACACCTACCTAAACACTAACACCTACCTACACCACTAACACCTACCTACACACACTAACACCTACCTACACACACTAACACCTACCTACACACACTAACACCTACCTACACACTAACACCTACCTACACCACTAACACCTACCTACACACACTAACACCTACCTACACACACTAACACCTACATACACACTAACACCTACCTACACACACTAACACCTACATACACACTAACATCTACCTACACACACTAACACCTACCTAAACACTAACACCTACCTACACCACTAATACCTACCTACACACACTAACACCTACCTACACACACTAACACCTACATACACACACTAACACCTACCTAAACACTAACACCTACCTACACACACTAACACCTACCTACACACTAACACCTACCTACACACACTAACACCTACCTACACACTAACATCTACCTACACACACTAACACCTACCTACACACTAACACCTACCTACACACTAACACCTACCTACACACTAACACCTACCTACACACACTAACACCTACATACACACACTAACACCTACCTACACACACTAACACCTACCTACACACTAACACCTACCTACACAGACTAACACCTACATACACACACTAACACCTACCTAAACACTAACACCTACCTACACACACTAACACCTACCTACACACTAACACCTACCTACACACACTAACACCTACCTACACACTAACACCTACCTACACACACTAACACCTACATACACACACTAACACCTACCTACACACACTAACACCTACATACACACACTAACACCTACCTACACACACTAACACCTACCTACACACACTAACACCTACCTACACACACTAACACCTACCTACACACTAACACCTACCTACACACACTAACACCTACCTACACACTAACACCTACCTACAAACACTAACAACTACCTACACACTAACACCTACCTACACACTAACACCTACCTACACACTAACACCTACCTACACACTAACACCTACCTACACACTAACACATACCTACACACACTAACACCTACCTACACACACTAACACCTACCTACACACACTAACACCTATCTACACACACTAACACCTACCTACACACACTAACACCTACCTACACACTAACACCTACCTACACACACTAACACATACCTACACACACTAACACCTACCTACACACGAACACCTACCTACACACACTAACACCTACCTACACACACTAACACCTACCTACACACACTAACACCTACCTACACACACTAACACCTACCTACACACTAACACCTACCTACACACACTAACACATACCTACACACACTAACACCTACCTACACACGAACACCTACCTACACACACTAACACCTACCTACACATACTAACACCTACCTACACACACTAACACCTACCTACACACACTAACACCTACCTACACACTAACACCTACCTACACACTAACACATACCTACACACACTAACACCTACCTACACACGAACACCTACCTGCACACACTAACACCTACCTACACACACTAACACCTACCTACACACACTAACACCTACCTACACACACTAACACCTACCTACACACACTAACACCTACCTACACACACTAACACCTACCTACACACTAACACCTACCTACACACTAACACCTACCTACACACACTAACACCTACCTACACACTAACACCTACCTACACACTAACACCTACCTACACACTAACACCTACCTACACACTAACACCTACCTACACACTAACACATACCTACACACACTAACACCTACCTACACACGAACACCTACCTACACACACTAACACCTACCTACACACTAACACCTACCTACACACACTAACACCTACCTACACACTAACACCTACCTACACACTAACACCTACCTACACACTAACACCTACCTACACACACTAACAACTACATACACACACTAACACTTACCTACACACACTAACACCTACCTAAACACTAACACCTACCTACACCACTAACACCTACCTACACACTAACACCTACCTACACACACTAACACCTACCTACACACTAACACCTACCTACACACACTAACACCTACCTACACACTAACACCTACCTACACACACTAACACCAACCTACACACTAACACCTACCTACACACTAACACATACCTACACACTAACACCTACCTACACACACTAACACCTACCTACACACACTAACACCTACCTACACACACTAACACCTACCTACACACACTAACACCTACCTACACACTAGCACCTACCTACACACTAACACCTACCTACACACTAACACCTACCTACACACACTAACACCTACATACACACTAACACCTACCTACACACTAACACCTACCTACACACTAACACCTACCTACACACTAACACCTACCTACACACTAACACTTACCTACACACACTAACACCTACCTAAACACTAACACCTACCTACACACTAACACCTACCTACACACACTAACACCTACATACACACTAACACCTACCTACACACTAACACCTACCTACACACTAACACCTACCTACACACTAACACCTACCTACACACTAACACTTACCTACACACACTAACACCTACCTACACACTAACACCTACCTACACACTAACACTTACCTACACACACTAACACCTACCTACACACTAACACCTACCTACACACACTAACACCTACCTACACACTAACACTTACCTACACACACTAACACCTACCTAAACACTAACACCTACCTACACACTAACACCTACCTACACACTAACACCTACCTACACACACTTACAACTACATACACACACTAACACTTACCTACACACACTAACACGTACATACACACACTAACACCTACCTACACACTAACACCTACCTACACACACTAACACCTACCTACACACACTAACACCTACCTACACACACTAGCACCTACCTACACACACTAACACCTACCTACACACACTAACACCTACCTACACACTAACACCTACCTACACACACTAACACCTACCTACACACTAACACCTACCTACACACACTAACACCTACCTACACACTAACACCTACCTACACACTAACACATACCTACACACTAACACATACCTACACACTAACACCTACCTACACACACTAACACCTACCTACACACTAACACCTACCTACACACTAACACATAGCTACACACTAACACCTACCTACACACACTAACACCTACCTACACACACTAACACCTACCTACACACTAACACCTACCTACACACACTAACACCTACCTACACACTAACACCTACCTACACACACTAACACCTACCTACACACTAACACCTACCTACACACTAACACATACCTACACACTAACACATACCTACACACTAACACCTACCTACACACACTAACACCTACCTACACACTAACACCTACCTACACACTAACACCTACCTACACACACTAACACCTACCTACACACTAACACCTACCTACACACACTAACACCTACCTACACACTAACACCTACCTACACACACTAACACCTACCTACACACTAACACCTACCTACACACTAACACATACCTACACACTAACACATACCTACACACTAACACCTACCTACACACACTAACACCTACCTACACACTAACACCAACCTACACACTAACACCTAATTACACACACTAACACCTACCTACACACACTAATACCTACCTACACACTAACACCTACCTACACACTAACACCTACCTACACACTAACACCTACCTACACACACTAACACCTACCTACACACTAACACCTACCTACACACTAACACCTACCTACACACTAACACCTACCTACACACACTAACACCTACCTACACACTAACACCTACCTACACACACTAACACCTACTTACACACTAAAATCTACCTACACAAACTATGGCCTCACCTGTCATAGATGAGAAACTATGGCCTCACCTGTCATAGACAAGAAACTACAGCCTCACCTGTCATTGATGAGAAACTATGGCCTCACCTGTCATAGACAAGAAACTACAGCCTCACCTGTCATAGATTAGAAACTATGGCCTCACCTGTCATAGATGAGAAACTACAGCATCACCTGTCATACATGAGAAACTACAGCCTCACCTGTCATAGATGAGAAACTACAGCATCACCTGTCATACATGAGAAACTACAGCCTCACCTGTCATAGATGAGAAACTACAGCATCACCTGTCATACATGAGAAACTACAGCCTCACCTGTCATAGATGACAAACTACAGCCTCACCTGTCATAGATGAGAAACTATGGCCTCACCTGTCATAGATGAGAGACTATGGCCTCACCTGTCGTAGATGAGAAACTATGGCCTCACCTGTCATAGATGAGAAACTATGGCCTCACCTGTCATGGATGAGAAACTATGGCCTAACCTGTCATAGATGACAAACTACAGCCTCACCTGTCATAGATGACAAACTACAGCCTCACCTGTCATTGATGAGAAACTATGGCCTCACCTGTCATAGACAAGAAACTACAGCCTCAACTGTCATAGATGACAAACTACAGCCTCACCTGTCATTGATGAGAAACTATGGCCTCACCTGTCATAGACAAGAAACTACAGCCTCACCTGTCATAGATTAGAAACTACAGTCTCACCTGTCATAGATTAGAAACTATGGCCTCACATGTCGTAGATGAGAAACTATGGCCTCACCTGTCATAGATGAGAAACTACAGCCTCACCTGTCATAGATGACAAACTACAGCCTCACCTGTCATGGATGAGAGACTATGGCCTCACCTGTCGTAGATGAGAAACTATGCCCTCGCCTGTCATGGATGAGAAACTACAGCCTCACCTGTCATGGATGAGAGACTATGGCCTCACCTGTCGTAGATGAGAAACTATGGCCTCACCTGTCATGGATGAGAAACTACAGCCTCACCTGTCATAGATGAGAAACTACGGTCTCACCTGTCATAGATGAGAAACTACAGCCTCACCTGTCATAGATGAGAAATTATGGCCTCACCTGTCATAGATGAGAAACTACAGCCTCACCTGTCATGGATGAGAAACTATGGTCTTACCTGTCATGGATGAGAAACTATGGCCTCACCTGTCATGGATGAGAAACTACAGCCTCACCTGTCATGGATGAGAAACTATAGCCTCACCTGTCATAGATGAGAAACTATGGCCTCACCTGTCATAGATGAGAAACTACAGCCTCACCTGTCATGGATGAGAAACTATAGCCTCACCTGTCATAGATGAGAAACTATGGCCTCACCTGTCATATATGAGAAACTATGGCCTCACCTGTCATAGATGAGAAACTATAGCCTCACCTGTCATAGATGAGAAACTATAGCCTCACCTGTCATAGATAAGAAACTACAGCCTCACCTGTCATAGATGAGAATCTATAGCCTCACCTGTCATAAATGAGAAACTACAGCCTCTCCTGTCGTAGATGACAAACTATAGCCTCACCTGTCATAGATGAGAAACTATGGCATCACCTGTCATAGATGAGAAACTATAGCCTCACCTGTCATAGATGAGAATCTATAGCCTCACCTGTCATGGATGATAAACTATGGCCTCACCTCTCATCGATGAGAAACTATGGCCTCACTTGTCATAGATGAGAAACTATGGCCTCACCTGTCATGGATGAGAAACTATGGCCTCACTTGTCATAGATGAGAAACTATGGCCTCACCTGTCATGGATGAGAAACTATGGCCTCACCTGTCATAGATGAGAAACTATGGCCTCACCTGTCATAGATGAGAAACTATGGCCTCACTTGTCATAGATGAGAAACTATGGCCTCACCTGTCATGGATGAGAAACTATGGCCTCACTTGTCATAGATGAGAAACTATGGCCTCACCTGTCATAGATGAGAAACTATGGCCTCACCTGTCATAGATGAGAAACTATGGCCTCACTTGTCATAGATGAGAAACTATGGCCTCACCTGTCATGGATGAGAAACTATGGCCTCACCTGTCGTAGATGAGAAACTATGCCCTCACCTGTCATGGATGAGAAACTATGGCCCCACCTGTCATGGATGAGAAACTATGGCCTCACCTGTCATAGATGAGAAACTATGGCCTCACCTGTCATAGATGAGAAACTATGGCCTCACCTGTCGTAGATGAGAAATTATGGCCTCACCTGTCATGGATGAGAAACTATGGCCTCACCTGTCATAGATGAGAAACTACAGCCTCACCTGTCATAGATGAGAAACTATGCCCTCACCTGTCATGGATGAGAAACTATGGTCTCACCTGTCATGGATGAGAAACTATGGCCTCACCTGTCATAGATGAGAAACTATGGCCTCACCTGTCATAGATGAGAAACTACAGCCTCGCCTGTCATCGATGAGAAACTATGGCCTCACCTGTCATGGATGAGAAACTATGGCCTCACCTGTCATAGATGAGAAACTATGGCCTCACCTGTCATGGATGAGAAACTATGGCCTCACCTGTCATAGATGAGAAACTATGGCCTCACCTGTCATGGATGAGAAACTATGGCCTCACCTGTCATCGATGAGAAACTATGGCCTCACCTGTCATGGATGAGAAACTATGGCCTCACCTGTCATCGATGAGAAACTATGGCCTCACCTGTCATGGATGAGAAACTATGGCCTCACCTGTCATAGATGAGAAACTATGGCCTCACCTGTCATGGATGAGAAACTATGGCCTCACCTGTCATAGATGAGAAACTATGGCCTCACCTGTCATGGATGAGAAACTATGGCCTCACCTGTCATCGATGAGAAACTATGGCCTCACCTGTCATGGATGAGAAACTATGGCCTCACCTGTCATCGATGAGAAACTATGGCCTCACCTGTCATGGATGAGAAACTATGGCCTCACCTGTCATAGATGAGAAACTATGGCCTCACCTGTCATGGATGAGAAACTATGGTCTTACCTGTCATGGATGAGAAACTATGGCCTCACCTGTCATGGATGAGAAACTATGGCCTCACCTGTCGTAGATGAGAAACTATGGCCTCACCTGTCATGGATGAGAAACTATGGTCTTACCTGTCATGGATGAGAAACTATGGCCTCACCTGTCATGGATGAGAAACTATGGCCTCACCTGTCATGGATGAGAAACTATGGCCTCACCTGTCATGGATGAGAAACTATGGCCTCACCTGTCGTAGATGAGAAACTATGGCCTCACCTGTCATGGATGAGAAACTATGGTCTTACCTGTCATGGATGAGAAACTATGGCCTCACCTGTCATGGATGAGAAACTATGGCCTCACCTGTCATGGATGAGAAACTATGGCCTCACCTGTCATAGATGAGAAACTATGGCCTCACCTGTCGTAGATGAGAAACTATGGCCTCACCTGTCATGGATGAGAAATTATGGCCTCACCTGTCATCGATGAGAAACTATGGCCTCACCTGTCATGGATGAGAAACTATGGCCTCACCTGTCATGGATGAGAAATTATGGCCTCACCTGTCATAGATGAGAAACTATGGCCTCACCTGTCGTAGATGAGAAACTATGGCCTCACCTGTCGTAGATGAGAAACTATGGCCTCGCCTGTCATGGATGAGAAACTATGCCCTCACCTGTCATAGATGAGAAACTATGGCCTCACCTGTCATGGATGAGAAACTATGGCCTCACCTGTCATGGATGAGAAACTATGGCCTCACCTGTCATGGATGAGAAACTACAGCCTATCCTGTCATAGATGAGAAACTACAAAATAATTGTTTCTACTTTTGGCACAAGGCGAGTAAATTACCCAGTGCATTACTGGTACTTTTATTTTATCGATCCCGTAAGGATGAAAGGCAAAGTTAACCTTGACGGGATTTCAACACAGTCCGGAAAGAGACGTAACTAAGCTAGAAAGCATGACGTCCAACCCTCTACTGATACTGCCAATTCAAAAGTTGGCAATAGTTTATATAAAAACCTTCCGACTTAATTTCCTGTAGGAACCATTGTTAAGTTATGTTCCAAACACCAACTTAATGAGAAAGGTAGTGAAATTGGTGACTATTTGATAAATTTTTGAAATCATATTTGAAAATCATAGGGAGTTTCTTTGATTAGAGATATAAGGACGAAAGGGTTAATGTTGATGTTGATGAGAAATGTCCATCTGAGACTAAACAAAGAATTAGATGACAGATTTAATACAAACTTTCGTCTCTTGGGTTAGCTATTATCGCAATAATAACCACTAACAACTGTGATTGATTTCATTGGTGTATATATAATATACATGTATATATATGTATCTACATATATATATATATGTGTGTGTGTGTGTGTGTGTGTGTGTGTGTGTGTGTGTGTGTGTGTGTGTGTGTGTGTGTGTGTATACACACACACACACATACACATATATATACACACATATATATATATATATATATATATATATATAAGTTGAAAAAAAAATGAAAACGAAATTTCATTTCTCACTCTTAGTATGGCACTTACTTAAATGTAAGTATGTATGTATACGTACATACATATATGTATACAGACGTACAGTAGCATGCACACATATATATATATATATATATATATATATATATATATATATATATATATATATATATATATATATATATATATATATACATACACATATGCATACAGGTACACATACATATATGCACGCATCAGTTTAGTCGACGTTTATTATAACGCCGGCCGCTTTGTTCGTTTGTTTGTCAACAAAGCGAACAGCCTGAATTTATGCCATACGGTGTATACATACATACTTAAGTATGTATACATACATACATACATACTTACATATATATATATATATATATATATATGTATGTATGTATACATACATATATATATATATATATATATATATATATATATATATATATATATATATATATATCAAGATAAGCAGAACAAGTAAAATTCAACTAATTTTTCAAAATAAATCAAAATTAATATACAATCAAAATTAATCAAAATTAAAAAATATAATATAAATATATATATATATATATATATATATATATATATATATATATATATATATATATATATACACATAAATATATATAATTATATATATAAAAAAAGATAAAATCGAAAATGCAACTGGAGTCTTATTTTTAAAAAAATATATATATTTATTTGGTTCCTTTACTGGTTTCGCAGTTCTTCTGCTTTTCAAAAGTAGAGTTGAGATGAAGGGTCTGTAGTTTTTCTCACATCTGTGAGAAAAACCACAGACCCTCCATCTCAACTCTACTTTTGAAAAGCATAAGAACTGCGAAACCGGTAAAGGAACCAAATAAATATATATATATTTTTTTTAAATAAGACTCCAGTTGCATTTTCGATTTCATCTTTTTTTCTTCATACTTTCACTCGTGTAGGACACCTCGGTTATTTTGCATTTTGTAAAAAAATACCTCACTTTCTAATAAATAATTATATATATATATATATATATATATATATATATATATATATATATATATATATATATATATATATATATATATATATATATATATATACATAAATATATATAATTATATATATGTAGATAAATCTACCAAGAGTTTACGGTAGTGTCCAATCCGTATGAAGAACTCAATGTAATCCGGATATCATGGAAAGAAGAGATGCAATGAAAAATCACTTTCGGTGAAAGATAAACGGAATACAGAGTCAAGATAAAATATTAAAAAAATAATGAATAAAACAATGAAACAGTTCCTTATATTAAACAAAAAAAGTTCATTATTTAACGATCGTTTCTAGGATATATTATTATTTCTGAAGACGGCATATATATGTGTTGGTATGTATATTTAATTTTGATAGTTTGTATAATTTTGTATAATTTTGTACATAGATCTGTTGAATATGCATGCCAATTCTAACACATATATATCCTAGAAACGATCGTTAAATAATGAACTTTTTTTGTTTAATATAAGGAACTGTTTCATTGTTTTATTCATTATTTTTTTAATATTTTATAATTATATATATATATTTATATATATATATTTCGTTTCCGAATTTGTTTAGCAAGATTCTTTATCTGAAAACGTGTGTGAAACCGATATTGTTATACTTTGGGAGAGTCATGTTGCCAATAAGAAACACACGCACCAGTTACTTTCACTTCAATTTATTATAATAAATTTATAAATTTCCGGTTGGTTGGTTGGTTCCACAACCAGATGGTTGTTTATATATTGTCAAAGTTCTTACGTCACACATTCTGTGACCTCTTCAGTGACTGGGGATTCTTTTCTTTGTTTTTGTGCCTCTCCTTTGTTCTGTCCTACGCCAAGATGGCGTAGGACAGAACAAAGGATTGCGGGGAGGGCTGTGATGGTTGGTGGATGGTGGTATTGGGGGGGAGATTGTGATGGTTGGTGGATGGTGGTATTGGGGGGGACTGTGATGGTTGGTGGATGGTGGTATTGGAGGGGGTCTGTGATGGTTGGTGGATGGTGGTATTGGAGGGGGTCTGTGATGGTTGGTGGATGGTGGTATTGGGGAGGAGATTGTGATGGTTGGTGGATGGTGGTATTGGGGGGGAGATTGTGATGGTTGGTGGATGGTGGTATTGGGGGGACTGTGATGGTTGGTAGATGGTGGTATTGGGGGGGGACTTTGATGGTTGGTGGATGGTGGTATTGGGGGGGGGACTGTGATGGTTGGTGGATGGTGGTATTGGGGGGGGACTGTGATGGTTGGTGGATGGTGGTATTGGGGCGGGGGGACTGTGATGATTGGTAGATGGTGGTGTTGGAGGGGGACTGTGATGGTTGGTGGATGGTGGTATTGGGGGGGACTGTGATGGTTGGTGGATGGTGGTATTGGGGGGGGACTGTGATGGTTGGTGGATGGTGGTATTGGGGGAGGACAGTGATGGTTGGTGGATGGTGGTATTGGGGGGGGGACTGTGATTGATGGTGGATGGTGGTATTGGTGGGGACTGTGATGGTTGGTGGATGGTGGTATTGGGGGGGGGGACTGTGATGGTTGGTGGATGGTGGTATTGGGGGGGACTGTGATGGTTGGTGGATGGTGGTATTGGGGGGGACTTTGATGGTTGGTGGATGGTGATATTGGGGGGGGACTGTGATGGTTGGTGGATGGTGGTATTGGGGAGGGGAGATTGTGATGGTTGGTGGATGGTGGTATTGGGGGGGGACTGTGATGGTTGGTGGATGGTGGTATTGGGGGGGTGGGCTGTGATGGTTGGTGGATGGTGGTATTGGGGGAGGACAGTGATGGTTGGTGGATGGTGGTATTGGGGCGGGGGGTTTGTGATGGTTGGTGGATGGTGGTATTGGGGGGGGCTGTGATGGTTGCTGGATGGTGGTATTGGGGGGGACTGTGATGGTTGGTGGATGGTGGTATTGGGGCGGGGGGTCTGTGATGGTTGGTGGATGGTGGTATTGGGGGGGGGGGGGGCTGTGATGGTTGGTGGATGGTGGTATTGGGGAGGGGACTGTGATGGTTGGTGGATGGTGGTATTGGGGGGGCTGTGATGGTTAGTGGATGGTGGTATTGGGGGGGCTGTGATGGTTGGTGGATGGTGGTATTGGGGCGGGGTGACTGTGATGGTTGGTGGATGGTGGTATTGGGGGGGACTGTGATGTTTGGTGGATGGTGGTATTGGGAGGACTGTGAAGGTTGGTGGATGGTGGTATTGGGGGGGGGACTGTGATGGTTGGTGGACTGTGGTATTGGGGGGGCTGTGATGGTTGGTGGATGGCGGTATTGGGCGGGACTGTGATGGTTGGTGGATGGTGGTATTGGGGGGACTGTGATGGTTGGTGGATGGTGGTATTGGGAGGACTGTGATGGTTGGTGGATGGTGGTATTGGGGGGGGGACTGTGATGGTTGGTGGATTGTGGTATTGGGGGGGCTGTGATGGTTGGTGGATGGCGGTATTGGGGGGGACTGTGATGGTTGGTGGATGGTGGTATTGGGGGGGACTGTGATGGTTGGTGGATGGTGGTATTGGGCGGGCTGTGATGGTTGGTGGATGGTGGTATTGGGGGGGCTGTGATGGTTGGTGGATGGTGGTATTGGGGGGGACTGTGATGGTTGGTGGATGGTGGTATTGGGGGGGACTGTGATGGTTGGTGGATGGTGGTATTGGGGGGACTTTGATGGTTGGTGGATGGTGGTATTGGGGGGACTGTGATGGTTGGTGGATGGTGGTATTGGGGGGGACTGTGATGGTTGGTGGATGGTGGTATTGGGGCGGGGGGTCTGTGATTGTTGGTGGATGGTGGTATTGGGGAGGGGACTGTGATGGTTGGTGGATGGTGGTATTGGGGGGGCTGTGATGGTTAGTGGATGGTGGTATTGGGGGGGCTGTGATGGTTGGTGGATGGTGGTATTGGGGCGGGGTGACTGTGATGGTTGGTGGATGGTGGTATTGGGGGGGACTGTGATGTTTGGTGGATGGTGGTATTGGGAGGACTGTGAAGGTTGGTGGATGGTGGTATTGGGGGGGGGGGACTGTGATGGTTGGTGGATTGTGGTATTGGGGGGGCTGTGATGGTTGGTGGATGGCGGTATTGGGCGGGACTGTGATGGTTGGTGGATGGTGGTATTGGGGGGACTGTGATGGTTGGTGGATGGTGGTATTGGGAGGACTGTGATGGTTGGTGGATGGTGGTATTGGGGGGGGGGACTGTGATGGTTGGTGGATTGTGGTATTGGGGGGGCTGTGATGGTTGGTGGATGGCGGTATTGGGGGGGACTGTGATGGTTGGTGGATGGTGGTATTGGGGGGGACTGTGATGGTTGGTGGATGGTGGTATTGGGCGGGCTGTGATGGTTGGTGGATGGTGGTATTGGGGGGGCTGTGATGGTTGGTGGATGGTGGTATTGGGGGGGACTGTGATGGTTGGTGGATGGTGGTATTGGGGGGGACTGTGATGGTTGGTGGATGGTGGTATTGGGGGGACTTTGATGGTTGGTGGATGGTGGTATTGGGGGGACTGTGATGGTTGGTGGATGGTGGTATTGGGGGGGGACTGTGATGGTTGGTGGATGGTGGTATTGGGGCGGGGGGTCTGTGATTGTTGGTGGATGGTGGTATTGGGGCGGGGGGTCTGTGATGGTTGGTGGATGGTGGTATTGGGGCGGAGGGTCTGTGATGGTTGGTGGATGGTGGTATTGGGGCGGGGGGACTGTGATGGTAGGTGGATGGTGGTATTGGGGGGGACTGTGATGGTTGGTGGATGGTGGTATTGGGGGGGACTGTGATGGTTGGTGAATGGTGGTATTGGGGGGGACTGTGATGGTTGGTGGATGGTGGTATTGGGGGGGGGGGGCTGTGATGGTTGGTGGATGGTGGTATTGGGGGGGACTGTGATGGTTGGTGAATGGTGGTATTGGGGGGGACTGTGATGGTTGGTGGATGGTGGTATTGGGGCGGGGGGTCTGTGATGGTTGGTGGATGGTGATATTGGGGCGGGGGGTCTGTGATGGTTGGTGGATGGTGGTATTGGGGCGGGGGGTCTGTGATGGTTGGTGGATGGTGGTATTGGGGGGGGCTGTGATGGTTGCTGGATGGTGGTATTGGGGGGACTGTGATGGTTGGTGGATGGTGGTATTGGGGGGGGCTGTGATGGTTGGTGGATGGTGGTATTGGGGGGGACTGTTATGGTTGGTGGATGGTGGTATTGGGGGGGGGGGGCTGTGATGGTTGGTGGATGGTGGTATTGGGGGGACTGTGATGGTTGGTGGATGGTGGTATTGGGGCGGGGGGTCTGTGATGGTTGGTGGATGGTGGTATTGGGGTGGGGGGACTGTGATGGTTGGTGGATGGTGGTATTGGGGGGGACTTTGATGGTTGGTGGATGGTGGTATTGGGGGGGACTGTGATGGTTGGTGGATGGTGGTATTGGGGGGGCTGTGATGGTTGGTGGATGGTGGTATTGGGGGGACTGTGATGGTTGGTGGATGGTGGTATTGGGGGGGGGGGCTGTGATGGTTTGTGGATGGTGGTATTGGGGGGACTGTGATGGTTGGTGGATGGTGGTATTGGGGGGGACTGTGATGGTTGGTGGATGGTGGTATTGGGGGGGACTGTGATGGTTGGTGGATGGTGGTATTGGGGGGGGACTGTGATGGTTGGTGGATGGTGGTATTGGGGGGGGGGGGGGGGCTGTGATGTTTGTTGGATGGTGGTATTGGGGGGGACTGTGATGGTTGGTGGATGGTGGTATTGGGGGGGACTTTGATGGTTGGTGGATGGTGGTATTGGGGGGACTGTGATGGTTGGTGGATGGTGGTATTGGGGAGGACTGTGATGGTTGGTGGATGGTGGTATTGGGGGGGAGATTGTGATGGTTGGTGGATGGTCGTATTGGGGGGGAGATTGTGATGGTTGGTGGATGGTGGTATTGGGGGGGAACTGTGATGGTTGGTGGATGGTGGTATTGGGGGGGACTGTGATGGTTGGTGGATGGTGGTATTGGGGGGGAGATTGTGATGGTTGGTGGATGGTGGTATTGGGGGGGAACTGTGATGGTTGGTGGATGGTGGTATTGGGGGGGGGGCTGTGATGGTTGGTGGATGGTGGTATTGGGGGGACTGTGATGGTTGGTGGATGGTGGTATTGGAGATGATTCCCTACCTACATGGTGGTGGTGGTGGTGGTAGTGGTGGTTGTGGAGGTAGTGGGTGTAGTGTTGGCGTTAGTAGTGGTAGTTGTGGTGGTGGAGGTAGTGGTGGTAGTGTTTGTGTTGGTATTGGTGTTGGTATTGGTGTTGGTAGTGGTGGTGGCTGTAGTGGTGGTAGTGGTGGTTGTGGTGTAGATGTAAGTTGGTAGTGATAATGGTGGTGGTGGTGGTAGTAATAGTGATAATGGTGGTGGTGGTGGTGGTGGTGGTAGTAGTGATAATGGTGGTGGTGGTGGTAATAGTAGTGATAATGGTGGTGGTGGTGGTAGTAGTAGTGATAATGGTGGTGGTGATGGTGGTGGTAGTAGTAGTGATAATGGTGGTGGTGGTGGTAGTAGTAGTGATAATGGTGGTGGTGGTGGTAATAGTAGTGATAATGGTGGTGGTGGTGGTAGTAGTAGTGATAATGGTGGTGGTGATGGTGGTGGTAGTAGTAGTGATAATGGTGGTGGTGGTGGTAGTAGTAGTGATAATGGTGGTGGTGATGGTGGTGGTAGTAGTAGTGATAATGGTGGTGGTGGTGGTAGTAGTAGTGATAATGGTGGTGGTGGTGGTGGTGGTAGTAGTGGTGATAATGGTGGTGGTGGTGGTAGTAGTAGTGATAATGGTGGTGGTGGTGGTGGTGGTGGTAGTAGTAGTGATAATGGTGGTGGTGGTGGTAGTAGTAGTGATAATGGTGGTGGTGGTGGTGGTGGTGGTGGTGGTAGTAGTAGTGATAATGGTGGTGGTGGTGGTAGTAGTGGTGATAATGGTGG
>OZ024755.1:40586680-40667640 GCA_964016885.1 Eledone cirrhosa
GGAAATGTGTCCAAGCCAGGTAAGGCACCTTTTGATCTATTGGTCTCGTTTGTGGCAGTCAGAAATGGTATCCAAGCCAGATAAGGCATCTTTTGCAGATTTTAGAAGATACTAGCTGCTGGCCTGTTCGTTCCTTGATTTCTTTAATTGTAATGTAGCTGTTCCGTTTGATTCTAAGGACTTTCCTCGGGCATTGGGAGTCAAAATCATCTTTTTCTATTGACTGCTTTTGAGTTGTGACGTCTCTCAACCGTACAGAAGTGTAGAGATCACATTGATATGTAGAATCTTACTTTCTGCTTGAGAGAAAACCTTTTACTGGCCCAGATTTTGTTGAGTTGGTTAAACGCCGCCTATACTTTCCTTATTCTACAGCCCAGCTCATGGCTTATGCCACCTTAATAATGAATTGAACGTCCAATGTAGGTGAACTTCTCAACATTGTCAATTCTTTACTGGTTTACTGTGACATCGGAGTAAGAGTTATGATTGCCTATGGTCATGCTTTTGGTGTTTCTCGCACTGGTCAAGGCCAGGAGATGGTTGTTGATAGCATTATCGAATTTTTGTACATCTGTGTTTTCAGTTAATGCCGTAATATCATATGTAAAGTCTAAGTCGGTCAGCTGGGTACCGTCGACCCGGGGTGTACTCTTAGTTGATGTTACCAACTTCTGTACCCAATCAATTGCCATTGCAAACAAGAAGGAAGACAAAATACGTCCCTGCCTTACTCCTGTAAGGAAACTGAACCATCCACTCACTCCGTCTCCCGTGCCTACACAACATTAGGTGTTTTTGTATATTCTAGAGATGGCACCAACTAACGTCTCTGGTATTCCATGAGCGAAGGGTTCTTCAAAGAGAGGGGCGATGGATGCTGCCAAAGGCTTTACTGAAATCGATAAAGCTGACAGGAAGACTTAATAAGGTTGGCATTTCTCTATGACAGGGTTAATGCCATAGTTAATGTTGCTCAGCACATGATCTTTTGGGTCGGAATCCAACCTGTTGTTGACACAAGCGAGAATCAATCATGCCTGGTGAATGATTCATTATCATCCAACAGTATACCTTCTCGGGCACTGAAAGGAGAGTTACTCCACATCAGTCGTCACAATCAAATAAACTCCCTTTCTTAGCTATGTACACAATAGTGTCATTGTTCCAATCCTCAAAGATCTCTCGTGTCTCCCACACATATATAGTAAAGTGGGATAACCAGCACTACATCTCTTCTTACATGATGCCCCATAGGAATGTGTTTATAGCATAGTTGACACGAACTAAAGTTGAGGAGCCGCATGTCAAAACAATGTTTCTATTGGTCTTTCTATTGTTTATAAGGTTTGTTAGTAACAACTCCTGGCTGAAGGAGGTAGGATTTGAAATCAAAACACACAGAATCAGATCAGACAGCATAACACATACCGTGACACATTAACAATTCCACCAACACCCCACACAATGACTGGTACCTTATCTACCGACTCCTGAAGAGATGAAAAACAAAGCTGACCTGGATGAGATTTGACCTCAGAACACATTGAATCGGAGAAAAAGCTGAGACATTTGTTCTGAAACTCCAAAATATGTTTAGCAAATGTAATATTTAAAGATATTTTGTTTCTCAAATAAAACTATAAGAAGGAACATAAATATGGCTGAAACAATAATATAGACAGACATAGAGAAATGAAATAGACAAAAACATGGAGACTATAAATACATGGAACAATAACTTTTACCATATTGTTGTAATAATGTTGTAGAAGACAGACAATTAAACATTGATTCGTTCTTACATCAAAGCAATATTCTATGAAAAGACATTTCGTCTCTGGCTTTTATTACATTGAAATAAATACATCATTTAAATAAATGTCCCTCAAAACTAAGATTTTCCTCAATTAAAAGCAAATATTACCGGAATTATGGTAGATTTTCGCTGATAACGAATAGTAAATTATTTGTTGTAACTCTAAAAATATTAACCTAGTTAGTGGTGCAAGTCTTGTCGAAAATATTTACATTTAAATAATAAATATAATACACAGCATATATTTGAAAATTTATAGTTAGCTTCTTCTTGTGATTCTAAACTCCGCCAATTGCAGATGGCGCATCAACATGAGATATCTCTCTTCACAAAGTTCGATTACCAACAGCAGAGTTTAAAGAGAAAAGATCAAGCCCAGTCCATTATCAAGCTATTGTTTGGGTGCCGGTCTCTGCTTCTTTTATCCGCCAACCTTCCATCCAGGCATAGTTATATCTACCTTAGACTAACTAGAGTATCATAATTTACTCTAGTTAGCTTAAGGTAGATATAACTATTTTTTATATAGAAGCCTCAGGTCTGGTGGGTCATTCTTTTCACATCTGGGATTTCTAATTAAAAAATGGCAGATATATCTACCGCAGGTTTACCAAAAATCTTACAATATTTACTTCTTAAAGATAATACCAGCGGGGTCGACTTTGCCTTGCATTTTTCTGTGGTCGATAAAATAATTAACAATATTTAGTGTGAAAAAAACAACAGATAGATAGGGGAAAGAAATGGGGAAGACAGCAATCTCTCTACCCCTGGCTTGGTGTTACTTAATATATATACAGTGTGTGCATATATACACATACACACTCTATATACACACACACAAACATATATATATATATATATATACAGAATATAAAACAATCAAATTTTTGTTTAATGCATTTAATTGCTGACAATCGTTTCTTCCAGACGACTATCTGGGATCATCGGAGTATAGACAACAGAAACCGTCGGATTAATGTTGCTTTATATACTTATTTAAACTTCACCAATCTATGCTTATTGAGTATACACGCCACAACTATAAATATTAACATTTCTTGCATAAAATATTCACATTATCCCCAACATAAACATTTTTACACTAACTCCAATATAAACATCTTTGAATTCAACTGATTTGCCATTTAATATTTACATAGTATTTATATCTATGTTATCATTATGTATCAATTTTACCTTAATGGATGCTATTATTAACGTTCTGTGCGTAGTATGCCTGATATTTTTACTTTTACTTGTACTCTCTTATAACACCTTTCAATATTTTGATATCATTTTACTGTAATATTATGTAAATGCTTGCTATCATTTTGCATCTGTATTACCTTAATGCATACTATTATTAATTGTATGTGTAATATGCTTGATATACTCACTTTAAATAATAACCTCTTTATAACAGCTTCCAATATTTGGCTATCTTTTCAATGTAATATTTTATTACTCTTGTTTTTCAATATGATGTCACTGACACAGTTAATAATAATGTACCTTAATGAATGTTCTAAGGATTAGGAATGTAATTACTTGTTTAAACATTGTATATGCTCCGATGGATCAGATAGTTGTCTGGCAGAAACGATCGTCAGCAATTAAATGCATTAAACAAAAATGTTATTGTTTTATGTTCTGTATTTCTGCTCTGTAATACATCTGATAATATACATGGATATAATTCTCTTACTGGTAATTGGGTAATACAATATATTACCCTTTCGTATTTATAATTGTATATAGATTATATACATAAGTATAAATACTATTATTATTAATATATATATATATATATATATATATATATATATGTGTGTGTGTGTGTGTGTGTGTGTGTGTGTGTGTGTGTGTGTGTGTGTGTGTGTGTGTGTGTGTGTGTGTGTGTGTGTGTGTGTGTGTGTGTGTGTGTGTGTGTGTGTGTGTACATATATGTACAGCTACACACAATGTCAATAACTATATATATATATATATATATATGATATTAATAAATGGAAACTATCTTTATAAAACCATATTTATTCTATTATTTATGGATTGGCAGTATCGGTAGAGGGTCGGACGCCATGCTTTCCAGCATAGTTACGTCCCTTTACGATCTGAGTTCAAATCCCGCCGAGGTTGACTTTGCCTTTCATCCTTACGGGGTCGATAAAATAAAGTACCAGTAATGCACTGGGTAATTGCTGGCCTTGTGCCTAAAGTAGAAACAATTATTTATATTTCAAGGGAACCAAAATTTTGGTACCCTCTCATCAGATAAAATACAAATGTTGTTTTATAAATATTGACATATCCAAAAAACAAGAACATATCGTTTTAAGTTCAGTTTGGATAGTGACAGAAATGTCTAATCTTAGGATGAATGTGTTAATCAGGCTAAACGTACAGTTGAAAAAGATCGTTACATTTAGCCGCTAGGTAAATTTAAATATTTAAGGGCAGAGAGAGAAGGGTTAATATTAATATTAATATTACTTGATCTGAGACTGTGTTGTACATGTCTGCTAAGTGACTTGATCTGAGACTGTGTTCTACATGTCTGACAGGTGACTTGATCTGAGACTGTGTTGTACATGTCTAGTAGGTGACTTGATCTGAGACTGTGTTGTACATGTCTGGTAGGTGACTTGATCTGAGACTGTGTTGTACATTCTGACAGGGGACTTGATATGAGACTGTGTTGTACATGTCTGACAGGTGACTTGATCTGAGACTGTGTTGTACATGTCTGGTAGGTGACTTGATCTAAGACTGTGTTGTACATGTCTGACAGGTGACTTGATCTGAGACTGTGTTGTACATGTCTGACAGGTGACTTGATCTGAGACTGTGTTGTACATGTCTGACAGGTGATTTGATCTGAAACTGTGTTGTACATGTCTGACAGGGGACTTGATATGAGACTGTATTGTACATGTCTGACAGGTGACTTGATCTGAGACTGTGTTGTACATGTCTGGTAGGTGACTTGATCTAAGACTGTGTTGTACATGTCTGACAGGTGACTTGATCTGAGACTGTGTTGTACATGTCTGACAGGTGACTTGATCTGAGACTGGGTTGTACATGTCTGACAGGTAATTTGATCTGAGACTGTGTTGTACATGTCTGACAGGGGACTTGATCTGAGACTGTGTTGTACATGTCTAGTAGGTGACTTGATCTAAGACTGTGTTGTACATGTCTGACAGGTGATTTGATCTGAAACTGTGTTGTACATGTCTAGTAGGTGACTTGATCTGAGACTGTGTTGTACATTTGCCTCTCAAATGTTGGTGTCATAATGGAACACACTCAGTACTATCAAACACGCACACACGCACATACAAAGGCACGCACCCATGCACATACACACACACATACACTCACACATGTACACACACGTACACATACACGCACAAATACACATACATACACTCATACGTACACAGACATTGTGAACGGTGACAAGCAAGTACATTGTTAGAGAATCATTTCAACCATTTCAAAATCACACAAAAACCGTTAACCTTTCATTACATTTATCATTATTTCATGGTGTCAGAACTTCCCTCGTAAACTGTGCCATGAAAGTTTTGGCTACAAGGATATTTTAAAACATTTTCAAACTTTTACAATGACTATAGAATTTCTAATGATAATATATGAAGAGGAAATGAACTGAATTGTCGGCCGTTAATGCGGGGATTGTGGGTTAATCTGCCTTTCTAAATAGTCATTAATGATCTAAGTTAAATGAAAGAGAATTAAATTTGGTTTAACGCTAGCTTGCTTATCTCCTATTACTACACACCTAACCTAGCCAATACACACACATACACACACACGTATACATACATAAACACGCAAACACATACACACACATAAATACATACACAAACACACACTCACACACGAAAATAAACACGCACATATACAGACAAATACATACATACATACACACATATACATACACAAACACACACAGACATATACATACACAAACACACACACACACAGGCACATATACAGACAAATACATACACACAAGCACACACAAACACACACACGCACACACATATATACACAAACATACACACAACGCACGCACAACACCTATACACAACACATACACACATATACATACAAACAAACACACACACAGCACACCTCTCACGCCCGCACACACACACATACATACACACACATACACACACACACTGACACACATACACACACACCTCACACACACATACACACACACATACACACACACGCACACATACACACAGACACACACACCCACATATACACACACACATCTCACACACACAGACACACACATTCACATACACATACTCAAACACACAGACACACATACACAGACACACATACACACACATACATACACACACAAACACCCACATACGCACACACACACATACGCACACACACATACACAACTAACAAATGCATTCCTCGTCATTGAACGATTTCAATTAATTCCAGTTATTGAAGTCATCCAGTTATCTCCCCCTGCCAATATTTATGGGATTACAAAACCTTTTCTGATCTTTAATTTATATATTTATTTAACTACTACCACTACTACTACTACTACTACTACTGCTACCACTACTACTACTACCACTACTACTACTACCACTACTACTACTACTACTACCACTACTACTACTACCACTACTACTACTACTGCTACCACTACTACTACTACTACTGATACTACTACTACTACTACTACTACTACTACTACTACTACTACTACTACTACTACCACTACTACGGCTGCTGCTCCTGCTACTACTACTACTACTGCTGCTACTACTACTACTACTGCTACCACTACTACTACTACTACTACTACTACTACTACTACTACCACTACTACGGCTGCTGCTCCTGCTACTACTACTACTACTGCTGCTACTACTACTACTACTGCTACCACTACTACTACTACTACTGCTACCACTACTACTACTACTACTACTACTACTACTACTACTACTGCTACCACTATTACTACTACTACTACTACTACTACTACTACTACCACTACTACTACTACTACCATTACTACTACTACCGCCGCCACCACTACTACTACTACTACTACTATTACTACTACTATTAATACTACTACTACTATCACTATTACTACCACTACTACTACCACCACCACCACTACTACTACCACTACTACTACCACTACTACTACTACTACTTCTACTACTACTACCATTACTCTTCAGTTATAAAACTACACCTCAGTCACAAGACAAGGTTCACCTCAGTCATAAAACTACACCTCGGTCATAAAACTACATTTCCGTCTTAAAACTACACCTCAGTCATAAAACTATACCTCAGTCATAAAACTACACATCAGTCATAAAACTAGACCTCAGTCATAAAACTACACCTCAGTCATAAAACTACACCATAGTCATAAAACTACACCTCATCATAAAACTACACCTCGGTCATAAAACTACATTTCCGTCTTAAAACTATACCTCAGTCATAAAACTACACATCAGTCATAAAACTACACCTCAGTCATAAAACTACACCTCAGTCATAAAACTAGACCTCAGTCATAAAACTAGACCTCAGTCATAAAACTACACCTCAGTCGTAAACCTACACCTCAGTCATACAACTATACCTCAGTCATAAGACAAGGTTCATCTCAGTCATAAAGCTATACCTCAGTCATAAAACAAGCTTCATCTCTGTCATAAAACTACACATAAATCATAAAACTACACCTCAGTCATAAAACTACACCTCAGTCATAAAACTATACCTCAGTCATAAAACTACACATCAGTCATAAAACTACACCTCCTCATATGACAAGGTTCACCTCAGTCATAAAACTACACCTAAATCATAAAACTACACCTCAGTCATAAAACTATACCTCAGTCATAAAACTACACCTCAGTCATAAAACTACACCTCAGTCATAAAACTATGCCTCAGTCATAAAACTACACCTCAGTCATAAAACTATACCTCAGTCATAAAACTATACCTCAGTCATAAAACTACACTTCAGTCATAAAACTACACCTCAGTCATAAAACTATACCTCAGTCATAAAACTATACCTCAGTCATAAAACTACACCTCAGTCATAAAACTATACCTCAGTCATAAAACTACACCTCAGTCATAAAACTACACCTCAGTCATAAAAGCACACCTCAGTCATAAAACTACACCTCAGTCATAAGACTATACCTCAGTCATAAGACAAGGTTCACCAGTCATTACATAAAGTACACAAAGTACTAAAAAATCTCTCAATATTATAACAAAAACTAAGAAAATAGCAGTAAAACTTTACTTTACTCCGGTGTAAAGATGGCGGCAATAATCAAGCGATCATTAGAATTCTTAAATAAATCATTTAATTAAGTTTGTCTTCTTTTCCTTTTTATTTTTTGTTTTATCTTCAGATTTTTTAGGGTTTTTTTAATGATATTTTATTGTAACCAATAAATTATATTTTTATTTCAAAAGCGAAAATGTGTTTTAAAAGAGAACAAATTATCATTAAAATGTTCTCGCTTATTTAATTTAATTGAAAATTAGAAGTCCATTGTCATGTTGTTGTTGTTGTTGTTGTTTCTGTGTTGTTGTTGTTGTCGTTTCTCTGTGTTGTTGTTGTTGTCGTTTCTCTGTATTGTTGTTGTTGTTGTTGTTTCTGTGTTGTTGTTGTTGTTTCTCTGTGTTGTTGGTGTTGTTGTTGCTGGATTTTTAATTTGTTTATAAGCTGTTTAGTTGTGCATGCAAGTGTGTGACGATTCTGGACATGTATGTATATGTATATATATTATATGTGTGTGTGTGTATGTGTGTCTGTGTATGTGTATGTATGTGTGTGTCTGTATGCCTGTGTGTGTGTGTATGTGTATGTGTGCCTCTGTGTGTGTGTGTGTGTTTGTGTGTATATGTGTGTGTTTGTGTGTATGTGTGTGTATGCATATATATATGCATGTATATATATGACTTGGCCGTCTTTCTGTGCGTTTTCCCTTTGTTTTTGTCCTGTGCGCTCCCTATTTTGAATATATATATATATATATATATATATATATATATATATATATATATATATATATATATTAAAATAACAGATTAAAGTTTAAGCAAAGAATCGCTGCTTTCACCCTTAACGGGATCTTCTGAAACTAACGCGGAAGTGAATATTTCAAAAAACGTGGCCACACCATTAGATCTTTCTCTCCCTTATTATGATGCATTTTCCCCCTGCACATAAATATAGTAAAATGTTTAATAGAAATACTATTAAAGTTTCTTACTCTACAACTCCTAACCTTGCACATAACATCACAGCTTCAAATTTAGCTAAACTACCTAGCCGTAGTTTTATTATAGAAATGACTTCTACAAGACTAGAACTGTTTCACCTAAATATATATATCATTGTACATTGTCGATTGCTTTGTTGGTTTGGCAGTATCGGTAGAACGTCAGACACCATGCTTTTCAGCATAGAGTCATGGCCCTTTACGTTCTAAGTTCAAATCCCACAGAGGTTATCTTTGCCTCTCATCCTTGCGAGGTCGATAAAATAAAGTACCAGTCACACACTGGGGTTGATTTAATCGACATTCCCCTCCCATAAAATTGCTGCCCTTGTGCCCATATAAGGAACCATTATTATTATTATCATTGACAGTATCAGTAGAGGGTCGGACACCATGCTTTGACGCATAGAGTTACGGCCCTTGCCATTCTGAGTGCTAATCCCGCCGAGGTTAACTTTGCATTTCATCCTTACAGGGTCGATAAAATAAAGTACCAGTAAAGCACTGGGTAATTGCTGGCCTTGTGCCAAATGCAGAAACAATTATTATTATTATTATTATTATTATTATTATTGTTGTTGTTGTTGTTGTTCAAGTAAAGAAACGTAGGTTGATCAATTAATCAACGGACTATAATTGTAAACAGATGTAAAGCACTCTACGACGTGTGTTCCTTAAAGTTTTATCAATAAGGTATCAAACAAAGTGTCAATATTATAAAGAGAAACAGTTTTAAATGAACATCCTCTATTTATTGTATAATCCTGTGATACGTATTTCAAAGTCATCAAAGAGATTGCAAAATAACACGTTGATGTGTTATAATCAGACAGGTGTTATGTTGTAATGTTGTATTTGATGTGCTACCACAACGTTCTACAGTAGCATATCAAATACAAAACAATACAACGTTACACCTGTCTGATGATGAAATATATATATATATATATATATATTTGTAGTAGGGTTGCTTGGATGCATCCATAGGCGGTATGCCGGTTGAGCACTCTATGTTTAAATTAGAATTTTATTTCTCGTCTATCAGGACTGTATACCTCTGCCAGTCTGTTGAACGGTTGAAAATATATAGTATTTTCTTAAGTACATATCGGCTGAATACCCTCATTTGCATACGGAGCAAGTTACGGCAGGCCTTGCCGAATATTAAAAATAAAATTAGAATTTTATTTCTCGCCCTAGCACAGCTGATACATAAATGTAATTATGCACACACACACAGAGACACACACATATATATATATATATATATATATATATATATATATATATATATATATATATATATATATATATATATATATATAAAAGACGTAAAATAAGAAAATTTAAAAAAAAAATTTTTTTTTTAATTAACTTACTTAAATTTTCACTCCAACTAATTAGTTTCTGCAATGGGATAAAGACAGTTACGTAATGAACTGTTGAGAATTTCATTGCGTCATCAGGGAGGTCATTCTCAGCCAAGTCTCCAGGCAATGCGCGGACACTGGGGACTCATATAAAAATAATAATAATTCGGTAAATGGAACAGCTATCGAGTACTGAATTCCAGGTATATATATATATATATATATATATATATACATATATATATATATATATATACATATTTACGTATGGGTTATATCGAACATTAATAATAATGTAAACAAACGGTTTTAAGCTGTGCCATGCCGGTGACCGATCGTCACCTGTTTGTTCAACACTGGCTTTGAGGAACAATCAACATGTTTCTGGGACATTACCATTCTTCAGGACTGTATACCTATTGTAAACCAGATATACACAGGGATACAGTGTACCTATTGTAAACCAGGTACACAGGGATACAATGTACCTATTGTAAACCAGGTACACAGGGATACAGTGTACCTATTGTAAACCAGGTACACAGGGATACAGTGTACCTATTGTAAACCAGGTACACAGGGATACAGTGTACCTATTGTAAACCAGGTATACAGGGATACAGTGTACCTATTGTAAACCAGGTACACAAGGATACAGTGTACCTATTGTAAACCAGGTACACAGGGATACAGTGTACCTATTGTAAACCAGGTATACAGGGATACAGTGTACCTATTGTAAACCAGGTACACAGGGATACAGTGTACCTATTGTAAACCAGGTACACAGGGATACAGTGTACCTATTGTAAACCAGGTATACAGGGATACAGTGTACCTATTGTAAACCAGGTACACAGGGATACAGTGTACCTATTGTAAACCAGGTACACAGGGATACAGTGTACCTATTGTAAACCAGGTACACAGGGATACAGTGTACCTATTGTAAACCAGGTATACAGGGATACAGTGTACCTATTGTAAACCAGGTACACAGGGATACAGTGTACCTATTGTAAACCAGGTACACAGGGATACAGTGTACCTATTGTAAACCAGGTACACAGGGATACAGTGTACCTATTGTAAACCAGGTATACAAGGATACAGTGTACCTATTGTAAACCAGGTACACAGGGATACAGTGTACCTATTGTAAACCAGGTACACAGGGATACAGTGTACCTATTGTAAACCAGGTACACAGGGATACAGTGTACCTATTGTAAACCAGGTACACAGGGATACAGTGTACCTATTGTAAACCAGGTACACAGGGATACAGTGTACCTATTGTAAACCAGGTAAACCAGGTACACATGGATACAGTGTACCTATTGTAAACCAGGTAAACCAGGGATACAGTGTACCTATTGTAAACCAGGTACACAGGGATACAGTGTACCTATTGTAAATCAGATTTAAATGCTGGAAACATTTTTCATTTGTCATATCTTCTCCAAAGAGGTTTACCTACAATTTAAACACCAACAGGATCAGTCTCTGAAGTCTCGCGGGGGAGAGGGTTGTAAAGGTCATATACACCTCCCCTCCTTCAAGTCCAATCCTCAAGTCCTTCCTCCCCACGACATCTATTTCATCCTCCCTGTTTCTATCTTCCACAAAGTAAAACAAAACAATTTAAAGAGTACCTCAACAATATCAATCTCTTCAAACATTCGAGACCGTTATGGAAGTGACTCCCAATCTATATTCCTCCCAATTTAAACCCAGACTTGGTGAAGGAATTATATTATACATATAATACAATATCAAAAGGACAAAGTGACAGACATAGCGATACAGGTTTTCAGCTGACGGGGAAGGGTGTTCTGTATGAAAGACTGTAGAGGGTATATGTGACTGTTCTTTCTAGCAGTTCAAGAACGTAGATTCCCTGGTTATCAGGAAATGTGGGGGAGTGAGCGTGTTCTGTATGAAAGACAATTGAAGGTATACATAACTGCTATTTCTAGCAGATCAAGGATGACGTAGACTCCTTGTTTATCAGGTCAGGAGGGAAGGTGTTCTGTAAAGAAGACTGCGTTTTTAGCAAGTCAAGGACTAAGTATACTCCATGGTTATCAGGAAATGTGGGGGAGGGAGGGTATATATGACTGCTATTTCTAGCAGATCAAAGACCACATAGATGGGGAAAGGAGAGAGTGTTCTGTATGAAATGTTAATCTGTATTGTGTTTGACAGCCAAACAAACTAAAGCCTCTTCATGTTTTATTGCCAACGACATCCTTCAAAGTAGACATCTACTTAAAACAACTGTTTTTTCTATTGTTTGTTGTTTTCATAAACAATTTCATCTTCTATACTCCACCAATAATGGACTGAAAGCAACATTAAAGTTCTTATGTCTTCTAGCTTATGTTCAGATTAAATTGACCACTCCATCTTCCAGATAGGTTTTTAACCTATTTTTTCACTCTTGTTTCACTTCTCTCTCTGGTTTGTTGTTATTTTTCACTGATTTTAAACATTGCTGACTCTTGTTTACCTAAAAAATCTTGTTTCTTGTTTGTTTCAGATATTGACATCCGGGTCAAGCCTACTTAGACAGCAATAATTGTTCCTGATTCACAAGTCCAGCAATTGGAAGGGAAGGGGAAAGTCGATTAAATCGACCCGATTGTGTTACTGGTACTTTATTTTATCAGGGATAAAAGGCAAAGTTAACCTCAGCGGGATTTAAACTGAGACAATGTTTAAAGTTGTTACATAATATTTAGTGTTGTTATATAATATTTAGTGTTGTTCCATGTTTAGTGTTGTTATATAACATTTAGTGTTGTTACATAATGTTTAGTGTTGTTATATAATATTTAGTGTTGTTACATAATGTTTAGTGCTGTTATATAATGTTTAGTGTTGTTACATAATGTCTAGTCTTGTCGCATAATGTTGAGTGATGTTACATATGTTTGGTGTTGTTATATAATGTTTAGTGTTGTTACATAATGTCTAGTCTTGTCGCATAATGTTGAGTGATGTTACATATGTTTAGTGTTGTTATATAATTGTTTCTACTTTAGGCACAAGGCTAGCAATTATCCAGTGCATTACTGGTACTTTATTTTATCGACCCCGTAAGGATGAAAGGCAAAGTCAACCTCGGCGGGATTTGAACTCAGATCGTAAAGGGACGTAACTATGCTGGAAAGCATGGCGTCCGACCCTCCACCGATACTGCCAATCCACCGCCCTTTGTGTTGTTATATAATGTTTAGTGCTGTTGCATAATGTCTAGTCTTGTCACATAATGTTGAGAGATATATAATATTTACTGTTGTTATATAATGTTTAGTGTTGTTATGTAATGTTTAAGCAGAGTCCCACGCTACACTGCCCATATTTACCACCCCCGGCAGTTTATATGTCCAATTTATTAGACTACTTTCATAGTAAAAACATACGTTGTTTGAAACTCTTAACTCTTAATTACTTTCTATATATGTGTGTGTGTGTGTGTTTAGGTGTGTGTGTAGGTGTGTGTGGGGGGGGGGGTGTAAGACTGTGTAGGTGTATATGTGTGTATGTAGGTGTGTGTCTGTATTTGTTATTTGTGAATAAAAATAATGTGTGAATAAAAATAATTTTATAATAATATAATATTATTAATATTCATTCTTTTCTTACTGCGTTACCAAAATCTCTGATGAGCTATAAATTCCAGAATCAGACTCGATCTACTTTGGAGCCGACCGACGAAGAAACGCACGTCACGGGTGTGTAAAATGTGTACAGGAAACTAAATTGATATTTCGTTCCCACTTTATATATATATATATATATATATATATATATATATATATATATATATATATAGCGTAGGTAGTACGGTGAAGTACTCCTATGGGTCACCCTTGAGCCAATCCTCTGCGAAACGTGCGTAACAGGTCGATACCCAATAAATATTTTTCATATATAAACTAAACTTCCTCGTTTTTTCTATTATATATATATATATATATATATATATATATATATATATATATCGGTGCCCCAGCATGGCCTCAGCCGGATGGCTGAAACAGGTAAAAGAGTAAAAGAGTATATATATATATTATATATATACATATACATACATATATATATATATATATATATACATACATATATATATATATATATACATACATATATATATATATATATATACACACACACACACACATATATATATATATATATATATACATATATATATATTTAATGAGATTTACACTTGCTTACACTTAACTAACGCTTATTCTGTCTTCTACACAACATACATGCACACATACACATACATACATACATACATACATACATACATACATACATACATACATACATACATACATACATACATACATACATACATACATACATACATATAGAGAAAGAGGGGGAGAGAGAGGTTGGGGTGGAAATGGAGAGAGAGAAAAAATAAACAGTTCTTTGTAAACAACTATAAATCCCGTTAGTTGACATGACTATAGCAAGTAAAGACGTTCAGCTCATACAATTTCTCTATATTTCTATATTTCTATATTTCTATATTGTCTGTGGAATGGTCAAAGAGGAGTAAAATCCTGTTTAGATTTAATCAGATCATTAGTGAGGATCTTATTACAGGATTACGACAATGCAACAACAATACACACATACATGTATATATTTTCTAGCGATCGACTTTCGTCAAATCGGACCGAGGAAACAATGTTTCCGTTGGTCTTTCCAATTGCTAATACTGTCTATCGGTCGCAACTCCAGGTAGAAGGAGCAACGTGAAATAAAGTGTCTTGCTCAAGGACATAACGCATCGCCTGGTCCGGGAATCGAACTCACAACTTCACGATTGCGAATCCAATTCTCTAACCACTCAGCCACACGCCTTCACATGTATATATATATATATATATAATAGCTTTCACGGTATTTTTGACTAAAGGAATTTTAGCCTGATAATGGGGTTTAGAACCCTCAGATAAATGGAAAAAGATGAGGTCAATACTCATCTTTTTCCATTTATCTGAGGGTTCTAAACCCCATTATCAGGCTAAAATTCCTTTAGTCAAAAATACGGTGAAAGCTATTATATTTTCTAATTTCAAACCTGCTCACTGTTTCAATACTTACTTGATATATATATATATATGTGTGTGTGTGTGTGTGTGTGTGTGTGTGTGTGTGTGTGTGTGTGTGTGTGATATATATATATATATATATATATATATATATATAAATACGTGTATGACAGCCTGTATATACACACAAACACAGACATATATATATATGTGTGTCTCTGCGTGTGTATAAATTTATATATCTCGCTCTCTCCCTCTCTCTCTATCTATCTATATGTATATATATATATATATAATACACAGACACACGCACAAATATTACACACACACACACACACACACACACACACACACACAAGTATCACACACACACACACACACACATATATATATATATATATATATATATATGTATATATATCAAGTAAGTATGTTATATATATATATATATAACGGCGATGTATTTGTTTTGCAACGTTTTTTATATGAAATCGTGTCTTGAAACATATATTGTTATTTTAGAATCATTTTAGTCATTTATGATGCCGTTTTAGCTATTTTAGAGTACCTATTTTAGAGTCATTTTAGTCACTTATGAAGCTGTTTTAGCCATTTTAGAGTCATTTTAGTCGTTTATGATGCCGTTTTAGATATTTTAGAGTCATTTTAGTCACTTATGATGCCGTTTTCGCCATTTTAGAGTCATTTTAGTCGTTTATGGTGCCGTTTTAGAGTCATTTTGGTCATTTATGATGCCGTTTTAGCTATTTTAGAATCATTTTAGTCATTTATGATGCCGATTTAGTTATTTTAGTATCATTTTAGTCACTTATGATTCCGTTTTCGCCATTTCAGAGTGTTTTTAGTCATTTATGGTGCCATTTCAGAGTCATTTTAGTCATTTATAATGCGTTTTAGAGTCATTTTAGTCATTTATGATGCCGTTTTAGCTACTTTAGAGTCATTTAATCATTTATGATGCCGTTTTAGCCATTTTAGAGTCATTTTAGTCATTTATGTTGTCGTTTTCGCCACTTTAGAGTCATTTTAGTCAATTATGATGCCGTTTTAGCCATCTTGGAGTCATTTTAGTCATTTATAATGCCGTTTTCTTCATTTTAGAGTCATTTTAGACATTTGTGATGCCGTTTTACCTATTTAAGAGTCATTTTAGTCATTTGTGATGTCGTTTTAACTATTTTAGAGTCATTTTAGTCATTTATGGTGCTGTTTTCGCCATTTTAGAGTCATTTTAGTCATTTATGGTGCCGTTTTATCTATTTTAGTGTCATTTTAGTCATTTATTATGTCGTTTTCGTTAGTTTAGAATAATTTTAGTCATTTATGATGCCGTTTTAGCTATTTAAGAGTCATTTTAGTCATTTGTAATGTCGTTTTAGCTATTTTAGAGACATTTCAGTCATTTATGATGCCGTTTTAGCAATTTTAGTGTCATTTTAGTCATTTATGATACCGTTTTCGCCATTTTAGAGTCATTTTAGTCATTTATGGTGCCGTTTTAGAGACATTTTAGTCATTTATGATGCCGTTTTAGCTATTTTAGAGTCATTTTAGTCATTTATGATGCAGTCTTCCCTATTCTAGAGTCATTTTAGTCATTTATGTCGCCGTTTTAGCTATTTCAGAGTCTTTCTAGTCATTCATGATGCCGTTTTAACGATTTTAGAGTCATTTTAGTCATTTATGGTGCCGTTTTAGAGTCATGGCATCATAAATGACTAAAATGACACTAAAGTAGCTAAAACGGCACCATAAATTACTAAAATGACTCTAAAATGGCGAACGGCATCAGAAATGACTAAAATGACTGTAAAGTGGCGAAATCTTCAACATAAATGTATAAAATGACTCTGAAATAGCTAAAACGGCATAATAACAGATTAAATGACTCTAAAACGGCATCATAAACGACTAATATGACCCTAAAATGGCTAAAAGGGCATCATAAATGACTAAAATGACTCTAAAATAGCTACTCTAAAATAGCTAAAACGGCACCTTAAATGACTGAAATGACTCCAAAATGGCAAAAATGGCACCATAAATAACTAAAATAACCCTAAAATGGCTAAAACGGCATCATAAATGACTAAAATGACTCTAAAATAGCTAAAACGACACCATAAATAACTAAAATGATGAAAACGGCATCATAAATGACTAAAATAACTCTAAAATAGCTAAAACGGCGACATAAAACACTAAAATGACTCTAAAATAGCTAAAACGGCACCATAAATGACTAAAATGACTCCAAAATGGCGAAAACGGCACCATAAATAACTAAAATGATGAAAACGGCATCATAAATTACTAAAATGACTCTAAAATGGCTAAAACGGCATCATAAATTACTAAAATGACTCTAAAATGGCGAAAACCGCACCATAAATGATTAAATGACTTTTAAATTGCTAAAATCGATCATAAATGAATAAAATGACACTTTATTGCCTAAAACTGCATCATAAATGACTGAAAATGACCCCAAAATGGCTAAAACGGCATCATAAATGACTGAAATAGCATCATAATTGAAGAAAATGATACTAAAACGGCGTCATAAATGATGAAAATGACTAAAACGGCAACATAAATGACTAAAATGACTCTAACATGGCTAAAACGGCATCATAAATGACTAAAATGACTCAACATAGCTAAAACGGCATCATAAATGACTAAAACGGCATCATAAATGACTCAAATGACTCTAAAATAGCTAAAACGGCGCCATAAATGAGTAAAATGACTCTAAAATCGCGAAAATGCCATCATAAATGACTAAAATGGCATCATAAATGACTAACATGACACTAAAATAGCTAAAACGGCATCATAAATGACTAAAATGACTCTAAAATAATTCAAACGCCATAATAAATGACTAAAATGATTCTAAAATAGCTATAACGGCATCATAAATGATGAAAATGACTAATATGCTGAAAACGACACCATAGATGACTAAAATGACTCTAAAATGTCAAAAACGGCATCATAAATGATTAAATGACTCTAAAATAATTAAAACGGCATCATAAATGACGAAAATTACTCTAAAATAGCTAAAAAGGTCATAAATGACTAAAATGACTCTAAAATAGCTACTCTAAAATAGCTAAAACGGCACCATAAATGGCTAAAATGACTCAAAAATTGGGAAAACGGAACCATAAATGACTAAAATGACTCTAAAATATCTAAAACGGCATCATAAATGACTAAAATTACTCTAAAATAGCTAAAACGGCATCATAAATTACTAAAATGACCCTTAAATAGCTAAAACGGCAACATAAATGACTAAAATGACTCTAAAATGGCGAAAACGGCACCATAAATTACTAAAACGGCATCATAAATTACTTAAATGAGACTAAAATAGCTAAAACGGCATCATAAATGACTAAAATGACTCTAAAATAGCCTAAACGGCATCATAAATGATTAAAATGACTCTAAAATGGCTAAAACGGCATCATAAATGACTAAAATGACACTTAAAAGGCGAAAACCGCACCACATATGATTAAATGACCTTTAAATTGCTAAAACCGATCATAAATGAATAAAATGACTCTTAAATGCCTAAAACTGCATCATAAATGACTGAAAATGACCCCAAAATGGCTAAAACGGTGTAGTGACCTACATTCCGCGGGCTCACATACATTCTCTGTGCGTGATTTGGTTCAGCTCAGCCAATCAGCGCCAGTAGAAGAGGATGTATCCCTACGCGTTCTGAGGGAGAAATAGCCCGCAAAGATTTGAGGACGCTATCACTTCCAGCTAGACCGTGCTAAGGTAAAACACCACTTGTTCTTTTGCTCCGCCAGCACAAACAATATGTAAAGACACAACAAACATTACTACGGAATTGGCTAAACGCCTCAGCCAGTCGACCGTATTTTCTCTTGTAATCTTAATTGATTTGTTTTATTTCTCTTGGCATGCCAGCTCAACCTCTGTTAATAAATAATGTAAAACCAAGCTAAAGTCGTTGTCGATATTCCTATCATATCTTTCTACCAAACCTGGTTTCTCGTGGCAACACTACAACTCTCGAAATATACTTCTCTGCTAAATTGGTACTTATATACCTCAACCAAATTGGTGACTTATATTCAACAAAGAGAAACATTCCTTTACTTTAACGGCATCATAAATGACTGAAATAGCATCATAAATGAAGAAAATGATACTAAAACGGCATCATAAATTATGAAAATGACTAAAAGGGCATCAGAAATGACTAAAATAAGTCTAAAATATCGAAAACGGCATCATTAATGACTAAAATGACTCTAAAATGGCTAAAACGGCATCATAAATGACTAAAATGACTCAACATAGCTAAATCGGCATCATAAATGACTAAAACGGCATCATAAATGACTAAAATGACACTAAAATAGCTAAAACGGCATCATAAATGACTAAAATGACTCTAAAATGGCGAAAACGTCACCATAAATGACTCAAATGGCATCATAAATGAAGAAAATGATACTAAAACGGCATCATAAATGATGAAAATGATTAAAACGGCATCATGAATGACTAAAATGACTCTGAAATGGCGAAAACAGCACCATAAATGACTAAAACGGCATCATAAATGATTTAATGAGACTAAAATAGCTAAAACGTCATCATAAATGACTGAAATGACTCTAAAATGGCAAAAACGGCACTATAAATGACTGAAATAACATCATAAATGAAGAAAATGATACTAAAACGGCATCATAAAAGATGAAAATGACTAAAACGGCGTCATAAATGACTAAATGACTCTAAAATAGCTAAAACGGCGACATAAATGACTAAAATGACTCTAAAATAGCTAAAACGGCACCATAAATGACTAAAATGACTCCAAAATGGCGAAAACGGCACCATAAATAACTAAAATGATGAAAACGGCATCATAAATTACTAAAATGACTCTAAAATGGCTAAAACGGCATCATAAATTACTAAAATGACTCTAAAATGGCGAAAACCGCACCATAAATGATTAAATGACTTTTAAATTGCTAAAATCGATCATAAATGAATAAAATGACACTTTATTGCCTAAAACTGCATCATAAATGACTGAAAATGACCCCAAAATGGCTAAAACGGCATCATAAATGACTGAAATAGCATCATAATTGAAGAAAATGATACTAAAACGGCGTCATAAATGATGAAAATGACTAAAACGGCAACATAAATGACTAAAATGACTCTAACATGGCTAAAACGGCATCATAAATGACTAAAATGACTCAACATAGCTAAAACGGCATCATAAATGACTAAAACGGCATCATAAATGACTCAAATGACTCTAAAATAGCTAAAACGGCGCCATAAATGAGTAAAATGACTCTAAAATCGCGAAAATGCCATCATAAATGACTAAAATGGCATCATAAATGACTAACATGACACTAAAATAGCTAAAACGGCATCATAAATGACTAAAATGACTCTAAAATAATTCAAACGCCATAATAAATGACTAAAATGATTCTAAAATAGCTATAACGGCATCATAAATGATGAAAATGACTAATATGGTGAAAACGACACCATAGATGACTAAAATGACTCTAAAATGTCTAAAACGGCATCATAAATGATTAAATGACTCTAAAATAATTAAAACGGCATCATAAATGACGAAAATTACTCTAAAATAGCTAAAAAGGTCATAAATGACTAAAATGACTCTAAAATAGCTACTCTAAAATAGCTAAAACGGCACCATAAATGGCTAAAATGACTCAAAAATGGGGAAAACGGAACCATAAATGACTAAAATGACTCTAAAATATCTAAAACGGCATCATAAATGACTAAAATTACTCTAAAATAGCTAAAACGGCATCATAAATTACTAAAATGATCCTTAAATAGCTAAAACGGCATCATAAATGACTAAAATGACTCTAAAATGGGTAAAACAGCTTCATAAATGACTAAAATGGCTCTAAAATAGCTACTCTAAAATAGCTAAAATGCCAACATAAATGACTAAAATGACTCTAAAATGGCGAAAACGGCACCATAAATTATTAAAACGGCATCATAAATGACTTAAATGAGACTAAAATAGCTAAAACGGCATCATAAATGACTAAAATGACTCTAAAATAGCCTAAACAGCATCATAAATGATTAAAATGACTCTAAAATGGCTAAAACGGCATCATAAATGACTAAAATGACACTAAAATGGCGAAAACCGCACCACATATGACTAAAATGACTTTTAAATTGCTAAAACCGATCATAAATGAATAAAATGACTCTTAAATGCCTAAAACTGCATCATAAATGACTGAAAATGACCCCAAAATGGCTAAAACGGTGTAGTGACCTACATTCCGCGGGCTCACATACATTCTCTGTGCGTGATTTGGTTCAGCTCAGCCAATCAGCGCCAGTAGAAGAGGATGTATCCCTACGCGTTCTGAGGGAGAAATAGCCCGCAAAGATTTGAGGACGCTATCACTTCCAGCTAGACCGCGCTAAGGTAAAACACCACTTGTTCTTTTGCTCCGCCAGCACAAACAATATGTAAAGACACAACAAACATTACTACGGAATTGGCTAAACGCCTCAGCCAGTCGACCGTATTTTCTCTTGTAATCTTAATTGATTTGTTTTATTTCTCTTGGCATGCCAGCTCAACCTCTGTTAATAAATAATGTAAAACCAAGCTAAAGTCGTTGTCGATATTCCTATCATATCTTTCTACCAAACCTGGTTTCCCGTGGCAACACTACAACTCTCGAAATATACTTCTCTGCTAAATTGGTACTTATATACCTCAACCAAATTGGTGACTTATATTCAACAAAGAGAAACATTCCTTTACTTTAACGGCATCATAAATGACTGAAATAGCATCATAAATGAAGAAAATGATACTAAAACGGCATCATAAATTATGAAAATGACTAAAAGGGCATCAGAAATGACTAAAATAAGTCTAAAATATCGAAAACGGCATCATAAATGACTAAAATGACTCTAAAATGGCTAAAACGGCATCATAAATGACTAAAATGACTCAACATAGCTAAATCGGCATCATAAATGACTAAAACGGCATCATAAATGACTAAAATGACACTAAAATAGCTAAAACGGCATCATAAATGACTAAAATGACTCTAAAATGGCGAAAACGTCACCATAAATGACTCAAATGGCATCATAAATGATGAAAATGATTAAAACGGCATCATGAATGACTAAAATGACTCTAAAATGGCGAAAACAGCACCATAAATGACTAAAACGGCATCATAAAAGATGAAAATGACTAAAACGGCGTCATAAATGACTAAATGACTCTAAAATAGCTAAAACGGCGCCATAAATGTTCGTAACAAGTGAGAAATACTCGAGAGGCAGAAGGAGAAATTAACACGTCACACACACACACACACACACACACACACACACACACACACACACACACACACACACACATATATGTGTATATATATATATATATATATATATATATCTATATATATATATATATATATATATATATATATATATATATATATATATATATATATATATATATATATATACCACATTGAGTCATAAGCTTTTTCGAATTTTCATTGAGGTTTTTTAGTGACTTATATCGCAATGTTATAGTAATGATTTGATATACTGACGATGTCATAGATGTGTGTGACGAAATAAGTATATTTATATTTATATTGTTTAACTGGTGGTCAATCAATGTTTATCATTGATTGTAAGCTGAATTATTTATAGAAATATAAAAATATGCTGAAGCGAAAACCAAACCAAACAGAGAGAGTGTTTTATTATATTTTTCTGGCAATATTATAACAATATAACGGCAGCATAAATGACTAAAATGACTCTAAAATAGCTAAGACTGCATTATAAATTACTTAAATGACTCTTAAATAGCTAAAACGGCATCATAAATGACTAAAATGATTCTAAATTAGCGAAAACGGCATCATAAATGACTAAAATGACTCTAAAATAGCTAAAACGGCACCATAAATGACTAAAATGCCTCTAAAATGGCGAAAACGGCACCATAAATGACTAAAATGACCCGTAAATAGTAAAAACGGCATCATAAATGACTAAAATAACTCTAAAATAGCTAAAACGGCGACATAAATGACTAAAATGACACTAAAATAGGGAAAACGGCACCATAAATGACTAAAATGACTCTAAAACGGTTAAAACGGCATCATAAATGACTGAAATAGCATCATAAATGAAGAAAATGATACTAAAACGGCATCATAAATTATGGAAATGACTAAAAGGGCATCAGAAATGACTAAAATAAGCCTAAAATATCGAAAACGGCATCATAAATGACTAAAATGATTCTAAAATGGCTAAAACGGCATCATGAATGACTAAAATGACTCAACATAGCTAAAACGGCATCATAAATGACTAAAACGGCATCATAAATGACTAAAATGACACTAAAATAGCTAAAACGGCATCATAAATGACTAAAATGACTCTAAAATGGCGAAAACGGCACCATAAATGACTCAAATAGCATCATAAATGAAGAAAATGATACTAAAACGGCATCATAAATGATGAAAATGATTAAAACGGCATCATAAATGATGAAAATGATTAAAACGGCATCATAAATGACTAAATGACTCTAAAATAGCTAAAACGGCATCATAAATGACTAAAATGACTCTAAAATGGCGAAAACGGCGCCATAAATGACTAAAACGGCATCATAAATGACTTAAATGAGACTAAAATAGCTAAAACGGCATCATAAATGACTAAAATGACTCTAAAATGGCGAAAACGGCACCATAAATGACTCAAATAGCATCATAAATGAAGAAAATGATACTAAAACAGCATCATAAAAGATGAAAATGACTAAAACGGCGTCATGAATTACTGAAATGACTCTAAAATAGCTAAAACGGCGTCATGAATGACTAAATGACTCTAAAATAGCTAAAACGGCGCTATAAATGTTCGTAACAAGTGAGAAATACTCGAGAGGCAGAAGGGGAAATTAACACGTCACACACACACACACACACACACACACACACACATATATATATATATATATATATATATATATATATATATATATATATATATATATATATATATATATAAGCTTTTTCATAAGCTTTTTCGAATTTTCATTGAGGATTTTTAGTGACTTATATCGCAATGTTATATTCATGATTTGATATATTGACGATGTCATAGATGTGTGTGACGAAATAAGTATATTTATATTTATATTTATTAACTGGTGGTCAATCAATGATAAACATTGATTGTAAGCTGAATTATTTATAGAAATATAAAAATATGCTGAAGCGAAAACCAAACCAAACAGAGCGAGTGTTTTATTATATTTTTCTGGCAATATTATAAGTTACGTCCCTTTACGATCTGAGTTCAAATCCCGCCGAGGTTGACTTCTGCTTTTCATCCTTACGGGGTCGATAAAATAAAGTACCAGTAATGCACTGGATAATTGCTGGCCTTGTGCCAAAAGTAGAAACAATATTATAACAATATAACGGCACCATAAATTACTAAAATGACTCTAAAATATCTAAAACGGCATCATAAATGACTAAAATAACTCTAAAATAGCTAAAACGGCGACATAAATGACTAAAATGACTCTAAAATAGGGAAAACTGCACCATAAATGACTAAAATGACTCTAAAACGGTTAAAACGGCATCATAAATGACAAAAAGGACTCTGAAATAGCGAAAACGGCGACATAAATGACTAAAATGACTCTAAAATAGGGAAAACTGCATCATAAATGACTAAAATGAGTCTAAAATAGCTAAAACGGCATCATAAATGACTAAAATGACACTAAAATAGCTAAAACGGCATCATAAATGACTAAAATGACTCTAAAACGGCACCATAAATGACTGTGTAGTGACCTACACACCGCGGGCTCACATACATTCTCTGTGCGTGATTTGGTTCAGCTCAGCCAATCAGCGCCAGTAGAAGAGGATGTATCCCTACGCGTTCTGAGGGAGAAATAGCCCGCAAAGATTTGAGGACGCTATCACTTCCAGCTAGACCGTGCTAAGGTAAAACACCACTTGTTCTTTTGCTCCGCCAGCACAAACAATATGTAACGACACAACAATTTTACTACGGAATTGGTTAAACGCCTCAGCCAGTCGACCGTATTTTCTCTTGTAATCTTAATTGATTTGTTTTATTTCTCTTGGCATGCCAGCTCAACCTCTATTAATAAATAATGTAAAACCAAGCTAAAGTCATTGTCGATATTCCTATCATATCTCTCTACCAAACCTGGTTCCTCGTGGCAACATTACAACTCTCGAAATATACTTCTCTGCTAAATTGGAACTTATATACCTCAACCAAATTGGTGACTTATATTCAACAAAGAGAAACATTCCTTTCCCTTAACTGAAATGACTCTAAAATGGCGAAAACGGCATGATAAATGACTAAAATGACTCTAGAATAGCTAAAACGGCATCATAAATGATTAAATGACTCCAAAATGGCGAAAACGACACGATAAATGACTAAAATTACTCTAAAATGGCCAAAGCGGCATCATAAGTGACTAAAATGACGCTTATATAGCTAAAACGGCATCATAAATGACTAAAAGGACTCTAAAATGGCCCAAAACGGCACCATAAATGAAAAAATGACTCTAAAATAGCTAAAACGGCACCATAAATGACTAAAATGACTCTAAAATGGCGAAAACGGCACCATAAATGACTAAAATGACTCTAAAATAGTTAGAACAACATCATAAATGACTAAAATGACTCTAAAATAGCTAAAACGGCATCATAAATGACTAAAATGACTCTTAAATAGCTAAAACGGCATCACAAATGTCTAAAATGACTCTAAAATGAAGAAAACGGTATCATAAATGATTAAAATGACTCTAAAATGGCTAAAACGGCATCATAAATGACTAAAGTGACTCTAAAGTGGCGAAAACGACAACATAAATGAATAAAATGACTCTAAAATAGCTCAAACGCCATCATAAATGACTAAAATGATTCTAAAATAGCTAAAACGTCATCATAAATAATTAAATGACTCTAAAATGGCGAAAACGACATCATAAATGACTAAAATAACTCTAAAATGGCTAAAACGGCATCATAAAGACTGAAATAGCATCATAAATGAAGAAAATGATACTAAAACGGCATCATAAATGATGAAAATGACTAAAACTGCGTCATAAATGATGAAAATGACTAAAACTGCGTAATAAATGACTAAATGACTCAAAATAGCTAAAACGGCATCATAAATGACTAAAATGACTCTGAGGCAGAAGAAAAAATGAGAAATAGGATAGATTGAGGGGCCGGGCGGGGTGGAATTGGAAAAAAAATGTCTTTAGAGATTGGGCATGTTGAAGGTACTAGGGTGGGAGTGAAAATAGACGAGTGAGAAGAAGGTGGTTTAAGAAGATTATAGTAGAGGAAAGGTGGTAGAGGGTCGTCATAAATTTAAATAATTGTTTCTACTATTGGCACAAGGCCAGAAAATTACCCAGTACATTACTGGTACTTTATTTTATCGACCCCGTAAGGATGAAAGGCAAAGTTAACCTCGGCGGGATTTGAACTCAGAATGGCAAGGGCCGTAACTCTATGCGTCAAAGCATGGCGTCCGAACCTCTACCGATACTGCCAATCCACCGTCATAAATTTAAATAATGCAAGAAACAAAGAAAATATCAGTGATACGAAAAGACTCCCTGGTGGAATTTTAGGTAAACTCCGGATGTTTATCCAGTTCACACACACGTAATCATACATCCACATACAGATATACTTTCTTTTCACTTTAATCTTTCCTGGTGAAGGACTAATGTCCAGTATGTTGAAACATTTCTTTTCAAGCGTGAAACTAATAAAACTTTGTGTAATTGTATTCCTGTGTTTCTCTTTTTGATCTTTAACTACACACACACACACACACACACACACACACACACACACACATATATATATATATATATATATATATATATATATATATATATATATATCAAATTAAAAATACGAGGAAATAATAGACAAAAATATACCTATTATTTCTTCAAAGTCCTGACTGCAGTTTCGCCGAATCCGTTTGCACCAATTTATGCCCTATAGTAGTGCATCATCGCTGTGAGGTTGATAGGGCTTATCAAGAACTGTTACTTGTCGTGTTCGTAACAAGTGAGAAATACTCGAGAGGCAGAAGGAGAAATTAACACGTCACACACACACACACACACACATATATGTATATATATATATATATATACCACATTGAGTCATAAGCTTTTTCGAATTTTCATTGAGGATTTTTAGTGACATATCGCAATGTTATATTAATGATTTGATATACTGACGATGTCATAGATGTGTGTTACGAAATAACTATATTTATATTTATATTTTTTAACTGGTGGTCAATCAATGATAAACATTGATTGTCAGCCGAATTATTTATAGAAGTATAAAAATATGCTGAAGCGAAAACCAAACCAAACAGAGAGAGTGTTTTACTATATTTTTCTGGCAATATTATAACAATATAACGGCACCATAAATGACTAAAATGACTCTAGAATATCTAAAACGGCATCATAAATGACGAAAATTACTGTGAAATAGCTAAAACGGCGTCAAAAAGTTAATAAAATGACACTTAAATAGCTAAAATGGCATCGTGAATGACTAAAATGACTCTGAAATGGCTAAAACGGCATCATAAATAACTAAAATGACTCTAAAATGGCAAAAACGGCAGCATAAATGACTAAAATGACCCTAAAATGGTTAAAACGGCATCATAAATGACTAAAATGACTCTAATATAGCTAAAACGGCATCACCAATTAATAAAATAACACTTAAATAGCTAAAATGGCATCATAAATGACTAAAATGACTCTGAAATGGCTAAAACGGCATCATAAATAACTAAAATGACTCTAAAATGGCGAAAACGGCAGCATAAATGACTAAAATGATTCTAAAATAGCTAAAACTGCATCATAAATGAATAAAATGACTCTAAAATAGAGAAGACGGCACTATAAATGACTAAAATGACTCTACAACGGTTAAAACGGCATCATAAATGACAAAAAGGACTCTGAAATAGCTAAAACGGCGACATAAATGACTAAAATTGATCTAAACTAGGGAAAACTGAATCATAAATGACTAAAATGACTCTAAAATAGCTAAAACGGCATCATAAATGACTAAAATGAGAATAAAATAGCTAAAACGGCATCATAAATGATTGAATGACACCAAAATGACGAAAACGACATCATATATGACTAAAATGACTCTAAAATAGCTAAAACGGCATCATAAATGACTAAAAGGACTCTGAAATAGCAAAAACTGCGCACTAAATGACTAAAATGACCCTAAAATAGCTAAATCGGCACCATAAATGGCTAAAATGACTCTAAAATGGCGAAAACAGCAACATAAATGACTAAAATATCTAAAACGGCATCATAAAGGACTAAAATGACTCTAAAATGGCTAAAACGGCATCATAAATGACTAAAATGACTCTTGAATAGCTAAAACGGCATAATAATTGACTAAAATGACTCTAAAACGGCACCATAAATGACTAAAAACACTCTGAAATGGAGAAAACGGAATCATAAGTGACTAAAATGATACTAAAATAACTAAATCGGCATCATAAATGACTAAAATAACTCTTAAATAGCTAAAACGGCATCATAAATGACTAAAATGATTCTAAAATAGCTAAAACGGCATCATAAATGACTAACATGACTCTAAAACGGCACCATAAACGACTAAAATGACTCTAAAATGGCGAAAACGGCACCATAAATGACTAAAATGACTCTAAAATAGTTAGAACGACATCATAAATGACTAAAATGACTCTAAAATAGCTAAAGCGGCATCATAAATGACTAAAAGGACACTAAATTGGCGATAACGGCATCATAAATGATTAAATGACTCTAAAATAGCTAAAACGGCATCATAAATGACTGAAATGATTCTAAAATAGCTAAAACGGCATCATAAATGATTAAATCACTCTAAAATAGCTAAAACGGCATCATAAATGACTGAAATGACTCTAAAATAGCTAAAACGGCAACATAAATGACTAAAATGACACTTAAATAGGTAAAACGGCATAATAAAAGACTAAAATGATTCTAAAACGGCACCATAAATGATTAAATGACTCTGAAATGGCGAAAACAGCATCATAAGTGATTAAAATGACTCTGAAATAGCTAAAACGGCATCATAAACGGCTAAAATGACTCTAAAATGGCTAAAACGGCATCATAAATGACTAGAATGAGTCTAAAATAGCTACTCTAAAATAGCTAAAACGGCACCATAAATGACTAAAATGACTCTAAAATATCTAAAACGGCATCATAAATGACTAAAAATTACTCTAAAATAGTTAAAACGGCATCATACATTACTAAAATGACTCTTAAATAGCTAAAACGGCATCATAAATGACTAAAATGATTCTAAAATAGCGAAAACGGCATCATAAATGACTAAAATGACTCTAAAATAGCTAAAACGGCACCATAAATGACTAAAATGACTCTAAAATGGCGAAAACGGAATCATAAATGACTAAAATGACTCTAAAATAGCTAAAACAGCATCAAAAATTAATAAAATGACTCTTAAATAGTTAAAACGCCATCATAAATGACTAAAATGACTCTAAAATGGCGAAAACGGCACCATAAATAACTAAAATGACGAAAACGGCATCAGAAATGACTAAAATGACTCTAAAATAGCTAAAACGGCGCCATAAATGACTAAAATGATTCTAAAATAGCGAAAACGGCATCATAAATGACTATAATGACTCTAAAATAGCTAAATCGGCACCATAAATGACTAAACTGACTCTAAAATAAGGGAAATGGCATCATAAATGACTAAAATAACTCTAAAATAGCTAAAACGGCACCATAAATGACTAAAATGACTCAAAAATAGCTAAAACGGCATCATAAATGACTAAAATTACCCTTAAATAGCTAAAACGGCATCATATATGACTAAAATGATTCTAAAATAGCGAAAACGGCATCATAAATGACTAAAATGACTCTAAAATAGCTAAAACGGCACCATAAATGACTAAAATGACTCTAAAATGGCGAAAACGGCAGCTAAATTGACTAAAATGACTCTAAAATGGCTAAAACGGCATCATAAATGACTAAAATGACTCTAAAATGGCGAAAACGGCACCATAAATAATTAAAATGACGAAAATGGCATCATAAATGACTAAATGACTCTAAAATAGCTAAAACGGCATCATAAATGAATAAAATGACTCTAAAAGGGAGAAAACGGCACCATAAATGACTAAAATGAATCTATAATGCTTAAAACGGCATCATAAATGACTAAAATGATTCTAAAATAGGTAAAACGGCATAATAAAAGACTAAAATGATTCTAAAACGGCACCATAAATGATTAAATGACTATGAAATGGCGAAAACAGCATCATAAGTGATTAAAATGACTCTGAAATAGCTAAAACGGCATCATAAACGGCTAAAATGACTCTAAAATGGCTAAAACGGCATCATAAATGACTAGAATGAGTCTAAAATAGCTACTCTAAAATAGCTAAAACGGCACCATAAATGACTAAAATGACTCTAAAATATCTAAAACGGCATCATAAATGACTAAAAATTACTCTAAAATAGTTAAAACGGCATCATACATTACTAAAATGACTCTTAAATAGCTAAAACGGCATCATAAATGACTAAAATGATTCTAAAATAGCGAAAACGGCATCATAAATGACTAAAATGACTCTAAAATAGCTAAAACGGCACCATAAATGACTAAAATGACTCTAAAATGGCGAAAACGGAATCATAAATGACTAAAATGACTCTAAAATAGCTAAAACAGCATCAAAAATTAATAAAATGACTCTTAAATAGTTAAAACGCCATCATAAATGACTAAAATGACTCTAAAATGGCGAAAACGGCACCATAAATAACTAAAATGACGAAAACGGCATCAGAAATGACTAAAATGACTCTAAAATAGCTAAAACGGCGCCATAAATGACTAAAATGATTCTAAAATAGCGAAAACGGCATCATAAATGACTATAATGACTCTAAAATAGCTAAAACGGCGCCATAAATGACTAAACTGACTCTAAAATAAGGGAAATGGCATCATAAATGACTAAAATAACTCTAAAATAGCTAAAACGGCACCATAAATGACTAAAATGACTCAAAAATAGCTAAAACGGCATCATAAATGACTAAAATTACCCTTAAATAGCTAAAACGGCATCATATATGACTAAAATGATTCTAAAATAGCGAAAACGGCATCATAAATGACTAAAATGACTCTAAAATAGCTAAAACGGCACCATAAATGACTAAAATGACTCTAAAATGGCGAAAACGGCAGCTAAATTGACTAAAATGACTCTAAAATGGCTAAAACGGCATCATAAATGACTAAAATGACTCTAAAATGGCGAAAACGGCACCATAAATAATTAAAATGACGAAAACGGCATCATAAATGACTAAATGACTCTAAAATAGCTAAAACGGCATCATAAATGAATAAAATGACTCTAAAAGGGAGAAAACGGCACCATAAATGACTAAAATGAATCTATAATGCTTAAAACGGCATCATAAATGACTAAAATGATTCTAAAATAGCTAAAACGGCGCCATAAATGATTAAAATGACTCTAAAATGGCTAAAACGGCACCATAAATGACTAAAATGACTCTAAAATAGCTAAAACTGCATCATGAATGACTAAAATGACTCTAAAATGGCTAAAATGGCATCTTAAATCACTAAAATGACTCCAAAAGGGCGAAAACGACACCATAAATGACTAAAATGCAGAGAGGTGATATAGGCGTGCAGACAGACAGTCGTGCAGAGAGGTGATATAGGCGTGCAGACAGACATAACTGATAATTTGGTTACGCTAATGTTTTTCTCTGCGTTGCAGTGTTTACATTTTCGATCTTTGTTAATAAATAACCAGTGCAGTTTCTATCCCCAGCATCCTCTTTTGTTATAACATTCGGGTTATCGTTATGTTTTCTTAACTTCATAAGGCATATTGTTGGTTGAGGGAATATTAATCAAAAACACCACATGCAAGTCTGCACAGTAGACACTACAGTTTTTAAGCCAAAAAAGAAACTTAACATTGTAACTTTAACACAGCTACTGAGCGACCCTGGGCAACGCCGGGCTTTACTGCTAGTGGTCGATAAAATCCTTTCAGTGCAGTGCCCAGCATGACAACAGTAACACAATAGTGCCCCAGCATGGCCACTGTCTAATGACTGAAGACATGGCAGCTGTAGAATGAATGATGTTAGCAAAATATATATATATATATATATATATATATATATATATATATACAGAGATCGGAATTAAGAGTATTCCGCAGAGAGAGAGAAAGATTATACATATAGAATAAAAGAATATATATATATATATATATATATATATACACATACATATATATAAAGAGAGAGAGAGTTAGAGAGAGAGAGGGAGAGAGAGAGAGAGAAAGAATATACATATAGAATAAAATATATATATATATATATATATATATATATATATATTATTCTTTTATTCTATATGTATATTCTTTCTCTCTCTCTCTATATATATATATATATATATATATATATATATATATTATTCTTTTATTCTATATGTATATTCTTTCTCTCTCTCTCTCTCTCTCTCTCTCTCTCTATATATATATATATATATATATATATATATATATATATATATATATATATATCCGAACATAAAATACAATGCTAAATAGCTGGAAGTGTCTCATCTCACCATTTCGATGTCTTTCATGTTGTCTTCATGTAAAGAACACCATTGAAAAGTCTGCCCAAAAGTAAAACAACTAAAGATGGTTGAAGAAGAAACTGGTTGATTCCTTTGATGGCTTCTCAAGTGGCCGTCTTTCACCATCTCACATATATTTAACTAATACCATTAGCTGCTCTCATACACCTCACACTTTGTCTCTCTCACTGTCTCACTGTCTCTCTCTCAGTCTATCTGTCAGTCTCTCTCTCATCCTCTCTCTCATCCTCTCTCTCAGTCTCTCTGTCAGTCTCTCTCTCAGTCTCTCTGTCAGTCTCTCTGTCAGTCTCTCTCTCAGTCTCTCTGTCATCTCTCTGTCAGTCTCTCTCTCAGTCTCTCTCTCAGTCTCTCTGTCAGTCTCTCTCTCAGTCTCTCTGTCATCTCTCTGTCAGTCTCTCTCTCAGTCTCTCTCTCAGTCTCTCTGTCAGTCTCTCTGTCAGTCTCTCTCTCAGTCTCTCTGTCATCTCTCTGTCAGTCTCTCTCTCAGTCTCTCTCTCAGTCTCTCTCTCAGTCTCTCTCTCAGTCTCTCTCTCAGTCTCTCTGTCAGTCACTCTGTCAGTCTCTCTCTCAGTCTCTCTCTCAGTCTCTCTGACTGTCTCTCTCTCTCAGTCTCTCTCTAAGTCTCTCTGTCAGTCTCTCTCTCTCAGTCTCTCTCTCAGTCTCTCTCTCAGTCTCTCTGACTGTCTCTCTCTCAGTCTCTCTCTAAGTCTCTCTGTCAGTCTCTCTGTCCGTCTCTCTGTCAGTCTCTCTCTCAGTCTCTCTGTCAGTCTCTCTGTCAGTCTCTCTGTCAGTCTCTCTGTCCGTCTCTCTGTCAGTCTCTCTGTCCGTCTCTCTGTCAGTCTCTCTCTCAGTCTCTCTCTCAGTCTCTCTGTCAGTCTCTCTGTCCGTCTCTCTGTCAGTCTCTCTCTCAGTCTCTCTGTCAGTCTCTCTGTCAGTCTCTCTCTCAGTCTCTCTCTCAGTCTCTCTGTCAGTCTCTCTGTCCGTCTCTCTGTCAGTCTCTCTCTCAGTCTCTCTGTCAGTCTCTCTGTCAGTCTCTCTGTCAGTCTCTCTCTCAGTCTCTCTCTCAGTCTCTCTGTCCGTCTCTCTGTCAGTCTCTCTCTCAGTCTCTCTCTCAGTCTCTCTGTCAGTCTCTCTGTCCGTCTCTCTGTCAGTCTCTCTCTCAGTCTCTTTGTCAGTCTCTCTGTCAGTCTCTCTGTCAGTCTCTCTGTCCGTCTCTCTGTCCGCCTCTCTGTCAGTCTCTCTGTCAGTCTCTCTGTCAGTCTCTCTGTCCGTCTCTCTCTCAGTCTCTCTCTCAGTCTCTCTGTCAGTCTCTCTGTCCGTCTCTCTGTCCGTCTCTCTGTCAGTCTCGCTGTCAGTCTCTCTGTCAGTCTCTCTCTCAGTCTCTCTCTCAGTCTCTCTGTCAGTCTCTCTGTCCGTCTCTCTGTCAGTCTCTCTGTCCGTCTCTCTGTCAGTCTCTCTCTCAGTCTCTCTCTCAGTCTCTCTCTCAGTCTCTCTCTCTCTCAATCTCTCTGTCAGTCTCTCTCTCAGTCTCTCTGTCCGTCTCTCTGTCCGTCTCTCTGTCAGTCTCTCTGTCAGTCTCTCTCTCAGTCTCTCTCTCAATCTCTCTGTCAGTCTCTCTCTCAGTATCTCTGTCAGTCTCTCTCTCAGTCTCTCTCTCAATCTCTCTGTCAGTCTCTGTCAGTCTCTCTCTCTGTCCGTCTCTCTCAGTCTCTCTCTCAGTCTCTCTCTCAGTCTCTCTCTCAGTCTCTCTCAGTCTCTCTGTCCGTCTCTCTGTGCGTCTCTCTCTCAGTCTCTCTGTCAGTCTCTCTGTGCGTCTCTCTCTCAGTCTCTCTGTCAGTCTCTCTCTCTGTCCGTCTCTCTGTCAGTCTCTCTGTCCGTCTCTCTGTCAGTCTCTCTGTCCGTCTCTCTGTCCGTCTCTCTGTCAGCCTCTCTCTCAGTCTCTCTGTCAGTCTCTCTCTCAGTCTCTCTCTCAGTCTCTCTCTCAGTCTCTCTCTCAGTCTCTCTCTCAGTCTCTCTCAGTCTCTCTCAGTCTCTCTGTCCGTCTCTCTGTGCGTCTCTCTCTCAGTCTCTCTGTCAGTCTCTCTGTGCGTCTCTCTCTCAGTCTCTCTGTCAGTCTCTCTCTCTGTCCGTCTCTCTGTCAGTCTCTCTGTCAGTCTTTCTGTCCGCCTCTCTGTCAGTCTCTCTGTCAGTCTCTCTGTCCGTCTCTCTGTCAGTCTCTCTCTCAGTCTCTCTCTCAGTCTCTCTGTCAGTCTCTCTGTCAGTATCTCTGTCAGTCTCTATGTCATCCTCTCTCTCAGTCTCTCTGTCAGTCTCTCTCTCAGTCTCTCTCTCAGTCTCTCTCTCACTCTCTCTGACAGTTTCTCTGTCAGTCTGTCAGTCAGTCTCTCTCTCAGTCTCTCCGTCAGTCTCTCTGTCAATCTCTCTGTCAGTCTCTCTGTCAGTCTCTCTCTCAGTCTCTCTCTCAGTCTCTCTGTCAGTCTCTCTCTCAGTCTCTCTGTCAGTCTCTCTGTCAGTCTCTCTGTCAGTCTCTTTGTCAGTCTCTTTGTCAGTCTCTCTCTCAGTCTCTCTGTCAGTCTCTCTTTCAGTCTGTCAGTCAGTCTCTCTCTCAGTCTCTCTCTCAGTCTCTCTGTCATCCTCTCCGCCAGTCTCTCTGTCAGTCTCTCTGTCAGTCTCTCTCTCAGTCTCTCTGTCCGTCTCTCTGTCAGTCTCTCTGTCAGTCTCTCTGTCCGCCTCTCTGTCAGTCTCTCTGTCAGTCTCTCTGTCCGTCTCTCTGTCAGTCTCTCTCTCAGTCTCTTTCTCAGTCTCTCTGTCAGTCTCTCTGTCAGTATCTCTGTCAGTCTCTATGTCATCCTCTCTCTCAGTCTCTCTGTCAGTCTCTCTCTCAGTCTCTCTCTCAGTCTCTCTCTCACTCTCTCTGACAGTTTCTCTGTCAGTCTATCAGTCAGTCTCTCTCTCAGTCTCTCCGTCAGTCTCTCTGTCAATCTCTCTGTCAGTCTCTCTGTCAGTCTCTCTCTCAGTCTCTCTCTCAGTCTCTCTGTCAGTCTCTCTCTCAGTCTCTCTGTCAGTCTCTCTGTCAGTCTCTTTGTCAGTCTCTTTGTCAGTCTCTCTCTCAGTCTCTCTGTCAGTCTCTCTTTCAGTCTGTCAGTCAGTCTCTCTCTCAGTGTCTCTCTCAGTCTCTCTGTCATCCTCTCCGCCAGTCTCTCTGTCAGTCTCTCTGTCAGTCTCTCTCTCAGTCTCTCTGTCCGTCTCTCTGTCAGTCTCTCTCTCAGTCTCTCTGTCCGTCTCTTTGTCAGTCTCTCTGTCCGTCTCTCTGTCAGTCTCTCTGTCCGTCTCTCTGTCAGTCTCTCTCTCAGTCTCTCTGTCAGTCTCTCTGTCCGTCTCTCTGTCAGTCTCTCTCTAGTCTCTCTGTCAGTCTCTCTGTCCGTCTCTCTGTCCGTCTCTCTGTCAGCCTCTCTCTCAGTCTCTCTGTCAGTCTCTCTCTCAGTCTCTCTCTCAGTCTCTCTCTCAGTCTCTCTCTCAGTCTCTCTCAGTCTCTCTGTCCGTCTCTCTGTGCGTCTCTCTCTCAGTCTCTCTGTCAGTCTCTCTGTGCGTCTCTCTCTCAGTCTCTCTGTCAGTCTCTCTCTCTGTCCGTCTCTCTGTCAGTCTCTCTGTCAGTCTCTCTGTCCGCCTCTCTGTCAGTCTCTCTGTCAGTCTCTCTGTCCGTCTCTCTGTCAGTCTCTCTCTCAGTCTCTCTCTCAGTCTCTCTGTCAGTCTCTCTGTCAGTATCTCTGTCAGTCTCTATGTCATCCTCTCTCTCAGTCTCTCTGTCAGTCTCTCTCTCAGTCTCTCTCTCAGTCTCTCTCTCACTCTCTCTGACAGTTTCTCTGTCAGTCTGTCAGTCAGTCTCTCTCAGTCTCTCCGTCAGTCTCTCTGTCAATCTCTCTGTCAGTCTCTCTCTCAGTCTCTCTCTCAGTCTCTCTCTCAGTCTCTCTGTGAGTCTCTCTCTCAGTCTCTCTGTCAGTCTCTCTGTCAGTCTCTCTGTCAGTCTCTCTGTCAGTCTCTTTGTCAGTCTCTTTGTCAGTCTCTCTCTCAGTCTCTCTGTCAGTCTCTCTTTCAGTCTGTCAGTCAGTCTCTCTCTCAGTCTCTCTCTCAGTCTCTCTGTCATCCTCTCCGCCAGTCTCTCTGTCAGTCTCTCTGTCAGTCTCTCTCTCAGTCTCTCTGTCCGTCTCTCTGTCAGTCTCTCTGTCAGTCTCTCTGTCCGCCTCTCTGTCAGTCTCTCTGTCAGTCTCTCTGTCCGTCTCTCTGTCAGTCTCTCTCTCAGTCTCCCTCTCAGTCTCTCTGTCAGTCTCTCTGTCAGTATCTCTGTCAGTCTCTATGTCATCCTCTCTCTCAGTCTCTCTGTCAGTCTCTCTCTCAGTCTCTCTCTCAGTCTCTCTCTCACTCTCTCTGACAGTTTCTCTGTCAGTCTGTCAGTCAGTCTCTCTCTCAGTCTCTCCGTCAGTCTCTCTGTCAATCTCTCTCTCAGTCTCTCTGTCAGTCTCTCTCTCAGTCTCTCTCTCAGTCTCTCTGTCAGTCTCTCTCTCAGTCTCTCTGTCAGTCTCTCTGTCAGTCTCTCTGTCAGTCTCTTTGTCAGTCTCTTTGTCAGTCTCTCTCTCAGTCTCTCTGTCAGTCTCTCTTTCAGTCTGTCAGTCAGTCTCTCTCTCAGTCTCTCTCTCAGTCTCTCTCTCAGTCTCTCTCTCAGTCTCTCTCAGTCTCTCTGTCCGTCTCTCTGTGCGTCTCTCTCTCAGTCTCTCTGTCAGTCTCTCTGTGCGTCTCTCTCTCAGTCTCTCTGTCAGTCTCTCTCTCTGTCCGTCTCTCTGTCAGTCTCTCTGTCAGTCTCTCTGTCCGCCTCTCTGTCAGTCTCTCTGTCAGTCTCTCTGTCCGTCTCTCTGTCAGTCTCTCTCTCAGTCTCTCTCTCAGTCTCTCTGTCAGTCTCTCTGTCAGTATCTCTGTCAGTCTCTATGTCATCCTCTCTCTCAGTCTCTCTGTCAGTCTCTCTCTCAGTCTCTCTCTCAGTCTCTCTCTCACTCTCTCTGACAGTTTCTCTGTCAGTCTGTCACTCAGTCTCTCTCTCAGTCTCTCCGTCAGTCTCTCTGTCAATCTCTCTGTCAGTCTCTCTGTCAGTCTCTCTCTCAGTCTCTCTCTCAGTCTCTCTGTCAGTCTCTCTCTCAGTCTCTCTGTCAGTCTCTCTGTCAGTCTCTCTGTCAGTCTCTTTGTCAGTCTCTTTGTCAGTCTCTCTCTCAGTCTCTCTGTCAGTCTCTCTTTCAGTCTGTCAGTCAGTCTCTCTCTCAGTCTCTCTCTCAGTCTCTCTGTCATCCTCTCCGCCAGTCACTCTGTCAGTCTCTCTGTCAGTCTCTCTCTCAGTCTCTCTGTCCGTCTCTCTGTCAGTCTCTCTGTCAGTCTCTCTGTCCGCCTCTCTGTCAGTCTCTCTGTCAGTCTCTCTGTCCGTCTCTCTGTCAGTCTCTCTCTCAGTCTCTCTCTCAGTCTCTCTGTCAGTCTCTCTGTCAGTATCTCTGTCAGTCTCTATGTCATCCTCTCTCTCAGTCTCTCTGTCAGTCTCTCTCTCAGTCTCTCTCTCAGTCTCTCTCTCAGTCTCTCTCTCACTCTCTCTGACAGTTTTCTGTCAGTCTGTCAGTCAGTCTCTCTCTCAGTCTCTCCGTCAGTCTCTCTGTCAATCTCTCTGTCAGTCTCTCTGTCAGTCTCTCTCTCAGTCTCTCTCTCAGTCTCTCTGTCAGTCTCTCTCTCAGTCTCTCTGTCAGTCTCTCTGTCAGTCTCTCTGTCAGTCTCTTTGTCAGTCTCTTTGTCAGTCTCTCTCTCAGTCTCTCTGTCAGTCTCTCTTTCAGTCTGTCAGTCAGTCTCTCTCTCAGTCTCTCTCTCAGTCTCTCTGTCATCCTCTCCGCCAGTCTCTCTCTCAGTCTCTCTCTCAGTCTCTCTCTCAGTCTCTCTCTCAGTCTCTCTGTCCGTCTCTCTGTCAGTCTCTCTCTCAGTCTCTCTGTCCGTCTCTTTGTCAGTCTCTCTGTCCGTCTCTCTGTCAGTCTCTCTGTCCGTCTCTCTGTCAGTCTCTCTCTCAGTCTCTCTGTCAGTCTCTCTGTCCGTCTCTCTGTCAGTCTCTCTCTAGTCTCTCTGTCAGTCTCTCTGTCCGTCTCTCTGTCCGTCTCTCTGTCAGCCTCTCTCTCAGTCTCTCTGTCAGTCTCTCTCTCAGTCTCTCTCTCAGTCTCTCTCTCAGTCTCTCTCTCAGTCTCTCTCAGTCTCTCTGTCCGTCTCTCTGTGCGTCTCTCTCTCAGTCTCTCTGTCAGTCTCTCTGTGCGTCTCTCTCTCAGTCTCTCTGTCAGTCTCTCTCTCTGTCCGTCTCTCTGTCAGTCTCTCTGTCAGTCTCTCTGTCCGTCTCTCTGTCAGTCTCTCTGTCAGTCTCTCTGTCCGTCTCTCTGTCAGTCTCTCTCTCAGTCTCTCTCTCAGTCTCTCTGTCAGTCTCTCTGTCAGTATCTCTGTCAGTCTCTATGTCATCCTCTCTCTCAGTCTCTCTGTCAGTCTCTCTCGCAGTCTCTCTCTCAGTCTCTCTCTCACTCTCTCTGACAGTTTCTCTGTCAGTCTGTCAGTCAGTCTCTCTCTCAGTCTCTCCGTCAGTCTCTCTGTCAATCTCTCTGTCAGTCTCTCTCTCAGTCTCTCTCTCAGTCTCTCTCTCAGTCTCTCTGTCAGTCTCTCTCTCAGTCTCTCTGTCAGTCTCTCTGTCAGTCTCTCTGTCAGTCTCTTTGTCAGTCTCTTTGTCAGTCTCTCTCTCAGTCTCTCTGTCAGTCTCTCTTTCAGTCTGTCAGTCAGTCTCTCTCTCAGTCTCTCTCTCAGTCTCTCTGTCATCCTCTCCGCCAGTCTCTCTGTCAGTCTCTCTGTCAGTCTCTCTCTCAGTCTCTCTGTCCGTCTCTCTGTCAGTCTCTCTGTCAGTCTCTCTGTCCGCCTCTCTGTCAGTCTCTCTGTCAGTCTCTCTGTCCGTCTCTCTGTCAGTCTCTCTCTCAGTCTCTCTCTCAGTCTCTCTGTCAGTCTCTCTGTCAGTATCTCTGTCAGTCTCTATGTCATCCTCTCTCTCAGTCTCTCTGTCAGTCTCTCTCTCAGTCTCTCTCAGTCTCTCTCTCACTCTCTCTGACAGTTTCTCTGTCAGTCTGTCAGTCAGTCTTTCTCTCAGTCTCTCCGTCAGTCTCTCTGTCAATCTCTCTGTCAGTCTCTCTGTCAGTCTCTCTCTCAGTCTCTCTCTCAGTCTCTCTCTCAGTCTCTCTGTCCGTCTCTCTGTCAGTCTCTCTCTCTCAGTCTCTCTGTCCGTCTCTTTGTCAGTCTCTCTGTCCGTCTCTCTGTCAGTCTCTCTCTCTCAGTCTCTCTGTCAGTCTCTCTGTCCGTCTCTCTGTCAGTCTCTCTCTCAGTCTCTCTCTCTCAGTCTCTCTGTCAGTCTCTCTGTCAGTCTCTCTGTCAGTCTCTCTGTCCGTCTCTCTGTCAGTCTCTCTGTCAGTCTCTCTCTCAGTCTCTCTCTCAATCTCTCTGTCAGTCTCTCTCTCAGTCTCTTTCTCAGTCTCTCTGTCCGTCTCTCTCAGTCTCTCTCTCAGTCTCTCTGTCAGCCTCTCTGTCAGTCTCTCTGTCCGTCTCTCTCTCAGTCTCTCTGTCAGTCTCTCTCTCAGTCTCTCTCTCAGTCTCTCTGTCAGTCTCTCTGTCAGTCTCTCTGTCAGCCTCTCTGTCAGTCTCTCTGTCCGTCTCTCTCTCAGTCTCTCTGTCAGTCTCTCTGTCAGTCTCTCTGCCAGTCTCTCTGTCAGTCTCTCTGACATTGCTGACGATAGCTAATAAGCTTGAAACTAGTACAGCGTTCCTTTGTCAGTGTTGAACAAACAAGCAACGATTTTGTTGCTAGACACTACGGCTTAATACGGGATGTTTGTTTACAAACACACCGAGCATTATAATAAATGTTCGGTGAATCCATACGTACATATATATATGTGTGCATGTATGTCTATATATATATACATACTACTGTACATCTGTATATATATATGTATGTACGTATACATACTTATATATATATATATATTGTTATACTTTGGGTGGGTCATGTTGCCAATAAGAAACACACGCACCAATTGCTTTCACTTCAATTTATTATAATAAATTTATAAATTTAGGAATTTATAAATTTCCGGTTGGTTGGTTGGTTCCACAACCAGATGGTTGTTTATATATTGTCAAAGTTCTTTCGTCACACATTCTGTGACCTCTTCAGTGACTGGGGATTCTTTTCTTTGTTTTTTGTGCAACTCCTTTGTTCTGTCCTACACCATCTTGTTTTTGGATGAGACTATTTTTCCTTTATTAATATTTTGAATAATATATATATATATATATTATATATATATATATATATATATATATATATATATATATATATATATATATATATATATATAATGAAGTGACAGGAGGCTGGATTTGTGTAAATCCTTGAAAGGTTTATTATAATATATATATATATATATTATATATATATATATATATATATATATATATATATATATATATATATATATAAATATAGACATAGAATATTCGAAAATATTCTGTATGTTTATAATAAACATTTTGAAGACCTAATCGCTATAGAATAGAATACGTCACGTATTACAATTAGATTCTCGATAAAAGCAAGGGAAGTAATCTACGCGTTTCATTCTTGTTAGAAATCATCAGGACTACATATCCAGTGCTTTTATCGAGAATGACACAGCTAGAGACTTATAGAATACTTAGCTGTGTACAGGAACTGGTTTGAAAGAGCGGTTGCCGGTCCGGCAGAAATTAGAAATTGGAATAAATGCTCTGAAATAGCGATATATATGTGAATATAGACATAGAATATTCGAAAATATTCTGTATGTTTATAATAAACATTTTGAAGACCTAATCGCTATAGAATAGAATACGTCACGTATTACAATTAGATTCTCGATAAAAGCAAGGGAAGTAATCTACGCGTTTCATTCTTGTTAGAAATCATCAGGACTACATATCCAGTGCTTTTATCGAGAATGACACAGCTAGAGACTTATAGAATACTTAGCTGTGTACAGGAACTGGTTTGAAAGAGCGGTTGCCGGTCCGGCAGAAATTAGAAATTGGAATAAATGCTCTGAAATAGCGATATATATGTGAATATAGACATAGAATATTCGAAAATATTCTGTATGTTTATAATAAACATTTTGAAGACCTAATCGCTATAGAATAGAATACGTCACGTATTACAATTAGATTCTCGATAAAAGCAAGGGAAGTAATCTACGCGTTTCATTCTTGTTAGAAATCATCAGGACTACATATCCAGTGCTTTTATCGAGAATGACACAGCTAGAGACTTATAGAATACTTAGCTGTGTACAGGAACTGGTTTGAAAGAGCGGTTGCCGGTCCGGCAGAAATTAGAAATTGGAATAAATGCTCTGAAATAGCGATATATATGTGAATATAGACATAGAATATTCGAAAATATTCTGTATGTTTATAATAAACATTTTGAAGACCTAATCGCTATAGAATAGAATACGTCACGTATTACAATTAGATTCTCGATAAAAGCAAGGGAAGTAATCTACGCGTTTCATTCTTGTTAGAAATCATTAGGACTACATATCCAGTGCTTTTATCGAGAATGACACAGCTAGAGACTTATAGAATACTTAGCTGTGTACAGGAACTGGTTTGAAAGAGCGGTTGCCGGTCCGGCAGAAATTAGAAATTGGAATAAATGCTCTGAAATAGCGATATATATGTGAATATAGACATAGAATATTCGAAAATATTCTGTATGTTTATAATAAACATTTTGAAGACCTAATCGCTATAGAATAGAATACGTCACGTATTACAATTAGATTCTCGATAAAAGCAAGGGAAGTAATCTACGCGTTTCATTCTTGTTAGAAATCATCAGGACTACATATCCAGTGCTTTTATCGAGAATGACACAGCTAGAGACTTATAGAATACTTAGCTGTGTACAGGAACTGGTTTGAAAGAGCGGTTGCCGGTCCGGCAGAAATTAGAAATTGGAATAAATGCTCTGAAATAGCGATATATATGTGAATATAGACATAGAATATTCGAAAATATTCTGTATGTTTATAATAAACATTTTGAAGACCTAATCGCTATAGAATAGAATACGTCACGTATTACAATTAGATTCTCGATAAAAGCAAGGGAAGTAATCTACGCGTTTCATTCTTGTTAGAAATCATCAGGACTACATATCCAGTGCTTTTATCGAGAATGACACAGCTAGAGACTTATAGAATACTTAGCTGTGTACAGGAACTGGTTTGAAAGAGCGGTTGCCGGTCCGGCAGAAATTAGAAATTGGAATAAATGCTCTGAAATAGCGATATATATGTGAATATAGACATAGAATATTCGAAAATATTCTGTATGTTTATATATATATATATATATATATATATATATATATATAATGAAGTGACAGGAGGCTGGATTTGTGTAAATCCTTGAAAGGTTTATTATACTATGATCATTTCAATGACCGGGTTCCGTATGAATCCGGTGATATCATTAGGTATTCGAAATATAATACGTGAATGTAATAGGTAAAATCCATGGGGCTGAAAATCGGGACCCGAGGGCGACCGCTATTCTGTTCCTTCAACCTCAGCCGGTCGCCCTGGAGTGACGTGGCTAAATTTTATAGTATGCTACTACCGGTCATGATGAACGAAAACAGAAAGAGATGGGAGCATAGGTTAACGTCGATCCCATGACACAAGGTAAAAGAAAGAAAGAAAGGAAGGAGAAGAAGGGGGAAGAAAGAAGAAGAGAAGTCAGGGTTAATGTCAGCTAAAAGAGGAAGGTAACTACTACTGGTCAGATATAGGCAAGCAAGAGGGGGAAGGAAGATAAGTCTGCGGGAGGAGGAGAGGAGAGAAGGAAGGGAAGAGAGAAGTAGAAAAGTAAGGGTTGATGGCTACCATACGGAATAGACCAGCTCTATACAGTGGTGAACCTCATACCTGAATATATATATATATATATACCTGGAGAAATATATATTAAGGAGAACAAACCGTTAAAACATGTTTATTTTTAATAGCTCCTACGTACGTTTCGCCCGAAAGGTTTTCTCAAGGGCATAAAACTAAAATCCGTTCCTTACATGACGCGGAATGGGTTTTTAGAAATAAGTTCACGTCACAGTTCATTCTTGGTACGAAATGTACGTAGCTGCTATTTTAAATAAACATGTTTTAACGGTTTGTTCTCCTTTATATATATTTCTCCACGTGTATCCGCTCTGCTGATTTTCTCGCCCACTAGATATTAACACTGCAGGCACACGCATTGAGCACCCTTTGCATATGCTATTGGCAAATAACTACATGTATCGCCTATTTCTTCTTCTTCTACTCTCTATCAATACTTAATTACTATATGTATATATATATAATTATATATATATATATATATATATATATATATATATATATATATTAAAATAACAGATTAAAGTTTAAGCAAAGAATCGCTGCTTTCACCCTTATTATTATTACTATATATATATATATATATATAGGGCGGGTAAAATTCCCGAGATCCATGGACGAGTTCTCTCCAGCGGTCTCTGTCCCTCATTATCGCTGCCATGTCCTGCTTCTCCAAGAGACCAGTGTCTGTCCTTAGGGCATCAACATACGTGTGGAAGTCGGACCTTCGTAAAGACCTGAAAATATATATTAAAGGTTCTTGGCACTACCATTGTTGCATAATATATGCAGACAGATGGTGCAGTGCACCTTACTGCTGCATTAGTGCGACAGAAACTCGAGTCCTGGAACCTTATAGGCACCCGTTTTACGTGTGTTGCGTTGAGGCAAATAACTATGTGTATACTCTGGTAATGTATCTTTTATTGCCCATTGAGTGCGCTGAGATACAACCGGTATTGGCATTGATAAATATGCTGCGTCCGTCAACCCTTATATATATATATATATATATATATATATATATAAAGAATTAGTATATCTACCAACATATATATACAGATGCATACCTATGCTAGCAAATATATAGGTTTTGTCTTAGTAACTTTGTGGTTCAATGCAAGGGGATGCAGAACAATTATATGAAAGACGTAAAATAAGAGAATTATAAAAATTAACTTACTAAAATTTCACTCCAACTAATTAGTTTCTGAAAGGGAATAAACATGGTTTCGGAATGGAACACATGGAGAAGGCCTTTCGTCATCAGGAAGTCTATTCTCAGCTAAGTTCCCAGGCGATGCGTGGACACAGGGAACTTATACAAAAATAATTCAGTGGATGGAAAAAAGCAAGCGTGGACTAAATTCCAAGACATTGAAAAAATCACTGCCTACTTGGTCGGTGGCAAATTCAAAAAAATCCATCACGTGACATCGAGGTTAATCAGTGAGGAGTGGGGTGTTAAGAAGACAGTAGCCGAACTATTACTATGAACTATAGCAGCAGTTTTGGCAAATTTTTGCTCAACAAAATAATTTGGAGATTATTATAAAGAATTAGTATATCTACCAACATATATATACAGATGCATACCTATGCTAGCAAATATATAGGTTTTGTCTTAGTATATATATATATAATTTAAACTGGTTTATTTATTTATTTAACTTTGGTGGTTCCCCACTGGATAGAACAGGTCATTTCACCATTCCGGCCTCCTGTCATTTTACTCAATATATATATATATATATATATATATATATATAGTAATAATTGTTTCTATTTTAGGCACAAGGCCAGCAATTACCCAGTACATTATATATATATATAGTAATAATGAATGTGAAGACTAAAATCCGAAGAGGATATATATATATATATATATATAATGTAAACAGGTTTATAATACTCGTGGCTCTCTTGATGGTACCATAATATCCTAGAGCTAGTTAAGGCTGATCGATAACTTCATAATTTACTGAAATCTTTAGACTTATGTTCATGATCTACCTAATAAAGTTAGAAGCGACAATGTCACGAAATAATTATTTTACATATTTATGAATCAACGTTTTATTTCTAATGTTCAAATACTGTCGAGGCGTAATGGCGGCCACCAGGCTGTATCTATTGTTAGATTCTCGCTACTAAATTCCTTATAAACAAATTAAATATTCCAATGTCTTCTTTCATTGTTTCACCATTTTAACTTAAACAGTAGAAACGCAGACCTTCAACGTTCATCGTAACAGAATATTGATTTGATTGCTAAATTATAGGAGTTCGATTCCTGTAATACGTCGTTCTGTCATACAACTGCCTTTTACGTTCGGTTTAGTAAGACTTTGAGTTGGAGGAGTCGTTAGACAATTGGATTAAATGGCGTGGTAGTTGTTCCGATTCATTGCACTTTGAGTTCGAATTACACCGAAGTTAATTTTACCTTCCAACCTTTCAGCGTCGAGGGGTGGGGAATAGCGGAAAAATGATAGAATACACACATATGTGTGAGTTAGATCTACTGCTAATATGTATGGTAATGATAATATACACATACACACACATACGCACACACACGCACACACACACACACACACGCACACACATGTATATAAATATAAGTATTATATAACTTATTATGTAACTTAGCTCCGTTTATTTAGTTAATTTCTCCGGACTAAGAAGAAAGATTAGGTAAATTTTATCTGTATGTTCCTAAACTTATATATATATATATATATGTGTAGAGGTTATATTTAATTTGTTGGGATACAACAAGTAACATATTTTTATAACTGATATAAAGCACTCAACAAATTATTGGAGTAAATATACAATATATTAACAAATGGAAACTATATTTATAAAACCATATTTATTTCATTATACAATATATTAACAAATGGAAACTATATTTATAAAACCATATTTATTTGGTGGCCCTTGAAATATGTATAATGAAATAAATATGGTTTTATAAATATAGTTTCCATTTGTTAATATATTGTGTATATATATATATATATATATATATATATATATATATATATACAAGCACACACACACACATATATATATATACATATATACACATATACATACATACATGATGGTGATAAAGATTAAACATTTTAAAGTTTATTGGATATTAATTTTCTTCAATTGTGAAAATTAAAACCAAATTTTGCATCCTTCACACATTTTCTTACCATGTATTATTAAATTAATATAAAAATCATTAATATTGCCTTTTCACAACCAGAATGAATAAGTTTTAATCTATTTGCTAGATCGGAATTTCAAACTTTTATTTTTCATTTTCCTTTAAAATCTTCGCCTTGTGATTGCTGAACAGTTAAAGTCCACTAAAGTTAACTTCAAAGTTATAATCTTGATCTCAGTTCCATATATAATTTCAGAAATTGACAAAAACAATAGTCAAAAGAATGAACCAAAACAAAATTAAAGATAGGACTTGTTTGGTGCTGATTTTTCAGTTTAGTGGTTGAAACCAGTAAAACAAGAAAATAATTCGATATTTATTTATTTGTAACTTGAAAATTCTTTTAGTTACGTCACTTGTAAAATATGATTTTATTGTTCATGGAATGTATCAAATTATATTAAAATAGTTGCTGTAGAATCAAAATAGGAAAAAAAATCGATGCGTATGTATTGATCTTTGAAGGTGTTGCAGAGGCAGGAATTTATCTCTAAACTGGAACTGATTTCATATTTTTTATCGTAGATTGTAGAGGGTCTCCTCGGCTCTGTTGGGCACTTGACAACCTCTCTAGTGCTGGTCTCATGATGAAATACACCCAGTAGACTCTGTAAATGGAAGTGTTGGTGTCATGATGAAACACACCCACTACACTCTGTAAAGTGGTAATGCTGGTGTCATGATAAAATACACACAGTATGCTCTGTAATGTGGTAGTGTTGGTGTCATGATGAAACACACTCAGTGCATTCTGTAAAGTGGTAGTAATGGTGTCCTTATAAAATACACTCAGTACACTCTGTAAAGTAGTAGAGCTGGTGCTATTATATAATACACTCAGTACACTCTGTAAAGTGGTACTGCTGGTGCTATGATACACCCAGTACATCCTGTTAAACGGTAGTGCTGGTGCTATGATAAAATACACCCAGTACACTTTGTAAAGTGGTAGTGCTGGTGACACGAAAAATGGTGGGTGAATAAATTGCTAAAATGACTCTTAAATAGCTAAAACGGCATCATAAATGACTAAAATGACTCTATAATAGCTAAAAGGGCATCATAAATGACTAAAATGACTCTAAAATGGCGAAAACGGCAGCATAAATGACTAAAATGACTCTATAATAGCTAAAAGGGCATCATAAATGACTAAAATGACTCTAAAATGGCGAAAACGGCAGCATAAATGACTAAAATGACTCTAAAATAGTTAAAAGGGCATCATAAATGACTAAAATGACTCTAAAATGGCGAAACGGCAGCATAAATGACTAAAATGACTCTAAATAGCTAAAAGGGCATCATAAATGACTACAATGACACTAAAATAGCTAAATCGGCATCATAAATGACTAAAATGGCTTTAAAATGGCGAAAACGGCACCATAAATGACTAAAATGACGAAAACGGCATCATAAATGACTAAAATGACTCTAAAATAGCTAAAACTGCATCATCAATGACTAAAATGATTCTGAAATGGCTAAAACGGCATCGTAAATGACTAAAATGACTAAAACGGCACCATAAATGACTAAAATGACTCTGAAATAGCTAAAACGGCACCATAAATGACTAAAATGACGAACACGGCACCATAAATGACTAAAATGACTCCAAAATAGCTAAAACGGCATCATAAATTACTAAAAGACTCTAAAATGGCGAAAACGGCACCATAAATGACTCCAAAATAGCTAAAACGGCATCATAAATGATTAAAATGACTCTAAAATAGCTAAAACGGCATCATAAATGACTAAAATGACTCCAAAATGGCGAAAACGGCACCATAAGTGACTAAAATGACTCTAAAATAGCTAAAACGGTATCATAAATGACTAAAATGACTCTTATTAAGCCGTACAGTGTTCGGCAACCATCGTTGCGCTTTTGTTCAACACTGACAAGAGAACGATGAACTAGTTTCTAGCTTCTTAGCTGTCATCAGCACCGTATACCTTCCTATCAATCGATTGAACGTTTGAAAGTATATACTTTCCTTATGTATATTAACGGCTGAGCAGCCTAATTTGCATATCGATTGAGTTAGTCGGCCGGGCATACCGAAAACGATAAATGGAAAAAATATAAGTATGTATACGTACATAAATATATGTATACAGACGTACAGTAACATACATATATATATATGTATGTATGGGTTTACCGAACATTTATTATAATGTTAGGTTTGTTTGTAAACAAACGTCTTCGGAAAGAGCATTTGTGATTATTCCAGCGACTTTTAGATTCTCTAGAAGTTGCACCTACATAGTTAAATATATTATCATTGGTTTTAACTGTACATTTATAGACCACGTCCTTATCTAAACACTTATTTTTTAAAGGACAGTTTTATTTAACTATACAGTTACATTTTGCGGAGTTGTTCTTATTCAGAACGGTACTATTATGTTGGATATTGCTAGAGATATTACTGCTATTTTGGTTATTTTGGTTAGGGTTTAAATTTCCATTATTGATTCTATTTATATTATGTGCTATGTTCATAGTAGTAGAGTAGGATAGTTTTATAGTATGCCTGTTAAAGATTGAGTAGTATCTGTGGGCTTTAGGAAAATATTTATTTAGTGCCTTTAAGAATAGCTTTGCTAAAGGTGAGTACCAAATAATATTTCTAGTTCTATTTCTTCTGTTAGTTTTAGAGTTTAAGTTTGATTTTTTTATTATAATTATAATTTATAGTAAGGTTATTTGCCTTATTACTGTTGTCGATGTATTTAATCTTATATAGCCTGCTCTATTTAAAGCTTGATTATAATATTCTGCCTTATCGTCAAAAATGTTTTTATTAGCGGAGATGCGTGAAATACGTTGTTGGATAGAATTGATAACAGTGTTCTTGATAGATTTAGGATGATTAGAGTTATGAAATAGGCAGAGAGTCAGAGATATGCAGAGAGATAGAGAGAGAGAGAGAGAGAGAGAGAGAGAGAGAGAGAGAGAGACATGATCAGGTAAGCGAGAGCTAGACAGAGAGAGGGGAAGAGAGAGAGAGAGAGATGACCAGGTAAGCGAGAGCTAGACAGAGAGGGAGAAAGAGAGAGAGAGAGAGAGATGACCAGGTAAGCGAGAGCTAGACAGAGAGAGAGAAAGGGAGAGAGAGAGAGAGAGAGAGAGAGAGAGAGAGAGAGAGATGACCAGGTAAGCGAGAGCTAGACAGAGAGAGAGAAAGAGAGAGAGAGAGAGTGAGAGAGAGAGAGAGATGACCAGGTAAGCGAGAGCTAGACAGAGAGAGAGAAAGAAAGAGAGAGCGAGATGACCAGGTAAGCGAGAGCTAGACAAAGAGAGAAAGAGAGAGAGAGAGAGAGAGGAGAGAGAGAGAGAGGGAGATGACCAGGTAAGCGAGAGCTAGACAGAGAGAGAGAAAGAAAGAGAGAGAGAGAGAGAGAGAGAGAGAGAGAGAGAGAGAGAGAGAGATGACCAGGTAAGCGAGAGCTAGACAGAGCGAGAAAGAGAGAGAGAGAGAGAGAGAGAGAGAGAGAGAGAGACATGACCAGGTAAGCGAGAGCTAGACAGAGAGAGAGAGAGAGAGAGAGAGAGAGAGAGAGAGAGATGACCAGGTAAGCGAGAGCTAGACAGAGAGAGAGGAAGAGAGAGAGAGGGAGATGACCAGGTAAGCGAGAGCTAGACAGAGAGAGAGAGAGAGAGAGAGAGAGAGAGAGAGAGAGAGAGAGAGAGAGAGAGACATGACCAGGTAAGCGAGAGTTAGAGAGAGAAAGAGAGAGAGAGAGAGGGAGAGAGAGAGAGAGAGAGAGAGAGAGAGAGAGAGAGAGAGAGAGATGACCAGGTAAGCGAGAGCTAGACAGAGAGAGAAAGAGAGAGAGAGAGAGAGAGAGGAGAGAGAGAGAGAGAGAGAGAGAGATGACCAGGTAAGCGAGAGCTAGACAGAGCGAGAAAGAGAGAGAGAGAGAGAGAGAGAGAGAGAGAGAGACATGACCAGGTAAGCGAGAGCTAGACAGAGAGAGAGAGAGAGAGAGAGAGAGAGAGAGAGAGAGATGACCAGGTAAGCGAGAGCTAGACAGAGAGAGAGGAAGAGAGAGAGAGGGAGATGACCAGGTAAGCGAGAGCTAGACAGAGAGAGAAAGAGAGAGAGAGAGGCATGACCAGGTAAGCGAGAGCTAGACAGAGAGAGAGAGAGAGGAGAGGAGAGAGAGAGAGAGAGAGAAAGAGAGAGAGATGACCAGGTAAGCGAGAGCTAGACAGAGAGAGAGGAAGAGAGAGAGAGAGATGACCAGGTAAGCGAGAGCTAGACAGAGAGAGAGAGAGGGAGAGAGAGAGAGAGAGAGAGAGAGAGAGAGAGAGAGAGAGAGAGAGAGAGAGAGAGAGAGAGAGAACCAGGTAAGCGAGAGCTAGACAGAGAGAGAGAGAGAGAGAGAGAGAGAGAGAGAGAGAGAGAGAGAGATGACCAGGTAAGCGAGAGCTAGACAGAGAGAGAGAGAGAGAGAGAGAGAGAGAGATGACCAGGTAAGCGAGAGCTAGACAGAGAGAGAGAGAGAGAGAGAGAGAGAGAGAGAGAGAGGAGAGAGAGAGAGAGAGACATGACCAGGTAAGCGAGAGCTAGACAGAGAGAGAGAGAGATAGAGAGAGAGAGAGAAAGAGAGAGAGAGAGAGAGGACAGAGAGAGAGAGAGAGATGACCAGGTAAGCGAGAGCTAGACACAGAGAGAGACAGAGAGAGATGACCAGGTAAGCGAGAGTTAGACAGAGAGAGAGAGAGAGAGAGAGAGAGAGAGGAGAGAGAGAGAGACATGACCATGTAAGCGAGAGCTAGACAGAGAGAGAGAGAGAGAGAGAGACAGAGAGAGAGAGAAGAATTGTAAAAGTCTTATATTTGTGTTCCAGGAATCCTAATTGAAGATTTTAGAATGTTTTTGAGAGTGTGACAGACAAAACGTCAGAATCGGTAGAGAGTCGGACGCCATGCTTTGTACAAAGAGTTACGGCCCTTTATGGTCTGAGTTCAAATCCCGCTGAGGTTAACTTTGCCTTTCATCCTTACGGGGTCGATAAAATAAAGTACCAGTAATGCACTGGGTTAATTGCTGGCCTTGTGCCAAAAGTAGAAACAATTATTATAAATGATTGATTGATTTTCTTCTGTTTCATATAATTTATTTTTTACCGTTCGATAATGATTTGTCCGAAGATGGATGTTTACTCAATGCTGTGATTGAATATCTGTACTAATCGATGGATGTTTACTCAATGCTGTGATTGAATATCTGTACTAATCGATGGATGTTTACTCAATGCTGTGATTGAATATCTGTACTAATCGATGGATGTTTACTCAATGCTGTGATTGAATATCTGTACTAATCGATGGATGTTTACTCAATGCTGTGATTGAATATCTGTACTAATCGATGGATGTTTACTCAATGCTGTGATTGAATATCTGTACTAATCGATGGATGTTTACTCAATGCTGTGATTGAATATCTGTACTAATCGATGGATGTTTACTCAATGCTGTGATTGAATATCTGTACTAATCGATGGATGTTTACTCAATGCTGTGATTGAATATCTGTACTAATCGATGGATGTTTACTCAATGCTGTGATTGAATATCTGTACTAATCGATGGATGTTTACTCAATGCTGTGATTGAATATCTGTACTAATCGATGGATGTTTACTCAATGCTGTGATTGAATATCTGTACTAATCGATGGACAGATTTGTTTAAACTTTTAATAATCAACTCATGTTATTAATTAATGCCAGGTGGGGGGGGGTTGTGGTGGTGGTTGTGGTGGTGGTGATGGTGGTGATGGTGATGGTGGTGGTGCTGATGGTGGTGATGGTGGTGGTGGTGGTGCTGATTGTGGTGGTGGTGGTGGTGGTGCTGATGGTGGTGGTGGTGGTGCTGATGGTGGTGGTGGTGGTGGTAATGGTGGTGATGATGCTGAGGAGGAGGAGGAGGAGGACTATGTAAGTTATCAGGTGTAAACAAAGGAGTGGAAGTTTCAGAGTCATTAGAACATCAAATAGAATGTTCCACGGTGGTCGGTGACTTCACTCTGAGTTCAAGAACCGCCATTGTCAAGTTGGCCTTTTATTATTACGGGATCGATAAATAAAGTACCAGTCAATCAGGTAATAATGTTTACTGTAATCACCTGTTAAATAACCAGGTGTCACTTGAGTATCACCAGGCATGACCAGTGTAGTCACCTGTTAATTAAACCAGATGTCACTTCGGTATAACCAGGTATGACCAGCGTAGTCACCTGTTAATTAACCAGGTTAATGAAGCAGGTGTAACTTCAATATGACCAGGTATGACCAGTGTAATCACCTGTTACACAGGTAAATTAAGCAGGTGTCTCAGTTCAAGACACGATATAAGACAGTACTAAAAAGAAACCGAGATATTTATTGTCGTTTGAGAGAAAATATATTAACTAATCTCCTTTATTTTTACATCCTGTTCCTAGTTCTGGCGATAGCTCAGTTGGTAGAGCGGAGGACTGTAGTGTATATGGGACCCGGAATGTCATGTGGAAGCCACTGGCTGATCCCAAGATTGTGCTCATGCCGCCACTGCACATTAAGTTGGGATTGATGAAGCAGTTTGTGAAGGCTCTCAACCAAGAATCAGCTGCTTTTAAGTACCTTCTTGAGTTCTTCCCCAAGTTATCTGAGGCCAAAATCAAAGGTGGAATTGTTGTTGGATCTCAGATAAAGAAGGTGTTTGAGTCTACCAAGTTCTCCAATAAGCTCAATAGGATTGAGAGAACAGCATGGAACTGTTTCAAGGCCGTTGTTAAGGGCTTCCTGGTTAACTACAGAGCTGAAAACTACCAGCAACTGGTGTAGGATCTGATAAAGGCTTTTGGCGCCATGGGATGCAGGATGTCGCTTAAATTCCATATACTAGACGCTCACCTGGAAAAATTCAAGGACAATATGGGCGCCTACTCAGAAGAACAAGGCGAACGATTCACCAAGATGTGAAAGAGATAGGGCGGAGGTACCAGGGCCACTACAATGAAAAAATGATGGGGACTATATCTGGGGGCTAGTGCGGGAATGCGACCTGGACTACAATCGCAAATCCAGGAAATCCAGTCATTTCTGACGTGTATAAGTTGCTTTATAAGTGTTATTTGTTTTTACTTGTTTGCTTTTGATAAGCTTGTGTAATAAAATAAATATATACTCTGTTGATTTAATTATATGAACTGATAAATTTTAAAAAAATGTGTTTTTTCTTGAAAAATATGAAAATTTCGAAATATCAAACTCCTGACCACAAACTTCTGATTAAATAATTGTTTCTACTTTTGGCACAAGGCCAGCAATTACCCAGTGTATTACTGGTACTTTATTTTATCGACCCCGTAAGGATGAAAGGCAAAGTTAACCTCGGCGGGATTTGAACCCGAGTGTTTTTTTATAATAATGGGATATAACAAACCAGGAAATAACACTTAGACACAGGGAACGAAAAATATGTTACACGGTGTTATATAGGATGTGTTGGGCTATCAATATGTAATCTAAACGACTAATTCTGGTTTTAAAAATATGGCTGTGGTGTGTAGTTGTGTGGTTCTGTGGTTTTGTGAGTATGTGTGTGTGGTGTGTTAATACCTTTGTAGTGTGTGTGTAGCGTATGTGTTCGGTTATGTGTGTGTGTGTGTGTGTTAGCGCCTTTGCGGTGTTTGTGTGTGGTGTGTGTGCTAGGCGTGTGCTAGGTGTGTGTGCTAGGCGTGTGCTAGGTGTGTGTGCTAGGTGTGTGCTAGATGTGTGTGCTAGGTGTGTGCTAGGTGTGTGCTAGATGTGTGTGCTAGGTGTGTGCTAGGTGTGTGTGCTAGGTGTGTGTGCTAGGTGTGTGCTAGGTGTGTGCTAGGTGTGTGTGCTAGGTGTGTGTGCTAGGTGTATGTGCTAGGTGTGTGCTAGGTGTGTGTGCTAGGTGTGTGCTAGGTGTGTGCTAGGTGTGTGTGCTAGGTGTGTGCTAGGTGTGTGTGCTATGTGTGTGCTATGTGTGTGCTAGGGGTGTGCTAGGGGTGTGCTAGGTGTGTGTGCTAGGTGTGTGCTAGGCGTGTGCTAGGCGTGTGTGCTAGGCGTGTGCTAGGCGTGTGCTAGGTGTGTGTGCTAGGCGTGTGCTAGGCGTGTGCTAGGTGTGTGTGCTAGGTGTGTGCTAGGTGTGTGTGCTAGGGGTATGTGCTAGGTGTGTGCTAGGTGTGTGCTAGGGGTATGTGCTAGGTGTGTGCTAGGCGTGTGCTAGGCGTGTGTGCTAGGCGTGTGCTAGGCGTGTGCTACGTGTGTGTGCTAGGCGTGTGCTAGGCGTGTGCTAGGTGTGTGTGCTAGGCGTGTGCTAGATGTGTGTGCTAGGTGTGTGCTAGGTGTGTGTGCTAGGTGTGTGTGCTAGGTGTGTGCTAGGTGTGTGCTAGGTGTGTGCTAGGGGTATGTGATAGGTGTGTGCTAGGTGTGTGCTAGGTGTGTATGCTAGGTGTGTGCTAGGTGTGTGTGCTAGGTGTGTATGCTAGGTGTGTGCTAGGTGTGTGCTAGGTATGTGTGCTAGGTGTGTGTGCTAGGTGTGGGCTAGGTGTGTATACTAGATGTGTGTGCTAGGTGTGTGCTAGGTGTGTGTGATAGGTGTGTGCTAGGTGTGTGCTGGGTGTGTGCTAGGTGTGTGCTAGGTATGTGTGCTAGGTGTGTGTTAGGTGTGTGCTAGGTGTGTGCTAGGTGTGTGCTAGGTGTGTGCTAGGTGTGTGCTAGGTATGTGTGCTAGGTGTGTGTTAGGTGTGTGCTAGGTGTGTGCTAGGTGTGTGTGCTAGGTGTGTGTTAGGCGTGTGCTAGGTGTGTGTGCTAGGCGTGTGCTAGGTGTATGTGCTAGGTGTGTGCTAGGTGTGTGATAGGTGTGTGTGCTAGGTATGTGCTAGGTGTGTGCTAGGTGTGTGCTAGATGTGTGTGCTAGGTGTGTGCTAGGTGTGTGTTAGGTGTGTGTGCTATGTGTGTGCTAGATATGTGTGCTAGGTGTGTTTGTTAGGTGTGTGCTAGGTGTGTGCTAGGTGTGTGTGCTAGGTATGTGCTAGGTGTGTGCTAGGTGTACGTGCTAGGTGTGTGCTAGGTGTGTGCTAGGTGTGTGTGCTAGGAGTGTGCTAGGTGTGTGTGCTAGGTGTGTGCTAGGTGTGTGTGCTAGGTGTGTGTGCTAGGTGTGTGCTAGGTGTGTGCTAGGTGTGTACTAGGTGTGAACTAGGTGTGTGTTAGGTGTGTGCTAGGTGTGTGTGCTATGTGTGTGCTATGTGTGTGTGTTAGGTATGTGCTAGGTGTGTGCTAGGTGTATGTGCTAGGTGTGTCCTAGGTGTGTGCTAGGTGTGTGTGCTAGGTATGTGTTAGGTGTGTGCTAGGTGTGTGCTAGATGTGTGTGCTAGGTGTGTGCTAGGTGTGTGTGCTATGTGTGTGCTAGGTGTGTGTGCTAGGTGTGTGCTAGGTGTGTGTGCTAGGTGTGTGTGTTATGTGTGCTAGGTGTGTGCTAGTTGTGTGTGCTAGGTATGTGCTAGGTGTGTGCTAGGTGTGTGCTAGGTGTGTGTGCTAGGTGTGTGCTAGGTGTGTGCTAGGTGTGTGCTAGGTGTGTGTTCTAGGTGTGTGTGCTAGGTGTGTGCTAGGTGTGTGCTAGGTGTGTGCTAGGTGTGTGTGCTAGGTGTGTGTGCTAGGTGTGTGCTAGGTGTGTGCTAGGTGTGTGCTAGGTGTGTACTAGGTGTGAGCTAGGTGTGTGCTAGATGTGTGCTAGGTGTGTGTGCTAGGTGTGTGTGCTAGGTCTGTATGCTAGGTGTGTGTGCTAGGTGTGTGCTAGGTGTGTGCTAGGTGTGTGCTAGGTGTGTGCTAGGTGTGTGTGCTAGGTGTATGTGCTAGGTGTGTGCTAGGTGTGTGTGCTAGGTGTGTGCTAGGTGTGTGTGTTATGTGTGTGCTATGTGTGTGCTAGGGGTGTGCTAGGTGTGTGCTAGGCGTGTGTGCTAGGCGTGTGCTAGGTGTGTTTGCTAGGCGTGTGCTAGGCGTGTGCTAGGTGTGTGTGCTAGGCGTGTGCTAGGTGTGTGTGCTGGGTGTGTGCTAGGTGTGTGCTAGGTGTATGTGCTAGGTGTGTGCTAGGTGTGTGCTAGGTGTGTGTGCTAGGTGTGTGTGCTAGGTGTGTGCTAGGTGTGTGCTAGGTATGTGTGCTAGGTGTGTGTGCTAGGTGTTTTCTAGGTGTGTGCTATGTATGTGTGCTAGGTGTGTGCTAGGTGTCTGCTAGGTATGTGTGCTAGGTGTGTGTTAGGTGTGTTTTCTAGGTGTGTGTGCTAGGTGTGTGCTAGGTGTGTGTGCTAGGTGTGTGCTAGGTGTGTGCTAGGTGTGTGCTAGGTGTGTGCTAGGTGTGTGATAGGTATGTGTGCTAGGTGTGTGTTAGGTGTGTGCTAGGTGTGTGCTAGGTGTGTGCTAGGTGTGTGCTAGGTGTGTGCTAGGTATGTGTGCTAAGTGTGTGTTAGGTGTGTGCTAGGTGTGTGCTAGGGGTGTGCTAGGTGTGTGCTAGGTTTGTGTGCTAGGTGTGTGTTAGGCGTGTGCTAGGTGTGTGTGCTAGGCGTGTGCTAGGTGTGTGCTAGGTGTGTGTGCTAGGTGTGTGCTAGGTGTGTGCTAGGTGTATGTGCTAGGTGTGTGCTAGGTGTGTGCTAGGTGTGTGTGCTAGGTATGTGCTAGGTGTGTGCTAGGTGTGTGCTAGATGTGTGTGCTATGTGTGTGCTAGGTGTGTGTTAGGTGTGTGCTAGGTGTGTGTGCTATGTGTGTGCTAGGTGTGTGCTAGGTGTGTGTGCTAGGTGTGTGTGCTAGGTGTGTGCTAGGTGTGTGCTAGGTATGTGTGCTAGGTGTGTGCTAGATGTGTGCTAGGTATGTGTGCTAGGTGTGTGCTAGGTGAGTATACTAGGTGTGTGTGCTAGGTGTGTGCTAGGTGTGTGTGCTAGGTGTGTGCTAGGTGTGTGCTAGGTGTGTGCTAGGTGTGTGCTAGGGATGTGCGCTAGGTGTGTGCTAGGTGTGTGTTAGGAGTGTGCTAGGTGTGTGTGCTATGTGTGTGCTAGGTGTGTGTGCTAGGTGTGTTTGTTAGGTGTGTGCTAGGTGTGTGCTAGGTGTGTGTGCTAGGTATGTGCTAGGTGTGTGCTAGGTGTATGTGCTAGGTGTGTGCTAGGTGTGTGCTAGGTGTGTGCTAGGTGTGTGTGCTAGGTGTGTGTGCTAGGTGTGTGCTAGGTGTGTACTAGGTGTGAGCTAGGTGTGTGTTAGGTGTGTGCTAGGTGTGTGTGCTATGTGTGTGCTAGGTGTGTGCTAGGCGTGTGCTAGGTGTGTGTGCTATGTGTGTGCTAGGTGTGTGTGCTAGGTGTGTTTGTTAGGTGTGTGCTAGGTGTGTGCTAGGTGTGTGTGCTAGGTATGTGTTAGGTGTGTTTAAGGTGTGTGCTAGATGTGTGTGCTAGGTGTGTGCTAGGTGTGTGTGCTAGGTGTGTGCTAGGTTTGTGTGCTAGGTGTGTGTGTTAGGTGTGTGCTAGGTGTGTGCTAGGTGTGTGCTAGGTGTGTGCTAGGTGTGTGTGCTAGGTATGTGCTAGGTGTGTGTGCTAGGTATGTGCTAGGTGTGTGCTAGGTGTGTGCTAGGTGTGTGCTAGGTGTGTGTGCTAGGTGTGTGCTAGGTGTGTGTGCTAGGAGTGTGCTAGGTGTGTGTGCTAGGTGTGTGCTAGGTGTGTGTGCTAGGTGTGTGTGCTAGGTGTGTGCTAGGTGTGTACTAGGTGTGAGCTAGGTGTGTGTTAGGTGTGTGCTAGGTGTGTGTGCTATGTGTGTGCTAGGTGTGTGCTAGGCGTGTGCTAGGTGTGTGTGCTATGTGTGTGCTAGGTGTGTGTGCTAGGTGTGTTTGTTAGGTGTGTGCTAGGTGTGTGCTAGGTGTGTGTGCTAGGTATGTGCTAGGTGTGTGTGCTAGGTATGTGCTAGGTGTGTGCTAGGTGTGTGCTAGGTGTGTGCTAGGTGTGTGTGCTAGGTATGTGCTAGGTGTGTGTGCTAGGAGTGTGCTAGGTGTGTGTGCTAGGTGTGTGTGCTAGGTGTGTGCTAGGTGTGTGCTAGGTGTGTGTGCTAGGTGTGTGTGCTAGATGTGTGCTAGGTGTGTGCTAGGTGTGTGTGCTAGGTGTGTGTGCTAGGTGTGTGCTAGGTGTGTGCTAGGTGTGTGTGCTAGGTGTGTGCTAGGTGTGTGCTAGGTGTGTGCTAGATGTGTGCTAGGTGTGTGCTAGGTGTGTGTGCTAGGTGTGTGTGCTAGGTGTGTGCTAGGTGTGTGCTAGGTGTGTGTGCTAGGTGTGTGTGCTAGGTGTGTGTGCTAGATGTGTGCTAGGTGTGTGCTAGGTGTGTGTGCTAGGTGAGTGCTAGGTGTGTGCTAGGTGTGTGTGCTAGATGTGTGTGCTAGGTGTGTGTGCTAGGTGTGTGTGCTAGGTGTGTGCTAGGTGTGTGCTACGTGTGTGCTAGGTGTGTGCTAGGTGTGTGTGCTAGGTGTGTGCTAGGTGTGTGCTAGGTGTGTGCTACGTGTGTGCTAGGTGTGTGCTAGGTGTGTGTGCTAGGTGTGTGCTAGGTGTGTGCTAGGTGTGTGTGCTAGGTGTGTGCTAGGTGTGTGCTAGTTGTGTGCTAGGTGTGTGTGCTAGATGTGTGTGCTAGGTGTGTGTGCTAGGTGTGTGTGCTAGGTGTGTGCTAGGTGTGTGCTACGTGTGTGCTAGGTGTGTGCTAGGTGTGTGTGCTAGGTGTGTGCTAGGTGTGTGCTAGTTGTGTGCTAGGTGTGTGCTAGGTGTGTGTGCTAGGTGTGTGTGCTAGGTGTGTGTGCTAGGTGTGTGCTAGGCGTGTGCTAGGTGTGTGTGCTAGGTGTGTGCTGGGGGTGTGTGCTAGGTGTGTGGTAGGTGTGTGGTAGGTGTGTGCTATGTGTGTGTGCTAGGTGTGTGCTAGGTGTGTGCTAGGTGTGTGCTGGGGGTGTGTGCTAGGTGTGTGCTAGGTGTGTGCTAGGTGTGTGCTAGGCGTGTGCTAGGTGTGTGTGCTATGTGTGTGCTATGTGTGTGTGCTAGGTGTGTTTGTTAGGTGTGTGCTAGGTGTGTGCTAGGTGTGTGTGCTAGGTATGTGCTAGGTGTGTGTGCTAGGAGTGTGCTAGGTGTGTGTGCTAGGTGTGTGCTAGATGTGTGCTAGGTGTGTGCGAGGTGTGTGTGCTAGGTGTGTATGGTAGGTGTGTGCTAGGTGAGTGCTAGGTGTGTGTTAGGTGTGTACTAGGTGTGAGCTAGGTGTGTGCTAGGTGTGTGCTAGGTGTGTGTGCTAGGTGTGTGTGCTAGGTGTGTGTGCTAGGTGTGTGTGCTAGGTGTGTGCTAGGTGTGTGCTACGTGTGTGCTAGGTGTGTGCTAGGTGTGTGTGCTAGGTGTGTGCTAGGTGTGTGCTAGTTGTGTGCTAGGTGTGTGCTAGGTGTGTGTGCTAGGTGTGTGTGCTAGGTGTGTGTGCTAGGTGTGTGCTAGGCGTGTGCTAGGTGTGTGTGCTAGGTGTGTGCTAGGTGTGTGCTAGGTGTGTGTGCTAGGTGTGTCCTAGGTGTGTGCTAGGTGTGTGTGCTAGGTGTGTGCTAGGTGTGTGCTAGGAGTGTGCTAGGTGTGTGTGCTAGGTGTGTGTGCTAGGTGTGTGCTAGGTGTGTGCTAGGTGTGTGCTAGGTGTGTGCTAGGTGTGTGCTAGGTGTGTGTGCTAGGTGTGTGTGCTAGGTGTGTGTGCTAGGTGTGTGCTAGGTGTGTGCTATGTGTGTGTGCTAGGTGTGTGCTATGTGTGTGCTAGGTGTGTGTACTAGGTGGGTGCTAGGGGTGTGTGCTAGGTGTGTGCTAGGTGTGTGTGCTAGGTGTGTGCTAGGTGTGTGCTAGGTGTGTGTGCTAGGTGTGTGCTAGGAGTGTGTGCTAGGTGTTGTGCTAGGGGTGTGTGCTAGGTATGTGCTAGGTGTGTGCTATGTGTGTGTGCTAGGTGTGTGCTATGTGTTTGCTAGGTGTGTGTGCTAGGTGTGTGCTAGGTGTGTGCTAGGTGTGTGCTAGGTGTGTGTGCTAGGTGTGTGTGCTAGGTGTATGCTAGGTGTGTGTGCATGTGTGTGCTAGGTGTGTGCGAGGTGTGAGCTAGGTGTGTGCTAGGTGTGTGCTAGGTGTGTGTGCTAGGTGTGTGCTGGGGGTGTGTGCTAGGTGTGTGCTAGGTGTGTGGTAGATGTGTGCTATGTGTGTGTGCTAGGTGTGTATGCTAGGTGTGTGCGAGGTGTGTGTGCTAGGTGTGTGCTAAGTGTGTGCTAAGTGTGTGCTAGGTGTGTGTGCTAAGTGTGTGCTAGGTGTGTGTGCTAGGTGTGTGCTAGGTGTGTGTGCTAGGTGTGTGCAAGGTGTGTGTTAGGTGTGTGCTAGGTGTGTGCTAGGTGTGTGCTAGGTGTGTGTGCTAGGTGTGTGTGCTAGGTCTGTGCTAGGTGTGTGTGCTAGGTGTGTGCTAGGTGTGAGTGCTAGGTGTGTGTGCTAGGTGTGTGTGCTAGGTGTGTGCTAGGTGTGTGTGCTAGGTGTGTGCTAGGTGTGTGCTAGGTGTGTGCTAGGTGTGGGTTAGGTGTGTGCTAGGTGTGTGCTAGGTGTGTGCTAGGTGTGTGTGCTAGGTGTGTGCTAGGTGTGTGTGCTAGGTGTGTGTTAGGTGTGTGCTAGGTGTGTGCTAGGTGTGTGCTAGGTGTGTGTGCTAGGTGTGTGCTAGGTGTGTGCTAGGTGTGTGCTAGGTGTGTGCTAGGTGTGTGCTAGGTGTGTGCTAGGTGTGTGCTAGATGTGTGTGCTAGGTGTGTGCTAGATGTGTGCTAGGTGTGTGTGCTAGGTGTGTGATAGGTGTGTGCTAGGTGTGTGTGCTGGATGTGTGCTAGGTGTGAGCTAGGTGTGAGCTAGGTGTGTGCTAGGTGTGTGTGCTAGGTGTGTGATAGGTGTGTGTGCTAGGTGTGTGTGCTAGGTGTGTGTGCTAGGTGTGTGCTAGGTGTGTGGTAGGTGTGTGCTAGGTGTGTGCTAGGTGTGTGTGCTAGGTGTGTGCTAGGTGTGTGTGCTAAGTGTGTGCGAGGCGTGTGTGCTAGGTGTGTGCTATGTGTGTGCTAGGTGTGTGCTAGGTCTGTGCTAGGTGTGTGCTAGGTGTGTGTGCTAGGTGTGTGCTATGTGTGTGTGCTAGGTGTGTGCTAGGTGTGTGTGCTAAGTGTGTGCTAGGTGTGTGTGCTAGGTGTGTGTTAGGTGTGTGTGCTAGGCGTGTGTGCTAGGTGTGTGTGCTAGATGTGTGCTAGGTGTGAGCTAGGTGTGAGCTAGGTGTGTGCTAGGTGTGTGTGCTAGGTGTGTGATAGGTGTGTGTGCTAGGTGTGTGTGCTAGGTGTGTGCTAGGTGTGTGCTAGGTGTGTGTGCTAGGTGTGTGCTAGGTGTGTGCTAAGTGTATGCTAGGTGTGTGTGCTAGGTGTGTGTGCTAGGTGTGTGCTAGGTGTGTGCTAAGTGTGTGCTACGTGTGTGTGCTAGGTGTGTGCTAGGTGTGTGTGCTAGGTGTGTGTGCTAGGTGTGTGCTAGGTGTGTGTGCTAGGTGTGTGCTAGGTGTGTGCTAGGTGTGTGTGCTAGGTGTGTGCTATGTGTGTGTGCTAGGTGTGTGTGCTAGGTGTGTGCTAGGTGTGTGTGCTAGGTGTGTGCTAGGTGTGTGTGCTAAGTGTGTGCTAGGTGTGTGTGCTAGGTGTGTGTACTAGGTGTGAGCTAGGTGTGTGCTAGGTGTGTGCTAGGTGTGTGCTAAGTGTGTGCTAGGTGTGTGTGCTAAGTGTGTGCTAGGTGTGTGTGCTAGGTGTGTGCTAGGTGTGTGTGCTAGGTGTGTGCAAGGTGTGTGTTAGGTGTGTGCTAGGTGTGTGCTAGGTGTGTGCTAGGTGTGTGTGCTAGGTGTGTGTGCTAGGTGTGTGCTAGGTGTGTGTGCTAGGTGTGTGTGCTAGGTGTGTGCTAGGTGTGTGTGCTAGGTGTGTGCTAGGTGTGTGCTAGGTGTGTGTGCTAGGTGTGTGCTAAGTGTGTGCTAGGTGTGTGTGCTAAGTGTGTGCTAGGTGTGTGTGCTAATTGTGTGCTAGGTGTGTGTGCTAGGTGTGTGCTAGGTGTTTGCTAGGTGTGTGCTAGGTGTGTGCTAGGTGTGTGTGCTAGGTGTGTGCTAGGTGTGTGTGCTAGGTGTGTGCTAGCTGTGTGTGCTAGGTGTGTGCTAGGTGTGTGCTAAGTGTGTGCTAGGTGTGTGTGCTAGGTGTGTGTGCTAGGTGTGTGCTAGGTGTGTGCTAGGTGTGTGTGCTAGGTGTGTGCTAGGTGTGTGCTAAGTGTATGCTAGGTGTGTGTGCTAGGTGTGTGTGCTAGGTGTGTGCTAGGTGTGTTCTAAGTGTGTGCTACGTGTGTGTGCTAGGTGTGTGCTAGGTGTGTGTGCTAGGTGTGTGTGCTAGGTGTGTGTGCTAGGTGTGTGCTAGGTGTGTGCTAAGTGTATGCTAGGTGTGTGTGCTAGGTGTTGTGCTAGGTGTGTGCTAGGTGTGTGCTAAGTGTGTGCTACGTGTGTGTGCTAGGTGTGTGCTAGGTGTGTGTGCTAGGTGTGTGTGCTAGGTGTGTGCTAGGTGTGTGTGCTAGGTGTGTGCTAGGTGTGTGCTAGGTGTGTGTGCTAGGTGTGTGCTATGTGTTGTGCTAGGTGTGTGCTAGGTGTGTGCTAGGTGTGTGTGCTAGGTGTGTGCTAGGTGTGTGTGCTAGGTGTGTGTGCTAGGTGTTTGCTAGGTGTGTGCTAGGTGTGTGTGCTAGGTATGTGCTAGGTGTGTGTGCTAGGTGTGTGCTAGGTGTGTGCTAGGTGTGTGTGCTAGGTGTGTGTGCTAGGTGTTGTGCTAGGTGTGTGCTAGGTGTGTGCTAGGTGTGTGTGCTAGGTGTGTGCTAGGTGTGTGCTAGGTGTGTGCTAGGTGTGTGTGCTAGGTGTGTGTGCTAGCTGTGTGCTAGGTGTGTGTGCTAGGTGTGTGCTAGGTGTGTGTGCTAAGCGTGTGTGCTAGGTGTGTGCTAGGTGTGTGTGCTAGGTGTGTGTGCTAGGTGTGTGCTAGGTGTGTGCTAGGTGTGTGTGCTAGGTGTGTGCTAGGTGTGTGTGCTAGGTGTGTGTGCTAGCTGTGTGATAGGTGTGTGTGCTAGGTGTTTGCTAGGTGTGTGCTAGGTGTGTGCTAGGTGTGTGTGCTAGGTGTGTGCTAGGTGTGTGCTAGGTGTGTGCTAGGTGTGTGTGCTAGGTGTGTGTGCTAGGTGTGTGCTAGGTGTGTGCTAGGCGTGTGCTAGGTGTGTGTGCTAGGTGTGTGTGCTAGGTGTGTGTGCTAGCTGTGTGCTAGGTGTGTGTGCTAGGTGTGTGTGCTAGGTGTGTATGCTAGGTGTGTGGTAGGTGTGTGCTAGGTGTGTGTGCTAGGTGTGTGCTAGATGTGTGCTAGGTGTGTGCTAGGTGTGTGCTAGGTGTGTGCTAGGTGTGTGTGCTAGGTGTGTGCTAGGTGTGTGTGCTAGGTGTGTGCTAGGTGTGTGCTAGGTTTGTGTGCTAGGTGTGTGTGCTAGGTGTGTGCTCGGTGTGTGTGCTAGGTGTGTGCTAGGTGTGTGCTAGGTGTGTGTGCTAGGTGTGTGCTAGGTGTTTGCTAGGTGTGTGCTAGGTGTGTGCTAGGTGTGTGTGCTAGGTGTGTGCTAGGTGTGTGTGCTAGGTGTGTGCTAGCTGTGTGTGCTAGGTGTGTGCTAGGTGTGTGCTAAGTGTGTGCTAGGTGTGTGTGCTAGGTGTGTGTGCTAGGTGTGTGCTAGGTGTGTGCTAGGTGTGTGTGCTAGGTGTGTGCTAGGTGTGTGCTGAGTGTATGCTATGTGTGTGTGCTAGTTGTGTGTGCTAGGTGTGTGCTAGGTGTGTTCTAAGTGTGTGCTACGTGTGTGTGCTAGGTGTGTGCTAGGTGTGTGTGCTAGGTGTGTGTGCTAGATGTGTGCTAGGTGTGTGTGCTAGGTGTGTGCTAGGTGTGTGCTAGGTGTGTGTGCTAGGTGTGTGCTATGTGTTGTGCTAGGTGTGTGCTAGGTGTGTGCTAGGTGTGTGTGCTAGGTGTGTGCTAGGTGTGTGTGCTAGGTGTGTGCTAGGTGTGTGCTAGGTGTGTGCTAGGTGTGTGTGCTAGGTGTGTGTGCTAGGTGTGTGTGCTAGGTGTGTGTGCTAGGTGTGTGCTAGGTGTGTGCTAGGTGTGTGCTAGGTGTGTGTGCTAGGTGTGTGCTAGGTGTGTGCTAGGTGTGTGTGCTAGGTGTGTGCTAGGTGTTGTGCTAGGTGTGTGCTAGGTGTGTGCTAGGTGTGTGTGCTAGGTGTGTGCTAGGTGTGTGTGCTAGGTGTGTGCTAGCTGTGTGTGCTAGGTGTGTGCTAGGTGTGTGCTAAGTGTGTGCTAGGTGTGTGTGCTAGGTGTGTGTGCTAGGTGTGTGCTAGGTGTGTGCTAGGTGTGTGTGCTAGGTGTGTGCTAGGTGTGTGCTAAGTGTATGCTAGGTGTGTGTGCTAGGTGTGTGTGCTAGGTGTGTGCTAGGTGTGTGCTAAGTGTGTGCTACGTGTGTGTGCTAGGTGTGTGCTAGGTGTGTGTGCTAGGTGTGTGTGCTAGGTGTGTGCTAGGTGTGTGTGCTAGGTGTGTGCTGGGTGTGTGCTAGGTGTGTGTGCTAGGTGTGTGCTATGTGTTGTGCTAGGTGTGTGCTAGGTGTGTGTGCTAGGTGTGTGTGCTATGTGTGTGCTAGGTGTGTGTGCTAGGTGTGTGCTAGGTGTGTGTGCTAGGTGTGTGTGCTAGGTGTGTGCTAGGTGTGTGCTAGGTGTGTGTGCTAGGTGTGTGCTGGGTGTGTGCTAAGTGTGTGCTAGGTTTGTGTGCTAGGTGTGTGTGCTAGGTGTGTGCTATGTGTGTGCTAAATGTGTGCTAGGTGTGTGTGCTAGGTGTGTGTGCTAGGTGTGTGTGCTAGGTGTGTGCTAGGTGTGTGCTAAGTGTGTGCTACGTGTGTGTGCTAGGTGTGTGCTAGGTGTGTGTGCTAGGTGTGTGTGCTAGGTGTGTGCTAGGTGTGTGTGCTAGGTGTGTGCTAGGTGTGTGCTAGGTGTGTGTGCTAGGTGTGTGCTAGGTGTGTGCTAGGTGTGTGTGCTAGGTGTGTGCTAGCTGTGTGTGCTAGGTGTGTGCTAGGTGTGTGCTAAGTGTGTGCTAGGTGTGTGTGCTAGGTGTGTGTGCTAGGTGTGTGCTAGGTGTGTGCTAGGTGTGTGTGCTAGGTGTGTGCTGGGTGTGTGCTAAGTGTGTGCTAGGTGTGTGTGCTAGGTGTGTGTGCTAGGTGTGTGCTATGTGTGTGCTAAATGTGTGCTAGGTGTGTGTGCTAGGTGTGTGCTAGGTGTGTGCTAGGTGTGTGCTAGGTGTGTGTGCTAGGTGTGTGCTAGGTGTGTGCTAGGTGTGTGCTAGGCGTGTGTGCTAGGTGTGTGTGCTAGGTGTGTGTGCTAGGTGTGTGCTAGGTGTGTGCTAGGTGTGTGCTAGGTGTGTGTGCTAGGTGTGTGCTAGGTGTGTGCTAGGTGTGTGTGCTAGGTGTGTGCTAGGTGTGTGTGCTAGGTGTGTGTGCTAGCTGTGTGCTAGGTGTGTGTCCTAGGTGTGTGCTAGGTGTGTGTGCTAGGTGTGTGTGCTAGGTGTGTGTGCTAGGTGTGTGCTAGGTGTGTGTGCTAGGTGTGTTTGCTAGGTGTGTGCTTGGTGTGTGCTAGGTGTGTGTTAGGTGTGTGTGCTAGGTGTGTGTGCTATGTGTGTGCTAGGTGTGTGTGCTAGGTGTGTGCTAAGTGTGTGCTAGGTGTGTGTGCTAGGTGTGTGCGCTAGGTGTGTGCTAGGTGTGTGTGCTAGGTGTGTGCTAGCTGTGTGTGCAAGGTGTGTGCTAGGTGTGTGCTAAGTGTGTGCTAGGTGTGTGTGCTAGGTGTGTGTGCTAGGTGTGTGCTAGGTGTGTGCTAGGTGTGTGTGCTAGGTGTGTGCTAGGTGTGTGCTAAGTGTGTGCTAGGTGTGCGTGCTAGGTGTGTGTGCTAGGTGTGTGCTAGGTGTGTGCTAAGTGTGTGCTAGGTGTGTGTACTAGGTGTGTGTGCTAGGTGTGTGCTAGGTGTGTGCTAGGTGTGTGTGCTAGGTGTGTGCTAGGTGTGTGCTAGGTGTGTCCTAGGTGTGTGTGCTAGGTGTGTGTGCTAGGTGTGTGCTAGGTGTGTGCTAGGTGTGTGCTAGGTGTGTGTGCTAGGTGTGTGCTAGGTGTGTGCTAGGTGTGTGTGCTAGGTGTGTGCTAGGTGTGTGCTAGGTGTGTGCTAGGTGTGTGTGCTAGGTGTGTGTGCTAGGTGTGTGTGCTAGGTGTGTGTGCTAGCTGTGTGCTAGGTGTGTGTGCTAGGTGTGTGCTAGGTGTGTGTGCTAGGTGTGTGTGCTATGTGTGTGCAAGGTGTGTGTGCTAGGTGTGTGCTAGGTGTGTGTGCTAGGTGTGTGTGCTAGGTGTGTGCTTGGTGTGTGCTAGGTGTGTGCTAGGTGTGTGTGCTAGGTGTGTGTGCTATGTGTGTGCGAGGTGTCTGTGCTAGGTGTGTGCTAGGTGTGTTCTAAGTGTGTGCTACGTGTGTGTGCTAGGTGTGTGCTAGGTGTGTGTGCTAGGTGTGTGTGCTAGGTGTGTGCTAGGTGTGTGTGCTAGGTGTGTGCTAGGTGTGTGCTAGGTGTGTGTGCTAGGTGTGTGCTATGTGTTGTGCTAGGTGTGTGCTAGGTGTGTGCTAGGTGTGTGTGCTAGGTGTGTGCTAGGTGTGTGTGCTAGGTGTGTGCTAGGTGTGTGCTAGGTGTGTGCTAGGTGTGTGTGCTAGGTGTGTGTGCTAGGTGTGTGTGCTAGGTGTGTGTGCTAGGTGTGTGCTAGGTGTGTGCTAGGTGTGTGCTAGGTGTGTGTGCTAGGTGTGTGCTAGGTGTGTGCTAGGTGTGTGTGCTAGGTGTGTGCTAGGTGTTGTGCTAGGTGTGTGCTAGGTGTATGCTAGGTGTGTGCTAGGTGTGTGTGCTAGGTGTGTGCTAGGTGTGTGCTAGGTGTGTGCTAAGTGTGTGCTAGGTGTGTGTGCTAGGTGTGTGTGCTAGGTGTGTGCTAGGTGTGTGCTAGGTGTGTGTGCTAGGTGTGTGCTAGGTGTGTGCTAAGTGTATGCTAGGTGTGTGTGCTAGGTGTGTTTGCTAGGTGTGTGCTAGGTGTGTGCTAGGTGTGTGCTAGGTGTGTGTGCTAGGTGTGTGCTAGGTGTGTGCTAGGTGTGTGTGCTAGGTGTGTGCTAGGTGTTGTGCTAGGTGTGTGCTAGGAGTGTGCTAGGTGTGTGTGCTAGGTGTGTGCTAGGTGTGTGTGCTAGGTGTGTGCTAGCTGTGTGTGCTAGGTGTGTGCTAGTTGTGTGCTAAGTGTGTGCTAGGCGTGTGTGCTAGGGGTGTGTGCTAGGTGTGTGCTAGGTGTGTGCTAGGTGTGTGTGCTAGGTGTGTGCTAGGTGTGTGCTAAGTGTATGCTAGGTGTGTGTGCTAGGTGTGTGTGCTAGATGTGTGTGCTAGGTGTGTGCTAGGTGTGTGCTAGGTGTGTGTGCTAGGTGTGTGCTAGGTGTGTGTGCTAGGTGTGTGTGCTAGGTGTGTGCTAGCTGTGTGTGCTAGGTGTGTGCTAGGTGTGTGCTAAGTGTGTATTAGGTGTGTGTGCTAGGTGTGTGTGCTAGGTGTGTGCTGGGTGTGTGCTAAGTGCGTGCTAGGTGTGTGTGCTAGGTGTGTGTGCTAGGTGTGTGCTATGTGTGTGCTAAATGTGTGCTATGTGTGTGTGCTAGGTGTGTGTGCTAGGTGTGTGCTGGGTGTGTGCTAGGTGTGTGTGCTAGGTGTGTGCTAGGTGTGTGCTAGGTGTGTGCTAGGTGTGTGTGCTAGGTGTGTGTGCTAGGTGTGTGTGCTAGGTGTGTGCTAGGTGTGTGCTAGGTATGTGCTAGGTGTGTGTGCTAGGTGTGTGCTAGGTGTGTGCTAGGTGTTGTGCTAGGTGTGTGCTAGGTGTATGCTAGGTGTGTGTGCTAGGTGTGTGCTAGGTGTGTGTGCTAGGTGTGTGCTAGCTGTGTGTGCTAGGTGTGTGCTAGGTGTGTGCTAAGTGTGTGCTAGGTGTGTGTGCTAGGTGTGTGTGCTAGGTGTGTGCTAGGTGTGTGCTAGGTGTGTGTGCTAGGTGTGTGCTAGGTGTGTGCTAAGTGTATGCTAGGTGTGTGTGCTAGGTGTGTGTGCTAGGTGTGTGCTAGGTGTGTGCTAGGTGTGTGCTAGGTGTGTGTGCTAGGTGTGTGCTAGGTGTGTGCTAGGTGTGTGTGCTAGGTGTGTGCTAGGTGTTGTGCTAGGTGTGTGCTAGGTGTGTGCTAGGTGTGTGTGCTAGGTGTGTGCTAGGTGTGTGTGCTAGGTGTGTGCTAGCTGTGTGTGCTAGGTGTGTGCTAGGTGTGTGCTAAGTGTGTGCTAGGCGTGTGTGCTAGGTGTGTGTGCTAGGTGTGTGCTAGGTGTGTGCTAGGTGTGTGTGCTAGGTGTGTGCTAGGTGTGTGCTAAGTGTATGCTAGGTGTGTGTGCTAGGTGTGTGTGCTAGGTGTGTGTGCTAGGTGTGTGCTAGGTGTGTGCTAGGTGTGTGTGCTAGGTGTGTGCTAGGTGTGTGTGCTAGGTGTGTGCTAGGTGTGTGTGCTAGGTGTGTGCTATGTGTTGTGCTAGGTGTGTGCTAGGTGTGTGCTAGGTGTGTGTGCTAGGTGTGTGCTAGGTGTGTGTGCTAGGTGTGTGCTAGCTGTGTGTGCTAGGTGTGTGCTAGGTGTGTGCTAAGTGTGTGCTAGGTGTGTGTGCTAGGTGTGTGTGCTAGGTGTGTGCTAGGTGTGTGCTAGGTGTGTGTGCTAGGTGTGTGCTGGGTGTGTGCTAAGTGTGTGCTAGGTGTGTGTGCTAGGTGTGTGCTATGTGTGTGCTAAATGTGTGCTAGGTGTGTGTGCTAGGTGTGTGTGCTAGGTGTGTGCTAGGTGTGTGCTAGGTGTGTGTGCTAGGTGTGTGCTAGGTGTGTGCTAGGTGTGTGCTAGGTGTGTGTGCTAGGTGTGTGTGCTAGGTGTGTGTGCTAGGTGTGTGCTAGGTGTGTGCTAGGTGTGTGCTAGGTGTGTGTGCTAGGTGTGTGCTAGGTGTGTGCTAGGTGTGTGTGCTAGGTGTGTGCTAGGTGTGTGCTAGGTGTGTGTGCTAGGTGTGTGCTAGGTGTGTGTGCTAGGTGTGTGTGCTAGCTGTGTGCTAGGTGTGTGTCCTAGGTGTGTGCTAGGTGTGTGTGCTAGGTGTGTGTGCTAGGTGTGTGTGCTAGGTGTGTGCTAGGTGTGTGTGCTAGGTGTGTTTGCTAGGTGTGTGCTTGGTGTGTGCTAGGTGTGTGTTAGGTGTGTGTGCTAGGTGTGTGTGCTATGTGGGTGCTAGGTGTGTGTGCTAGGTGTGTGCTAAGTGTGTGCTAGGTGTGTGTGCTAGGTGTGTGTGCTAGGTGTGTGCTAGGTGTGTGTGCTAGGTGTGTGCTAGCTGTGTGTGCTAGGTGTGTGCTAGGTGTGTGCTAAGTGTGTGCTAGGTGTGTGTGCTAGGTGTGTGTGCTAGGTGTGTGCTAGGTGTGTGCTAGGTGTGTGTGCTAGGTGTGTGCTAGGTGTGTGCTAGGTGTGTGCTAGGTGTGTGTGCTAGGTGTGTGCTAGGTGTTGTGCTAGGTGTGTGCTAGGTGTATGCTAGGTGTGTGTGCTAGGTGTGTGCTAGGTGTGTGTGCTAGGTGTGTGCTAGCTGTGTGTGCTAGGTGTGTGCTAGGTGTGTGCTAAGTGTGTGCTAGGTGTGTGTGCTAGGTGTGTGTGCTAGGTGTGTGCTAGGTGTGTGCTAGGTGTGTGTGCTAGGTGTGTGCTAGGTGTGTGCTAAGTGTATGCTAGGTGTGTGTGCTAGGTGTGTGTGCTAGGTGTGTGCTAGGTGTGTGCTAGGTGTGTGTGCTAGGTGTGTGCTAGGTGTGTGCTAGGTGTGTGTGCTAGGTGTGTGCTAGGTGTTGTGCTAGGTGTGTGCTAGGTGTATGCTAGGTGTGTGTGCTAGGTGTGTGCTAGGTGTGTGTGCTAGGTGTGTGCTAGCTGTGTGTGCTAGGTGTGTGCTAGGTGTGTGCTAAGTGTGTGCTAGGTGTGTGTGCTAGGTGTGTGTGCTAGGTGTGTGCTAGGTGTGTGCTAGGTGTGTGTGCTAGGTGTGTGCTAGCTGTGTGCTAAGTGTATGCTAGGTGTGTGTGCTAGGTGTGTGTGCTAGGTGTGTGCTAGGTGTGTGCTAGGTGTGTGCTAGGTGTGTGTGCTAGGTGTGTGCTAGGTGTGTGCTAGGTGTGTGTGCTAGGTGTGTGCTAGGTGTTGTGCTAGGTGTGTGCTAGGTGTGTGCTAGGTGTGTGTGCTAGGTGTGTGCTAGGTGTGTGTGCTAGGTGTGTGCTAGCTGTGTGTGCTAGGTGTGTGCTAGGTGTGTGCTAAGTGTGTGCTAGGCGTGTGTGCTAGGTGTGTGTGCTAGGTGTGTGCTAGGTGTGTGCTAGGTGTGTGTGCTAGGTGTGTGCTAGGTGTGTGTGCTAAGTGTATGCTAGGTGTGTGTGCTAGGTGTGTGTGCTAGGTGTGTGTGCTAGGTGTGTGCTAGGTGTGTGCTAGGTGTGTGTGCTAGGTGTGTGCTAGGTGTGTGTGCTAGGTGTGTGCTAGGTGTGTGTGCTAGGTGTGTGCTAGAGTGTGTGCTAGGTGTGTGCTAGGTGTGTGCTAGGTGTGTGTGCTAGGTGTGTGCTAGGTGTGTGTGCTAGGTGTGTGCTAGTGTGTGTGCTAGGTGTGTGTGCTAGGTGTGTGCTAGGTGTGTGCTAGGTGTGTGTGCTAGGTGTGTGTGCTAGGTGTGTGCTAGGTGTGTGCTAGGTGTGTGTGCTAGGTGTGTGTGCTAGGTGTGTGCTAGGTGTGTGCTAGGTGTGTGTGCTAGGTGTGTGTGCTAGGTGTGTGTAGGTGTGTGCTAGGTGTGTGCTAGGTGTGTGTGCTAGGTGTGTGTGCTAGGTGTGTGCTAGGTGTGTGCTAGTGTGTGTGCTAGGTGTTGTGTGCTAGGTGTGTGCTAGGTGTGTGCTAGGTGTGTGCTAGGTGTGTGCTAGGTGTGTGTGCTAGGTGTGTGCTAGGTGTGTGCTAGGTGTGTGCTAGGTGTGTGTGCTAGGTGTGTGTGCTAGGTGTGTGCTAGGTGTGTGCTAGTGTGTGCTAGGTGTGTGCTAGGTGTGTGTGCTAGGTGTGTGCTAGGTGTGTGTGCTAGGTGTGTGTGCTAGGTGTGTGCTAGGTGTGTGCTAGGTGTGTGCTAGGTGTGTGTGCTAGGTGTGTTGCTAGGTGTGTGTGCTAGGTGTGTGCTAGTGTGTGTGCTAGGTGTGTGTGCTAGGTGTGTGCTAGGTGTGTGCTAGGTGTGTGCTAGGTGTGTGTGCTAGGTGTGTGTGCTAGGTGTGTGCTAGGTGTGTGCTAGGTGTGTGCTAGGTGTGTGCTAGGTGTGTGTGCTAGGTGTGTGCTAGGTGTGTGCTAGGTGTGTGTGCTAGGTGTGTGCTAGGTGTGTGTGCTAGGTGTGTGCTAGGTGTGTGCTAGGTGTGTGCTAGGTGTGTGCTAAGGTGTGTGCTAGGTGTGTGTGCTAGGTGTGTGTGCTAGGTGTGTGCTAGGTGTGTGCTAGGTGTGTGTGCTAGGTGTGTGCTAGGGTGTGTGCTAAGTGTGTTGCTAGGTGTGTGTGCTAGGTGTGTGTGCTAGGTGTGTGTGCTAGGTGTGTGCTAGGTGTGTGCTAGGTGTGTGTGCTAGGTGTGTGCTAGGTGTGTGTGCTAGGTGTGTGCTAGGTGTGTGTGCTAGGTGTGTGCTAGTGTTGTGCTAAGGTGTGTGCTAGGTGTGTGCTAGGTGTGTGTGCTAGGTGTGTGCTAGGTGTGTGTGCTAGGTGTGTGCTAGGTGTGTGTGCTAGGTGTGTGCTAGGTGTGTGCTAAGTGTGTGCTAGGTGTGTGTGCTAGGTGTGTGTGCTAGGTGTGTGTGCTAGGTGTGTGCTAGTGTGTGTGTGTGCTAGGTGTGCTAGTGTGCTAGGTGTGTGCTAGGTTGTGTGCTAGGTGTGTGCTATGTGTGTGCTAGGTGTGTGCTAGGTGTGTGTGCTAGGTGTGTGTGCTAGGTGTGTGCTAGGTGTGTGCTAGGTGTGTGTGCTAGGTGTGTGCTAGGTGTTGTGCTAGGTGTGTGCTAGGTGTGTGTGCTAGGTGTGTGTGCTAGGTGTGTGTGCTAGGTGTGTGCTAGGTGTGTGCTAGTGTGTGCTAGGTGTGTGTGCTAGGTGTGTGCTAGGTGTGTGTGCTAGGTGTGTGTGCTAGGTGTGTGTGCTAGTGTGTGTGCTAGGTGTGTGCTAGTGTGTGCTAGGTGTGTGTGCTAGGTGTGTGTGCTAGGTGTGTGCTAGGTGTGTGCTAGGTGTGTGTGCTAGGGTGTGTGCTAGGTGTGTGTGCTAGGTGTGTGTGCTAGGTGTGTGCTAGGTGTGTGTGCTAGGTGTGTGTGCTAGGTGTGTGCTAGGTGTGTGCTAGGTGTGTGCTAGGTGTGTGTGCTAGGTGTGTGTGCTAGGTGTGTGTGCTAGGGTGTGTGCTAGGTGTGTGCTAGTGTGTGCTAGGTGTGTGCTAGGTGTGTGTGCTAGGTGTGTGCTAGGTGTGTGTGCTAGGTGTGTGCTAGCTGTGTGTGCTAGGTGTGTGCTAGTGTGTGCTAAGTGTGTGCTAGGTGTGTGTGCTAGGTGTGTGTGCTAGGTGTGTGCTAGGTGTGTGCTAGGTGTGTGTGCTAGGTGTGTGCTAGGTGTGTGCTAGTGTGTGCTAGGTGTGTGTGCTAGGTGTGTGCTAGGTGTTGTGCTAGGTGTGTGCTAGGTGTTTGCTAGGTGTGTGTGCTAGGTGTGTGCTAGGTGTGTGTGCTAGGTGTGTGCTAGCTGTGTGTGCTAGGTGTGTGCTAGGTGTGTGCTAGAGTGTGTGCTAGGTGTGTGTGCTAGGTGTGTGTGCTAGGTGTGTGTGCTAGGTGTGTGCTAGGTGTGTGTGCTAGGTGTGTGCTAGGTGTGTGCTAGGTGTGTGCTAGGTGTGTGTGCTAGGTGTGTGTGCTAGGTGTGTGCTAGGTGTGTGCTAGTGTGTGTGCTAGGTGTGTGCTAGGTGTGTGCTAGGTGTGTGTGCTAGGTGTGTGCTAGTGTTGTGCTAGGTGTGTGCTAGGTGTGTGCTAGGTGTGTGTGCTAGGTGTGTGCTAGGTGTGTGTGCTAGGTGTGTGCTAGTGTGTGTGCTAGGTGTGTGCTAGGTGTGTGCTAAGGTGTGTGCTAGGTGTGTGTGCTAGGTGTGTGTGCTAGGTGTGTGCTAGGTGTGTGTGCTAGGTGTGTGTGCTAGGTGTGTGCTAGGTGTGTGCTAAGGTTGGTGTGTGCTAGGTGTGTGTGCTAGGTGTGTGCTAGGTGTGTGCTAGGTGTGTGCTAGGTGTGTGTGCTAGGTGTGTGCTAGGTGTGTGCTAGGTGTGTGTGCTAGGTGTGTGCTAGGTGTTGTGCTAGGTGTGTGCTAGGTGTGTGCTAGGTGTGTGTGCTAGGTGTGTGCTAGGTGTGTGTGCTAGGTGTGTGCTAGGTGTGTGTGCTAGGTGTGTGCTAGGTGTGTGCTAGTGTGCTAGTGTGTGCTAGGCTGTGTGTGCTAGGTGTGTGCTAGGTGTGTTGCTAGGTGTGTGCTAGGTGTGTGTGCTAGGTGTGTGTGCTAGGTGTGTGCTAGTGTGTGCTAGGTGTGTGTGCTAGGTGTGTGTGCTAGGTGTGTGTGCTAGGTGTGTGCTAGGTGTGTGCTAGGTGTGTGTGCTAGGTGTGTGCTAGGTGTGTGTGCTAGGTGTGTGCTAGGTGTGTGTGCTAGGTGTGTGCTAGGTGTGTGCTAGGTGTGTGCTAGGTGTGTGCTAGGTGTGTGTGCTAGGTGTGTGCTAGGTGTGTGTGCTAGGTGTGTGTGCTAGGTGTGTGCTAGGTGTGTGCTAGGTGTGTGCTAGGTGTGTGTGCTAGGTGTGTGTGCTAGGCTGTGTGTGCTAGGTGTGTGCTAGGTGTGTGCTAGGTGTGTGTGCTAGGTGTGTGCTAGGGTGTGTGCTAGGTGTGTGCTAGTGTGTGTGCTAGGTGTGTGTGCTAGGTGTGTGCTAGTGTGCTAGTGTGCTAGGTGTGTGTGCTAGGTGTGTGTGCTAGGTGTGTGCTAGGTGTGTGCTAGGTGTGTGTGCTAGGTGTGTGCTAGGTGTGTGCTAGGTGTGTGTGCTAGGTGTGTGTGCTAGGTGTGTGTGCTAGGTGTGTGTGCTAGGTGTGTGCTAGGTGTGTGCTAGGTGTGTGCTAGGTGTGTGTGCTAGGTGTGTGCTAGGGTGTGTGCTAGGTGTGTGTGCTAGGTGTGTGCTAGGTGTGTGTGCTAGGTGTGTGTGCTAGGTGTGTGCTAGGTGTGTGTGCTAGGTGTGTGTGCTAGCTGTGTGCTAGGTGTGTGCTAGTGTGTGTGCTAGGTGTGTGTGCTAGGTGTGTGTGCTAGGTGTGTGTGCTAGTGTGTGTGCTAGGTGTGTGTGCTAGGTGTGTTGCTAGGTGTGTGCTAGGTGTGTGCTAGGTGTGTGCTAGGTGTGTGTGCTAGGTGTGTGTGCTAGGTGTGTGCTAGGTGTGTGTGCTAGGTGTGTGCTAAGTGTGTGCTAGGTGTGTGTGCTAGGTGTGTGTGCTAGGTGTGTGCTAGGTGTGTGTGCTAGGTGTGTGCTAGCTGTGTGTGCTAGGTGTGTGCTAGGTGTGTGCTAAAGTGTGTGCTAGGTGTGTGTGCTAGTGTGTGTGCTAGGTGTGTGCTAGGTGTGTGCTAGGTGTGTGTGCTAGGTGTGTGCTAGGTGTGTGCTAGGTGTGTGCTAGGTGTGTGTGGCTAGGTGTGTGTGCTAGGTGTGTGCTAGGTGTGTGCTAGTGTGTGCTAGGTGTGTGTGCTAGGTGTGTGTGCTAGGTGTGTGCTAGGTGTGTGCTAGGTGTGTGTGCTAGGTGTGTGCTAGGTGTGTGCTAGGTGTTGTGCTAGGTGTGTGTGCTAGGTGTGTGTGCTAGGTGTGTGCTAGGTGTGTGCTAGGTGTGTGCTAGGTGTGTGTGCTAGGTGTGTGCTAGTGTGTGTGCTAGGTGTGTGTGCTAGGTGTGTGCTAGGTGTGTGCTAGGTGTGTGCTAGGTGTGTGTGCTAGGTGTGTGCTAGGTGTGTGCTAGGTGTGTGTGCTAGGTGTGTGTGCTAGTGTGTGCTAGGTGTGCTAGGTGTGTGCTAGTTGTGTGTGCTAGGTGTGTGTGCTAGGTGTGTGTGCTAGTGTGTGCTAGGTGTTCTAGTGTGTGCTAGGTGTGTGCTAGGTGTGTGTGCTAGGTGTGTGTGCTAGGTGTGTGCTAGGTGTGTGCTAGGTGTGTGCTAGGTGTGTGCTAGGTGTGTGTGCTATGTGTGTGCTAGGTGTGTGTGCTAGGTGTGTGCTAGGTGTGTGCTAGGTGTGTGCTAGTGTGTGTGCTAGGTGTGTGTGCTAGGTGTGTGTGCTAGGTGTGTGTGTGCTAGGTGTGTGCTAGGTGTGTGTGCTAGGTGTGTGCTAGGTGTGTGCTAGGTGTGTGTGCTAGGTGTGTGCTAGGTGTGTGCTAGGTGTGTGCTAGGTGTGTGCTAGGTGTGTGTGCTAGGTGTGTGCTAGGTGTGTGTGCTAGGTGTGTGTGCTAGGTGTGTGCTAGGTGTGTGCTAGGTGTGTGCTAGGTGTGTGTGCTAGGTGTGTGTGCTAGGTGTGTGTGCTAGGTGTGTGCTAGGTGTGTGCTAGGTGTGTGCTAGGTGTGTGTGCTAGGTGTGTGCTAGGTGTGTGCTAGGTGTGTGTGCTAGGTGTGTGCTAGGTGTGTGCTAGGTGTGTGTGCTAGGTGTGTGCTAGGTGTGTGTGCTAGGTGTGTGCTAGGTGTGTGTGCTAGGTGTGTGCTAGTGTGTGTGCTAGGTGTGTGTGCTAGGTGTGTGCTAAGGTGTGTGCTAGGTGTGTGTGCTAGGTGTGTGTGTGCTAGGTGTGTGCTAGGTGTGTGCTAGGTGTGTGTGCTAGGTGTGTGTGCTAGGTGTGTGCTAGTGTGTGCTAGGTGTGTGTGCTAGGTGTGTGTGCTAGGTGTGTGCTAGGTGTGTGCTAAGTGTGTGCTAGTGTGTGTGCTAGGTGTGTGCTAGGTGTGTGTGCTAGGTGTGTGTGCTAGTGTGTGCTAGGTGTGTGTGCTAGGTGTGTGCTAGGTGTGTGCTAGGTGTGTGTGCTAGGTGTGTGGCTAGGTGTTGTGCTAGGTGTGTGCTAGGTGTGTGCTAGGTGTGTGTGCTAGGTGTGTGCTAGGTGTGTGTGCTAGGTGTTGTGCTAGGTGTGTGTGCTAGGTGTGTGCTAGGTGTGTGTGCTAGGTGTGTGCTAGGTGTGTGTGCTAGGTGTGTGTGCTAGGTGTGTGCTAGGTGTGTGCTAGGTGTGTGTGCTAGGTGTGTGCTAGGTGTGTGCTAGGTGTGTGCTAGGTGTGTGTGCTAGGTGTGTGTGCTAGGTGTGTGCTAGGTGTGTGCTAGGTGTGTGTGCTAGGTGTGTGTGCTAGGTGTGTGCTAGGGTGTGTGCTAGGTGTGTGCTAGGTGTGTGTGCTAGGTGTGTGCTAGGTGTGTGCTAGGTGTGTGCTAGGTGTGTGTGCTAGGTGTGTGTGCTAGGTGTTGTGTGTGTGCTAGGTGTGTGCTAGCGTGTGTGCTAGGTGTGTGCTAGGTGTGTGTGCTAGGTGTGTGCTAGGTGTGTGCTAGGTGTGTGTGCTAGGTAGTGTGTGCTAGGTGTGTGCTAGGTGTGTGTGCTAGGTGTGTGCTAGGTGTGTGTGCTAGGTGTGTGTGCTAGGTGTGTGCTAGGATGTGTGTGCTAGGTGTGTGCTAGGTGTGTGTGCTAGGTGTGTGCTAGGTGTGTGTGCTAGGTGTGTGCTAGGTGTGTGCTAGGTGTGTGCTAGGTGTGTGCTAGGTGTGTGCTAGGTGTGTGCTAGGTGTGTGTGCTAGGTGTGTGTGCTAGTGTGTGTGCTAGGTGTGTGTGCTAGGTGTGTGCTAGGTGTGTGCTAGGTGTGTGTGCTAGGTGTGTGTGCTAGGTGTGTGCTAGGTGTGTGTGCTAGGTGTGTGCTAGGTGTGTGCTAGGTGTGTGTGCTAGGTGTGTGCTAGGTGTGTGCTAGGTGTGTGTGCTAGGTGTGTGTGCTAGGTGTGTGCTAGGTGTGTGTGCTAGGTGTGTGCTAGGTGTGTGCTAGGTGTGTGTGCTAGGTGTGTGTGCTAGGTGTGTGCTAGGTGTGTGTGCTAGGGTGTGTGCTAGGTGTGTGCTAGGTGTGTGTGCTAGGTGTGTGTGCTAGGTGTGTGCTAGGGTGTGTGCTAGGTGTGTGTGCTAGTGTGTGTGCTAGGTGTGTGTGCTAGGTGTGTGCTAGGTGTGTGTGCTAGGTGTTGCTAGTGTGTGCTAGGTGTGTGCTAGGTGTGTGCTAGGTGTGTGCTAGGTGTGTGCTAGGTGTTGCTAGTGTGTGCTAGGTGTGTGCTAGGTGTGTGGCTAGGTGTGTGCTAGGTGTGTGCTAAGTGTGTGCTAGGTGTGTGTGCTAGGTGTGTGCTAGGTGTGTGCTAGGTGGTGTGTGTGCTAGGTGTGTGTGCTAGGTGTGTGTGCTAGGTGTGTGCTAGGTGTGTGCTAGGTGTGTGTGCTAGGTGTGTGCTAGGTGTGTGCTAGTGTGTGCTAGGTGTGTGCTAGGTGTGTGTGCTAGGTGTGTGTGCTAGGTGTGTGCTAGGTGTTGTGCTAGGTGTGTGCTAGGTGTGTGTGCTAGGTGTGTGCTAGGGTGTGTGCTAGGTGTGTGTGCTAGTGTGTGTGCTAGGTGTGTGCTAGGTGTGTGCTAGGTGTGTGCTAGGTGTGTGCTAGGTGTGTGTGCTAGGTGTGTGCTAGGTGTGTGCTAGGTGTGTGTGCTAGGTGTGTGCTAGGTGTGTGCTAGGTGTGTGCTAGGTGTGTGCTAGGTGTGTGTGCTAGGTGTGTGCTAGGTGTGTGCTAGTGTGTGCTAGGTGTGTGTGCTAGGTGTGTGCTAGGTGTGTGTGTGCTAGGTGTGTGCTAGGTGTGTGTGCTAGTGTTGTGCTAGGTGTGTGCTAGGTGTGTGCTAGGTGTGTGTGCTAGGTGTGTGTGCTAGGTGTGTGTGCTAGGTGTGTGCTAGGTGTGTGCTAGGTGTGTGCTAGGTGTGTGTGCTAGGTGTGTTGCTAGTGTGTGTGCTAGGTGTGTGTGCTAGGTGTGTGCTAGGTGTGTGCTAGGTGTGTGCTAGGTGTGTGTGCTAGGTGTGGTGCTAGGTGTTGTGCTAGGTGTGTGCTAGGTGTTGTGCTAGGTGTGCTTGTGCTAGGTGTGTGCTAGGTGTGGTGCTAGGTGTGTGCTAGGTTGTGTGTGCTAGGTGTGTGTGCTAGGTGTGTGCTAGTGTGTGCTAGGTGTGTGTGCTAGGTGTGTGTGCTAGGTGTGTGCTAGGTGTGTGCTAGGTGTGCTTGTGCTAGGTGTTGTGCTAGGTGTGTGCTAAGTGTGTGCTAGGTGTGTGTGCTAGGTGTGTGTGCTAGGTGTGTGCTAGGTGTGTGCTAGGTGTGTGTGCTAGGTGTGTGTGCTAGGTGTGTGCTAGGTGTGTGCTAGGTGTGTGTGCTAGGTGTGTGCTAGGTGTGTGCTAGGTGTTGTGCTAGGTGTGTGCTAGGTTGTGTGCTAGGTGTGTGCTAGGTGTGCTTTGTGTGCTAGGTGTGTGCTAGTGTGTGTGCTAGGTGTGTGCTAGGGTGTGTGCTAGGTGTGTGCTAAGTGTGTGTGCTAGGTGTGTGTGGCTAGGTGTGCTGTGCTAGGTGTGTGCTAGGTGTGTGCTAGGTGTGTGTGCTAGGTGTGTGCTAAGTGAGTGTGCTAAGTGTATGCTAGGTGTGTGTGCTAGGTGTGTGTGCTAGGTGTGTGCTAGGTGTGTGCTAAGTGTGTGCTAGGTGTGTAGTGTGCTAGGTGCTGTGCTAGGTGTGTGTGCTAGGGTGTGTGCTAGG
>OZ024755.1:40667840-40702840 GCA_964016885.1 Eledone cirrhosa
GAGAGAGGGAGAGAGAGAGAGAGAGAGAGAGAGAGAGAGAGAGAGAGAGATGACCAGGTAAGCGAGAGCTAGACACAGAGAGAGACAGAGAGAGATGACCAGGTAAGCGAGAGTTAGACAGAGAGAGAGAGAGCGAGAGAGAGAGAGAGACATGACCATGTAAGCGAGAGCTAGACAGAGAGAGAGAGAGAGAGAGAGAGACAGAGAGAGAAGAATTGTAAAAGTCTTATATTTGTGTTCCAGGAATCCTAATTGAAGATTTTAGAATGTTTTTGAGAGTGTGACAGACAAAACGTCAGAATCGGTAGAGAGTCGGACGCCATGCTTTGTACAAAGAGTTACGGCCCTTTATGGTCTGAGTTCAAATCCCGCTGAGGTTAACTTTGCCTTTCATCCTTACGGGGTCGATAAAATAAAGTACCAGTAATGCACTGGGTTAATTGCTGGCCTTGTGCCAAAAGTAGAAACAATTATTATAAATGATTGATTGATTTTCTTCTGTTTCATATAATTTATTTTTTACCGTTCGATAATGATTTGTCCGAAGATGGATGTTTACTCAATGCTGTGATTGAATATCTGTACTAATCGATGGATGTTTACTCAATGCTGTGATTGAATATCTGTACTAATCGATGGATGTTTACTCAATGCTGTGATTGAATATCTGTACTAATCGATGGATGTTTACTCAATGCTGTGATTGAATATCTGTACTAATCGATGGATGTTTACTCAATGCTGTGATTGAATATCTGTACTAATCGATGACAGATTTGTTTAAACTTTTAATAATCAACTCATGTTATTAATTAATGCCAGGTGGGGGGGGGGGGGCTGTGGTCATGGTGGTGGTTGTGGTCATGGTGGTGGTGGTGAGGGTGGTGGTGGTGGTGATGGTGATGGTGGTGGTGCTGATGGTGGTGATGGTGGTGCTGATGGTGGTGGTGGTGGTGCTGATGGTGGTGGTGGTGGTGGTGGTGGTGCTGATGGTGGTGGTGGTGGTGGTGGTGGTGCTGATGGTGGTGGTGGTGGTGCTGATGGTGCTGATGGTGGTGGTGGTGGTGCTGATGGTGGTGGTGGTGGTGCTGATGGTGGTGGTGGTGGTGGTGGTGGTGCTGATGGTGGTGGTGGTGGTGCTGATGGTGGTGGTGGTGGTGCTGATGGTGGTGGTGGTGGTGGTGGTGGTGCTGATGGTGGTGGTGGTGGTGCTGATGGTGGTGGTGGTGGTGGTGGTGGTGCTGATGGTGGTGGTGGTGGTGCTGATGGTGGTGGTGGTGGTGCTGATGGTGGTGGTGGTGGTGGTGGTGGTGCTGATGGTGGTGGTGGTGGTGCTGATGGTGGTGGTGGTGGTGGTGGTGGTGGTGCTGATGGTGGTGGTGGTGGTGCTGATGGTGGTGGTGGTGGTGGTAATGGTGGTGATGATGCTGAGGAGGAGGAGGAGGAGGAGGAGGAGGAGGAGGACTATGTAAGTTATCAGGTGTAAACAAAGGAGTGGAAGTTTCAGAGTCATTAGAACATCAAATAGAATGTTCCACGGTGGTCGGTGACTTCACTCTGAGTTCAAGAACCGCCATTGTCAAGTTGGCCTTTTATTATTCCGGGATCGATAAATAAAGTACCAGTCAATCAGGTAATAATGTTTACTGTAATCACCTGTTAAATAACCAGGTGTCACTTGAGTATCACCAGGCATGACCAGTGTAGTCACCTGTTAATTAAACCAGATGTCACTTCGGTATAACCAGGTATGACCAGCGTAGTCACCTGTTAATTAACCAGGTTAATGAAGCAGGTGTAACTTCAATATGACCAGGTATGACCAGTGTAATCACCTGTTACACAGGTAAATTAAGCAGGTGTCTCAGTTCAAGACACGATATAAGACAGTACTAAAAAGAAACCGAGATATTTATTGTCGTTTGAGAGAAAATATATTAACTAATCTCCTTTATTTTTACATCCTGTTCCTAGTTCTGGCGATAGCTCAGTTGGTAGAGCGGAGGACTGTAGTGTATATGGGACCCGGAATGTCATGTGGAAGCCACTGGCTGATCCCAAGATTGTGCTCATGCCGCCACTGCACATTAAGTTGGGATTGATGAAGCAGTTTGTGAAGGCTCTCAACCAAGAATCAGCTGCTTTTAAGTAGCTTCTTGAGTTCTTCCCCAAGTTATCTGAGGCCAAAATCAAAGGTGGAATTGTTGTTGGATCTCAGATAAAGAAGGTGTTTGAGTCTACCAAGTTCTCCAATAAGCTCAATAGGATTGAGAGAACAGCATGGAACTGTTTCAAGGCCGTTGTTAAGGGCTTCCTGGTTAACTACAGAGCTGAAAACTACCAGCAACTGGTGTAGGATCTGATAAAGGCTTTTGGCGCCATGGGATGCAGGATGTCGCTTAAATTCCATATACTAGACGCTCACCTGGAAAAATTCAAGGACAATATGGGCGCCTACTCAGAAGAACAAGGCGAACGATTCACCAAGATGTGAAAGAGATAGGGCGGAGGTACCAGGGCCACTACAATGAAAAAATGATGGGGACTATATCTGGGGGCTAGTGCGGGAATGCGACCTGGACTACAATCGCAAATCCAGGAAATCCAGTCATTTCTGACGTGTATAAGTTGCTTTATAAGTGTTATTTGTTTTTACTTGTTTGCTTTTGATAAGCTTGTGTAATAAAATAAATATATACTCTGTTGATTTAATTATATGAACTGATAAATTTTAAAAAAATGTGTTTTTTCTTGAAAAATATGAAAATTTCGAAATATCAAACTCCTGACCACAAACTTCTGATTAAATAATTGTTTCTACTTTTGGCACAAGGCCAGCAATTACCCAGTACATTACTGGTACTTTATTTTATCGACCCCGTAAGGATGAAAGGCAAAGTTAACCTCGGCGGGATTTGAACCCGAGTGTTTTTTTATAATAATGGGATATAACAAACCAGGAAATAACACTTAGACACAGGGAACGAAAAATATGTTACACGGTGTTATATAGGATGTGTTGGGCTCTCAATATGTAATCTAAACGACTAATTCTGGTTTTAAAAATATGGCTGTGTGGTGTGTAGTTGTGTGGTTCTGTGGTTTTGTGAGTATGTGTGTGTGGTGTGTTAATACCTTTGTAGTGTGTGTGTAGCGTATGTGTTCGGTTATGTGTGTGTGTGTGTGTGTTAGCGCCTTTGCGGTGTGTGTGTGTGGTGTGTGTGCTAGGCGTGTGCTAGGTGTGTGTGCTAGGTGTGTGCTAGATGTGTGTGCTAGGTGTGTGCTAGGTGTGTGCTAGATGTGTGTGCTAGGTGTGTGTTAGGTGTGTGTGCTAGGTGTGTGTGCTAGGTGTGTGCTAGGTGTGTGCTAGGTGTGTGTGCTAGGTGTGTGTGCTAGGTGTATGTGCTAGGTGTGTGCTAGGTGTGTGTGCTAGGTGTGTGCTAGGTGTGTGCTAGGTATGTGTGCTAGGTGTGTGCTAGGTGTGTGTGCTATGTGTGTGCTATGTGTGTGCTAGGGGTGTGCTAGGGGTGTGCTAGGTGTGTGTGCTAGGTGTGTGCTAGGCGTGTGCTAGGCGTGTGTGCTAGGCGTGTGCTAGGCGTGTGCTAGGTGTGTGTGCTAGGCGTGTGCTAGGCGTGTGCTAGGTGTGTGTGCTAGGTGTGTGCTAGGTGTGTGTGCTAGGGGTATGTGCTAGGTGTGTGCTAGGTGTGTGTGCTAGGCGTGTGCTAGGCGTGTGCTAGGTGTGTGTGCTAGGCGTGTGCTAGATGTGTGTGCTAGGTGTGTGCTAGGTGTGTGTACTAGGTGTGTGTGCTAGGTGTGTGCTAGGTGTGTGCTAGGTGTGTGCTAGGGGTATGTGCTAGGTGTGTGCTAGGTGTGTGCTAGGTGTGTGTGCTAGGTGTGTGCTAGGTGTGTGTGCTAGGTGTGTGTGCTAGGTGTGTGCTAGGTGTGTGCTAGGTATGTGTGCTAGGTGTGTGTGCAAGGTGTGGGCTAGGTGTGTATACTAGATGTGTGTGCTAGGTGTGTGATAGGTGTGTGTGATAGGTGTGTGCTAGGTGTGTGCTGGGTGTGTGCTAGGTGTGTGCTAGGTATGTGTGCTAGGTGTGTGTTAGGTGTGTGCTAGGTGTGTGCTAGGTGTGTGCTAGGTGTGTGCTAGGTGTGTGCTAGGTATGTGTGCTAGGTGTGTGTTAGGTGTGTGCTAGGTGTGTGCTAGGTGTGTGTGCTAAGTGTGTGTTAGGCGTGTGCTAGGTGTGTGTGCTAGGCGTGTGCTAGGTGTATGTGCTAGGTGTGTGCTAGGTGTGTGATAGGTGTGTGTGCTAGGTATGTGCTAGGTGTGTGCTAGGTGTGTGCTAGATGTGTGTGCTAGGTGTGTGCTAGGTGTGTGTTAGGTGTGTGTGCTATGTGTGTGCTAGATATGTGTGCTAGGTGTGTTTGTTAGGTGTGTGCTAGGTGTGTGCTAGGTGTGTGTGCTAGGTATGTGCTAGGTGTGTGCTAGGTGTATGTGCTAGGTGTGTGCTAGGTGTGTGCTAGGTGTGTGTGCTAGGAGTATGCTAGATTTGTGTGCTAGGTGTGTGCTAGGTGTGTGTGCTAGGTGTGTGTGCTAGGTGTGTGCTAGGTGTGTGCTAGGTGTGTACTAGGTGTGAACTAGGTGTGTGTTAGGTGTGTGCTAGGTGTGTGTGCTATGTGTGTGCTAGGTGTGTGTGTTAGGTAAGTGCTAGGTGTGTGCTAGGTGTATGTGCTAGGTGTGTACTAGGTGTGTGCTAGGTGTGTGTGCTAGGTATCTGTTAGGTGTGTGCTAGGTGTGTGCTAGATGTGTGTGCTAGGTGTGTGCTAGGTGTGTGTGCTATGTGTGTACTAGGTGTGTGTGCTAGGTGTGTGCTAGGTGTGTGTGCTAGGTGTGTGTGTTATGTGTGTGCTAGGTGTGTGCTAGTTGTGTGTGCTAGGTATGTGCTAGGTGTGTGCTAGGTGTGTGCTAGGTGTGTGCTAGGTGTGTATGCTAGGTATGTGCTAGGTGTGTGTGCTAGGAGTGTGCTAGGTGTGTGTGCTAGGTGTGTGCTAGGTGTGTGCTAGGTGTGTGCTAGGTGTCTGTGCTAGGTGTGTGTGCTAGGTGTGTGCTAGGTGTGTGCTAGGTGTGTGCTAGGTGTGTACTAGGTGTGAGCTAGGTGTGTGCTAGATGTGTGCTAGGTGTGTGTGCTAGGTGTGTGTGCTAGGTCTGTATGCTAGGTGTGTGTGCTAGGTGTGTGCTAGGTGTGTGCTAGGTGTGTGCTAGGTGTGTGCTAGGTGTGTGTGCTAGGTGTATGTGCTAGGTGTGTGCTAGGTGTGTGTGCTAGGTGTGTGCTAGGTGTGTGTGTTATGTGTGTGCTATGTGTGTGCTAGGGGTGTGCTAGGTGTGTGCTAGGCGTGTGTGCTAGGCGTGTGCTAGGCGCGTGCTAGGTGTGTGTGCTAGGTGTGTGCTAGGTGTGTGCTAGGTTTGTGCTAGGTGTGTGTGCTAGGTGTATGTGCTAGGTGTGTGCTAGGTGTGTGTGCTAGGTGTGTGCTAGGTGTGTGCTAGGTGTGTGTGCTAGGTGTGTGCTAGGTGTGTGTGCTATGTGTGTGCTATGTGTGTGCTAGGGGTGTGCTAGGGGTGTGCTAGGTGTGTGTGCTAGGTGTGTGCTAGGCGTGTGCTAGGCGTGTGTGCTAGGCGTGTGCTAGGCGTGTGCTAGGTGTGTGTGCTAGGCGTGTGCTAGGCGTGTGCTAGGTGTGTGTGCTAGGTGTGTGCTAGGTGTGTGTGCTAGGGGTATGTGCTAGGTGTGTGCTAGGTGTGTGCTAGGGGTATGTGCTAGGTGTGTGCTAGGCGTGTGCTAGGCGTGTGCTAGGTGTGTGTGCTAGGCGTGTGCTAGGCGTGTGCTAGGTGTGTGTGCTAGGCGTGTGCTAGATGTGTGTGCTAGGTGTGTGCTAGGTGTGTGTGCTAGGTGTGTGTGCTAGGTGTGTGCTAGGTGTGTGCTAGGTGTGTGCTAGGGGTATGTGCTAGGTGTGTGCTAGGTGTGTGCTAGGTGTGTGTGCTAGGTGTGTGCTAGGTGTGTGTGCTAGGTGTGTGTGCTAGGTGTGTGCTAGGTGTGTGCTAGGTATGTGTGCTAGGTGTGTGTGCTAGGTGTGGGCTAGGTGTGTATACTAGATGTGTGTGCTAGGTGTGTGCTAGGTGTGTGTGATAGGTGTGTGCTAGGTGTGTGCTGGGTGTGTGCTAGGTGTGTGCTAGGTATGTGTGCTAGGTGTGTGTTAGGTGTGTGCTAGGTGTGTGCTAGGTGTGTGCTAGGTGTGTGCTAGGTGTGTGCTAGGTATGTGTGCTAGGTGTGTGTTAGGTGTGTGCTAGGTGTGTGCTAGGTGTGTGTGCTAGGTGTGTGTTAGGCGTGTGCTAGGTGTGTGTGCTAGGCATGTGCTAGGTGTATGTGCTAGGTGTGTGCTAGGTGTGTGATAGGTGTGTGTGCTAGGTATGTGCTAGGTGTGTGCTAGGTGTGTGCTAGATGTGTGTGCTAGGTGTGTGCTAGGTGTGTGTTAGGTGTGTGTGCTATGTGTGTGCTAGATATGTGTGCTAGGTGTGTTTGTTAGGTGTGTGCTAGGTGTGTGCTAGGTGTGTGTGCTAGGTATGTGCTAGGTGTGTGCTAGGTGTATGTGCTAGGTGTGTGCTAGGTGTGTGCTAGGTGTGTGTGCTAGGAGTGTGCTAGGTGTGTGTGCTAGGTGTGTGCGAGGTGTGTGTGCTAGGTGTGTGTGCTAGGTGTGTGCTAGGTGTGTGCTAGGTGTGTGCTAGGTGTATGTGCTAGGTGTGTGCTAGGTATGTGCTAGGTGTGTGCTAGGAGTGTGCTAGGTGTGTGTGCTAGGTGTGTGCGAGGTGTGTGTGCTAGGTGTGTGTGCTAGGTGTGTGCTAGGTGTGTGCTAGGTGTGTACTAGGTTTGAACTAGGTGTGTGTTAGGTGTGTGCTAGGTGTGTGTGCTATGTGTGTGCTAGGTGTGTGTGTTAGGTATGTGCTAGGTGTGTGCGAGGTGTGTGTGCTAGGTGTATGTGCTAGGTGTGTCCTAGGTGTGTGCTAGGTGTGTGTGCTAGGTATGTGTTAGGTGTGTGCTAGGTGTGTGCTAGATGTGTGTGCTAGGTGTGTGCTAGGTGTGTGTGCTATGTGTGTGCTAGGTGTGTGTGCTAGGTGTGTGCTAGGTGTGTGTGCTAGGTGTGTGTGTCATGTGTGTGCTAGGTGTGTGCTAGTTGTGTGTGCTAGGTATGTGCTAGGTGTGTGCTAGGTGTGTGCTAGGTGTGTGCTAGGTGTGTATGCTAGGTATGTGCTAGGTGTGTGTGCTAGGAGTGTGCTAGGTGTGTGTGCTAGGTGTGTGCTAGGTGTGTGCTAGGTGTGTGCTAGGTGTGTGCTAGGTGTGTGCTAGGTGTGTGCTAGGTATGTGCTAGGTGTGTGCTAGGTGTGTGCTAGGTATGTGCTAGGTGTGTGTGCTAGGAGTGTGCTAGGTGTGTGTGCTAGGTGTGTGCTAGGTGTGTGCTAGGTGTGTGCTAGGTGTGTGTGCTAGGTGTGTGTGCTAGGTGTGTGCTAGGTGTGTGCTAGGTGTGTGCTAGGTGTGTACTAGGTGTGAGCTAGGTGTGTGCTAGATGTGTGCTAGGTGTGTGTGCTAGGTGTGTGTGCTAGGTCTGTATGCTAGGTGTGTGTGTGCTAGGTGTGTGCTAGGTGTGTGCTAGGTGTGTGCTAGGTGTGTGCTAGGTGTGTGCTAGGTGTGTGTGCTAGGTGTATGTGCTAGGTGTGTGCTAGGTGTGTGTGCTAGGTGTGTGCTAGGTGTGTGTGTTATGTGTGTGCTATGTGTGTGCTAGGGGTGTGCTAGGTGTGTGCTAGGCGTGTGTGCTAGGCGTGTGCTAGGCGTGTGCTAGGTGTGTTTGCTAGGCGTGTGCTAGGCGTGTGCTAGGTGTGTGTGCTAGGCGTGTGCTAGGTGTGTGTGCTGGGTGTGTGCTAGGTGTGTGCTAGGTGTATGTGCTAGGTGTGTGCTAGGTGTGTGCTAGGTGTGTGTGCTAGGTGTGTGTGCTAGGTATGTGTGCTAGGTGTGTGCTAGATGTGTGCTAGGTATGTGTGCTAGGTGTGTGCTAGGTGTGTATACTAGGTGTGTGTGCTAGGTGTGTGCTAGGTGTGTGTGCTAGGTGTGTGCTAGGTGTGTGCTAGGTGTGTGCTAGGTGTGTGCTAGGTATGTGTGCTAGGTGTGTGCTAGGTGTGTGCTAGGTGTGTGTGCTAGGTGTGTGCTAGGTGTGTGTGCTAGGTATGTGTGCTAGGTGTGTGCTAGATGTGTGCTAGGTGTGTGCTAGGTGTGTGTGCTAGGTATGTGTGCTAGGTGTGTGCTAGATGTGTGCTAGGTATGTGTGCTAGGTGTGTGCTAGGTGTGTATACTAGGTGTGTGTGCTAGGTGTGTGCTAGGTGTGTGTGCTAGGTGTGTGCTAGGTGTGTGCTAGGTGTGTGCTAGGTGTGTGCTAGGTATGTGTGCTAGGTGTGTGCTAGGTGTGTGTTAGGAGTGTGATAGGTGTGTGTGCTATGTGTGTGCTAGGTGTGTGTGCTAGGTGTGTTTGTTAGGTGTGTGCTAGGTGTGTGCTAGGTGTGTGTGCTAGGTATGTGCTAGGTGTTTGCTAGGTGTATGTGCTAGGTGTGTGCTAGGTGTATGTGCTAGGTGTGTGCTAGGTGTGTGCTAGGTGTGTGCTAGGCGTGTGCTAGGTGTGTGTGCTATGTGTGTGCTAGGTGTGTGCTAGGTGTGTGCTAGGTGTGTGTGCTAGGTGTGTGTGCTAGGAGTGTGCTAGGTGTGTGTGCTAGGTGTGTGCTAGGTGTGTGTGCTAGGTGTGTGTGCTAGGTATGTGCTAGGTGTGTACTAGGTGTGAGCTAGGTGTGTGTTAGGTGTGTGCTAGGTGTATGTGCTAGGTGTGTGCTAGGTGTGTGCTAGGTGTGTGCTAGGCGTGTGCTAGGTGTGTGTGCTATGTGTGTGCTAGGTGTGTGTGCTAGGTGTGTTTGTTAGGTGTGTGCTAGGTGTGTGCTAGGTGTGTGTGCTAGGTATGTGTTAGGTGTGTTTAAGGTGTGTGCTAGATGTGTGTGCTAGGTGTGTGCTAGGTGTGTGTGCTAGGTGTGTGCTAGGTTTGTGTGCTAGGTGTGTGTGTTAGGTGTGTGCTAGGTGTGTGTGCTAGGTGTGTGCTAGGTGTGTGTGCTAGGTGTGTTTGTTAGGTGTGTGCTAGGTGTGTGCTAGGTGTGTGTGCTAGGTGTGTGTGCTAGGTGTGTGCTAGGTGTGTGTGCTAGGTGTGTGCTAGGTGTGTGTGCTAGGTGTGTGTGCTAGGTGTGTGTGCTAGGTGTGTGTGCTAGGTGTGTGTGCTAGGTGTGTGCTAGGTGTGTGCTAGGTGTGTGTGCTAGGTGTGTGCTAGGTGTGTGTGCTAGGTGTGTGTGCTAGGTGTGTGTGCTAGGTGTGTGTGCTAGGTGTGTGCTAGGTGTGTGCTAGGAGTGTGCTAGGTGTGTGTGCTAGGTGTGTGCTAGATGTGTGCTAGGTGTGTGCTAGGTGTGTGTGCTAGGTGTGTGTGCTAGGAGTGTGCTAGGTGTGTGCTAGATGTGTGCTAGGTGTGTGCTAGGTGTGTGTGCTAGGTGTGTGCTAGGTGTGTGTGCTAGGTGTGTGCTAGATGTGTGTGCTAGGTGTGTGCTAGGTGTGTGCTAGGTGTGTGTGCTAGGTATGTGCTAGGTGTGTGTGCTAGGAGTGTGCTAGGTGTGTGTGCTAGGTGTGTGCTAGATGTGTGCTAGGTGTGTGCTAGGTGTGTGTGCTAGGTGTGTGTGCTAGGTGTGTGCTAGGTGTGTGCTAGGTGTGTGTGCTAGGTATGTGCTAGGTGTGTGTGCTAGGAGTGTGTGCTAGGTGTGTGCTAGATGTGTGCTAGGTGTGTGCTAGGTGTGTGTGCTAGGTGTGTGTGCTAGATGTGTGCTAGGTGTGTGCTAGGTGTGTGTGCTAGGTGTGTGTGCTAGGTGTGTGTGCTAGGTGTGTGCTAGGTGTGTGCTAGGTGTGTGCTAGGTGTGTGCTAGGTGTGTGTGCTAGGTGTGTGCTAGGTGTCTGCTAGGTATGTGTGCTAGGTGTGTGTTAGGTGTGTATACTAGGTGTGTGTGCTAGGTGTGTGCTAGGTGTGTGCTACGTGTGTGCTAGGTGTGTGCTAGGTGTGTGTGCTAGGTGTGTGCTAGGTGTGTGTGCTAGGTGTGTGTGCTAGGTGTGTGTGCTAGGTGTGTGTGCTAGGTGTGTGTGCTAGGTGTGTGCTAGGTGTGTGCTAGGTGTGTGTGCTAGGTGTGTGCTAGGTGTGTGTGCTAGGTGTGTGTGCTAGGTGTGTGTGCTAGGTGTGTGTGCTAGGTGTGTGCTAGGTGTGTGCTAGGTGTGTGCTAGGTGTGTGCTAGGTGTGTGTGCTAGGTGTGTGTGCTAGGTGTGTGCTAGGTGTGTGCTACGTGTGTGCTAGGTGTGTGCTAGGTGTGTGCTAGGTGTGTGCTAGGTGTGTGTGCTAGGTGTGTGTGCTAGGTGTGTGTGCTAGGTGTGTGTGCTAGGTGTGTGCTAGGTGTGTGCTAGGTGTGTGTGCTAGGTGTGTGCTAAGTGTGTGCTAGGTGTGTGTGCTAAGTGTGTGCTAGGTGTGTGTGCTAGGTGTGTGCTAGGTGTGTGTGCTTGGTGTGTGCTAGGTGTGTGTGCTAGGTGTGTGCTAGGTGTGTGCTAGGTGTGTGTGCTAGGTGTGTGCTAAGTGTGTGCTAGGTGTGTGTGCTAAGTGTGTGCTAGGTGTGTGTGCTAGGTGTGTGCTAGGTGTGTGCTAGGTGTGTGTGCTAGGTATGTGCTAGGTGTGTGCTAGGTGTGTGCTAGGTGTGTGCTAGGTGTGTGTGCTAGGTATGTGCTAGGTGTGTGTGCTAGGAGTGTGCTAGGTGTGTGTGCTAGGTGTGTGCTAGATGTGTGCTAGGTGTGTGCTAGGTGTGTGTGCTAGGTGTGTGTGCTAGGTGTGTGCTAGGTGTGTGTGCTAGGTGTGTGCTAGGTGTGTGCTAGGTGTGTGTGCTAGGTGTGTGCTATGTGTTGTGCTAGGTGTGTGCTAGGTGTGTGCTAGGTGTGTGTGCTAGGTGTGTGCTAGGTGTGTGTGCTAGGTGTGTGCTAGGTTTGTGTGCTAGGTGTGTGTGTTAGGTGTGTGCTAGGTGTGTGCTAGGTGTGTGTGCTAGGTATGTGCTAGGTGTGTGCTAGGTGTGTGCTAGGTGTGTGTGCTAGGTGTGTGCTAGATGTGTGCTAGGTGTGTGCTAGGTGTGTGTGCTAGGTGTGTGTGCTAGGTGTGTGCTAGGTGTGTGTGCTAGGTGTGTGCTAGGTGTGTGCTAGGTGTGTGTGCTAGGTGTGTGCTAGGTGTGTGTGCTAGGTGTGTGCTGGGTGTGTGCTAGGTGTGTGCTAGGTGTGTGTGCTAGGTGTGTGTGCTAGGTGTGTGTGCTAGGTGTGTGTGCTAGGTGTGTGCTAGGTGTGTGCTAGGTGTGTGCTAGGTGTGTGTGTTAGGTGTGTGCTAGGTGTGTGCTAGGTGTGTGTGCTAGGTGTGTGCTAGGTGTTGTGCTAGGTGTGTGCTAGGTGTGTGCTAGGTGTGTGTGCTAGGTGTGTGCTAGGTGTGTGTGCTAGGTGTGTGCTAGCTGTGTGTGCTAGGTGTGTGCTAGGTGTGTGCTAAGTGTGAGCTAGGTGTGTGTGCTAGGTGTGTGTGCTAGGTGTGTGTGCTAGGTGTGTGCTAGGTGTGTGTGCTAGGTGTGTGCTAGGTGTGTGCTAAGTGTATGCTAGGTGTGTGTGCTAGGTGTGTGTGCTAGGTGTGTGCTAGGTGTGTGCTAAGTGTGTGCTACGTGTGTGTGCTAGGTGTGTGCTAGGTGTGTGTGCTAGGTGTGTGTGCTAGGTGTGTGCTAGGTGTGTGTGCTAGGTGTGTGCTAGGTGTGTGCTAGGTGTGTGTGCTAGGTGTGTGCTATGTGTTGTGCTAGGTGTGTGCTAGGTGTGTGCTAGCTGTGTGTGCTAGGTGTGTGCTAGGTGTGTGTGCTAGGTGTGTGTGCTAGGTGTTTGCTAGGTGTGTGCTAGGTGTGTGTGCTAGGTATGTGCTAGGTGTGTGTGCTAGGTGTGTGCTAGGTGTGTGCTAGGTGTGTGTGCTAGGTGTGTGTGCTAGGTGTGTGCTAGGTGTGTGCTAGGTGTGTGTGCTAGGTGTGTGCTATGTGTTGTGCTAGGTGTGTGCTAGGTGTGTGCTAGGTGTGTGTGCTAGGTGTGTGCTAGGTGTGTGTGCTAGGTGTGTGCTAGGTGTGTGCTAGGTGTGTGCTAGGTGTGTGTGCTAGGTGTGTGTGCTAGGTGTGTGTGCTAGGTGTGTGTGCTAGGTGTGTGCTAGGTGTGTGCTAGGTGTGTGCTAGGTGTGTGTGCTAGGTGTGTGCTAGGTGTGTGCTAGGTGTGTGTGCTAGGTGTGTGCTAGGTGTTGTGCTAGGTGTGTGCTAGGTGTGTGCTAGGTGTGTGTGCTAGGTGTGTGCTAGGTGTGTGTGCTAGCTGTGTGCTAGCTGTGTGTGCTAGGTGTGTGCTAGGTGTGTGCTAAGTGTGTGCTAGGTGTGTGTGCTAGGTGTGTGTGCTAGGTGTGTGCTAGGTGTGTGCTAGGTGTGTGTGCTAGGTGTGTGCTAGGTGTGTGCTAAGTGTATGCTAGGTGTGTGTGCTAGGTGTGTGTGCTAGGTGTGTGCTAGGCGTGTGCTAAGTGTGTGCTACGTGTGTGTGCTAGGTGTGTGCTAGGTGTGTGTGCTAGGTGTGTGTGCTAGGTGTGTGCTAGGTGTGTGTGCTAGGTGTGTGCTAGGTGTGTGCTAGGTGTGTGTGCTAGGTGTGTGCTATGTGTTGTGCTAGGTGTGTGCTAGGTGTGTGCTAGGTGTGTGTGCTAGGTGTGTGCTAGGTGTGTGTGCTAGGTGTGTGCTAGCTGTGTGTGCTAGGTGTGTGCTAGGTGTGTGCTAAGTGTGTGCTAGGTGTGTGTGCTAGGTGTGTGTGCTAGGTGTGTGTGCTAGGTGTGTGCTAGGTGTGTGCTAGGTGTGTGTGCTAGGTGTGTGCTGGGTGTGTGCTAAGTGTGTGCTAGGTGTGTGTGCTAGGTGTGTGTGCTAGGTGTGTGCTATGTGTGTGCTAAATGTGTGCTAGGTGTGTGTGCTAGGTGTGTGTGCTAGGTGTGTGCTAGGTGTGTGCTAGGTGTGTGTGCTAGGTGTGTGCTAGGTGTGTGCTAGGTGTGTGCTAGGTGTGTGTGCTAGGTGTGTGCTAGGTGTGTGTTAGGTGTGTGTGCTATGTGTGTGCTAGATATGTGTGCTAGGTGTGTTTGTTAGGTGTGTGCTAGGTGTGTGCTAGGTGTGTGTGCTAGGTATGTGCTAGGTGTGTGCTAGGTGTATGTGCTAGGTGTGTGCTAGGTGTGTGCTAGGTGTGTGTGCTAGGAGTATGCTAGATTTGTGTGCTAGGTGTGTGCTAGGTGTGTGTGCTAGGTGTGTGTGCTAGGTGTGTGCTAGGTGTGTGCTAGGTGTGTACTAGGTGTGAACTAGGTGTGTGTTAGGTGTGTGCTAGGTGTGTGTGCTATGTGTGTGCTAGGTGTGTGTGTTAGGTAAGTGCTAGGTGTGTGCTAGGTGTATGTGCTAGGTGTGTACTAGGTGTGTGCTAGGTGTGTGTGCTAGGTATCTGTTAGGTGTGTGCTAGGTGTGTGCTAGATGTGTGTGCTAGGTGTGTGCTAGGTGTGTGTGCTATGTGTGTACTAGGTGTGTGTGCTAGGTGTGTGCTAGGTGTGTGTGCTAGGTGTGTGTGTTATGTGTGTGCTAGGTGTGTGCTAGTTGTGTGTGCTAGGTATGTGCTAGGTGTGTGCTAGGTGTGTGCTAGGTGTGTGCTAGGTGTGTATGCTAGGTATGTGCTAGGTGTGTGTGCTAGGAGTGTGCTAGGTGTGTGTGCTAGGTGTGTGCTAGGTGTGTGCTAGGTGTGTGCTAGGTGTCTGTGCTAGGTGTGTGTGCTAGGTGTGTGCTAGGTGTGTGCTAGGTGTGTGCTAGGTGTGTACTAGGTGTGAGCTAGGTGTGTGCTAGATGTGTGCTAGGTGTGTGTGCTAGGTGTGTGTGCTAGGTCTGTATGCTAGGTGTGTGTGCTAGGTGTGTGCTAGGTGTGTGCTAGGTGTGTGCTAGGTGTGTGCTAGGTGTGTGTGCTAGGTGTATGTGCTAGGTGTGTGCTAGGTGTGTGTGCTAGGTGTGTGCTAGGTGTGTGTGTTATGTGTGTGCTATGTGTGTGCTAGGGGTGTGCTAGGTGTGTGCTAGGCGTGTGTGCTAGGCGTGTGCTAGGCGCGTGCTAGGTGTGTGTGCTAGGTGTGTGCTAGGTGTGTGCTAGGTTTGTGCTAGGTGTGTGTGCTAGGTGTATGTGCTAGGTGTGTGCTAGGTGTGTGTGCTAGGTGTGTGCTAGGTGTGTGCTAGGTGTGTGTGCTAGGTGTGTGCTAGGTGTGTGTGCTATGTGTGTGCTATGTGTGTGCTAGGGGTGTGCTAGGGGTGTGCTAGGTGTGTGTGCTAGGTGTGTGCTAGGCGTGTGCTAGGCGTGTGTGCTAGGCGTGTGCTAGGCGTGTGCTAGGTGTGTGTGCTAGGCGTGTGCTAGGCGTGTGCTAGGTGTGTGTGCTAGGTGTGTGCTAGGTGTGTGTGCTAGGGGTATGTGCTAGGTGTGTGCTAGGTGTGTGCTAGGGGTATGTGCTAGGTGTGTGCTAGGCGTGTGCTAGGCGTGTGCTAGGTGTGTGTGCTAGGCGTGTGCTAGGCGTGTGCTAGGTGTGTGTGCTAGGCGTGTGCTAGATGTGTGTGCTAGGTGTGTGCTAGGTGTGTGTGCTAGGTGTGTGTGCTAGGTGTGTGCTAGGTGTGTGCTAGGTGTGTGCTAGGGGTATGTGCTAGGTGTGTGCTAGGTGTGTGCTAGGTGTGTGTGCTAGGTGTGTGCTAGGTGTGTGTGCTAGGTGTGTGTGCTAGGTGTGTGCTAGGTGTGTGCTAGGTATGTGTGCTAGGTGTGTGTGCTAGGTGTGGGCTAGGTGTGTATACTAGATGTGTGTGCTAGGTGTGTGCTAGGTGTGTGTGATAGGTGTGTGCTAGGTGTGTGCTGGGTGTGTGCTAGGTGTGTGCTAGGTATGTGTGCTAGGTGTGTGTTAGGTGTGTGCTAGGTGTGTGCTAGGTGTGTGCTAGGTGTGTGCTAGGTGTGTGCTAGGTATGTGTGCTAGGTGTGTGTTAGGTGTGTGCTAGGTGTGTGCTAGGTGTGTGTGCTAGGTGTGTGTTAGGCGTGTGCTAGGTGTGTGTGCTAGGCATGTGCTAGGTGTATGTGCTAGGTGTGTGCTAGGTGTGTGATAGGTGTGTGTGCTAGGTATGTGCTAGGTGTGTGCTAGGTGTGTGCTAGATGTGTGTGCTAGGTGTGTGCTAGGTGTGTGTTAGGTGTGTGTGCTATGTGTGTGCTAGATATGTGTGCTAGGTGTGTTTGTTAGGTGTGTGCTAGGTGTGTGCTAGGTGTGTGTGCTAGGTATGTGCTAGGTGTGTGCTAGGTGTATGTGCTAGGTGTGTGCTAGGTGTGTGCTAGGTGTGTGTGCTAGGAGTGTGCTAGGTGTGTGTGCTAGGTGTGTGCGAGGTGTGTGTGCTAGGTGTGTGTGCTAGGTGTGTGCTAGGTGTGTGCTAGGTGTGTACTAGGTTTGAACTAGGTGTGTGTTAGGTGTGTGCTAGGTGTGTGTGCTATGTGTGTGCTAGGTGTGTGTGTTAGGTATGTGCTAGGTGTGTGCGAGGTGTGTGTGCTAGGTGTATGTGCTAGGTGTGTCCTAGGTGTGTGCTAGGTGTGTGTGCTAGGTATGTGTTAGGTGTGTGCTAGGTGTGTGCTAGATGTGTGTGCTAGGTGTGTGCTAGGTGTGTGTGCTATGTGTGTGCTAGGTGTGTGTGCTAGGTGTGTGCTAGGTGTGTGTGCTAGGTGTGTGTGTCATGTGTGTGCTAGGTGTGTGCTAGTTGTGTGTGCTAGGTATGTGCTAGGTGTGTGCTAGGTGTGTGCTAGGTGTGTGCTAGGTGTGTATGCTAGGTATGTGCTAGGTGTGTGTGCTAGGAGTGTGCTAGGTGTGTGTGCTAGGTGTGTGCTAGGTGTGTGCTAGGTGTGTGCTAGGTGTGTGTGCTAGGTGTGTGTGCTAGGTGTGTGCTAGGTGTGTGCTAGGTGTGTGCTAGGTGTGTACTAGGTGTGAGCTAGGTGTGTGCTAGATGTGTGCTAGGTGTGTGTGCTAGGTGTGTGTGCTAGGTCTGTATGCTAGGTGTGTGTGTGCTAGGTGTGTGCTAGGTGTGTGCTAGGTGTGTGCTAGGTGTGTGCTAGGTGTGTGCTAGGTGTGTGTGCTAGGTGTATGTGCTAGGTGTGTGCTAGGTGTGTGTGCTAGGTGTGTGCTAGGTGTGTGTGTTATGTGTGTGCTATGTGTGTGCTAGGGGTGTGCTAGGTGTGTGCTAGGCGTGTGTGCTAGGCGTGTGCTAGGCGTGTGCTAGGTGTGTTTGCTAGGCGTGTGCTAGGCGTGTGCTAGGTGTGTGTGCTAGGCGTGTGCTAGGTGTGTGTGCTGGGTGTGTGCTAGGTGTGTGCTAGGTGTGTGTGCTAGGTGTGTGTGCTAGGTGTGTGCTAGGTGTGTGCTAGGTGTGTGTGCTAGGTGTGTGTGCTAGGTGTGTGCTAGGTGTGTGCTAGGTGTGTGTGCTAGGTGTGTGCTAGGTGTGTGTGCTAGGTATGTGTGCTAGGTGTGTGCTAGATGTGTGCTAGGTGTGTGCTAGGTGTGTGTGCTAGGTATGTGTGCTAGGTGTGTGCTAGATGTGTGCTAGGTATGTGTGCTAGGTGTGTGCTAGGTGTGTATACTAGGTGTGTGTGCTAGGTGTGTGCTAGGTGTGTGTGCTAGGTGTGTGCTAGGTGTGTGCTAGGTGTGTGCTAGGTGTGTGCTAGGTATGTGTGCTAGGTGTGTGCTAGGTGTGTGTTAGGAGTGTGATAGGTGTGTGTGCTATGTGTGTGCTAGGTGTGTGTGCTAGGTGTGTTTGTTAGGTGTGTGCTAGGTGTGTGCTAGGTGTGTGTGCTAGGTATGTGCTAGGTGTTTGCTAGGTGTATGTGCTAGGTGTGTGCTAGGTGTATGTGCTAGGTGTGTGCTAGGTGTGTGCTAGGTGTGTGCTAGGCGTGTGCTAGGTGTGTGTGCTATGTGTGTGCTAGGTGTGTGTGCTAGGTGTGTTTGTTAGGTGTGTGCTATGTGTGTGTGCTAGGTGTGTGCTAGGTGTGTGTGCTAGGTATGTGTTAGGTGTGTTTAAGGTGTGTGCTAGATGTGTGTGCTAGGTGTGTGCTAGGTGTGTGTGCTAGGTGTGTGCTAGGTTTGTGTGCTAGGTGTGTGTGTTAGGTGTGTGCTAGGTGTGTGCTAGGTGTGTGTGCTAGGTATGTGCTAGGTGTGTGCTAGGTGTGTGCTAGGTGTGTGCTAGGTGTGTGCTAGGTGTGTGCTAGGTGTGTGTTAGGTGTGTGCTAGGTATGTGCTAGGTGTGTGCTAGGTGTGTGTTAGGTGTGTGCTAGGTGTGTGCTAGGTGTGTGTTAGGTGTGTGCTAGGTGTGTGCTAGGTGTGTGTGCTAGGTATGTGCTAGGTGTGTGCTAGGTGTGTGCTAGGTGTGTGCTAGGTGTGTGCTAGGTATGTGCTAGGTGTGTGCTAGGTGTGTGCTAGGTGTGTGCTAGGTATGTGCTAGGTGTGTGCTAGGTGTGTGTTAGGTGTGTGCTAGGTGTGTGCTAGGTGTGTGTGCTAGGTATGTGCTAGGTGTGTGCTAGGTGTGTGCTAGGTGTGTGCTAGGTGTGTGCTAAGTGTGTGCTAGGTGTGTGTGCTAGGTATGTGCTAGGTGTGTGCTAGGTGTGTGCTAGGTGTGTGCTAGGTGTGTGCTAGGTGTGTGTGCTAGGTATGTGCTAGGTGTGTGCTAGGTGTGTGTTAGGTGTGTGCTAGGTGTGTGCTAGGTGTGTGTGCTAGGTATGTGCTAGGTGTGTGCTAGGTGTGTGTTAGGTGTGTGCTAGGTGTGTGCTAGGTGTGTGTGCTAGGTATGTGCTAGGTGTGTGCTAGGTGTGTGCTAGGTGTGTGTGCTAGGTGTGTGTTAGGTGTGTGCTAGGTGTGTGCTAGGTGTGTGTGCTAGGTATGTGCTAGGTGTGTGCTAGGTGTGTGCTAGGTGTGTGCTAGGTGTGTGCTAAGTGTGTGCTAGGTGTGTGTGCTAGGAGTGTGCTAGGTGTGTGTGCTAGGTGTGTGTGCTAGGAGTGTGCTAGGTGTGTGTGTTAGGTGTGTGCTAGGTGTGTGCTAGGAGTGTGTGCTAGGTATGTGCTAGGTGTGTGCTAGGTGTGTGCTAGGTGTGTGCTAGGTGTGTGTGCTAGGAGTGTGCTAGGTGTGTGTGCTAGGTGTGTGCTAGGTGTGTGCTAGGTGTGTGTGCTAGGTATGTGCTAGGTGTGTGTGCTAGGAGTGTGCTAGGTGTGTGTGCTAGATGTGTGCTAGGTGTGTGCTAGGTGTGTGTGCTAGGTGTGTGTGCTAGGTGTGTGCTAGGTGTGTGCTAGGTGTGTGCTAGGTGTGTGTGCTAGGAGTGTGCTAGGTGTGTGTGCTAGGTGTGTGCTAGGTGTGTGCTAGGTGTGTGTGCTAGGTATGTGCTAGGTGTGTGTGCTAGGAGTGTGCTAGGTGTGTGTGCTAGATGTGTGCTAGGTGTGTGCTAGGTGTGTGTGCTAGGTGTGTGTGCTAGGTGTGTGCTAGGTGTGTGCTAGGTGTGTGCTAGGTGTGTGTGCTAGGTATGTGCTAGGTGTGTGTGCTAGGTGTGTGCTAGGTGTGTGCTAGGTGTGTGTGCTAGGTGTGTGTGCTAGGTGTGTGCTAGGTGTGTGCTAGGTGTGTGTGCTAGGTATGTGCTAGGTGTGTGTGCTAGGTGTGTGCTAGGTGTGTGTGCTAGGTATGTGCTAGGTGTGTGTGCTAGGAGTGTGCTAGGTGTGTGTGCTAGGTGTGTGCTAGGTGTGTGCTAGGTGTGTGTGCTAGGTGTGTGTGCTAGGTGTGTGCTAGGTGTGTGCTAGGTGTGTGTGCTAGGTATGTGCTAGGTGTGTGTGCTAGGAGTGTGCTAGGTGTGTGTGCTAGGTGTGTGCTAGGTGTGTGTGCTAGGTGTGTGCTAGGTGTGTGTGCTAGGAGTGTGCTAGGTGTGTGTGCTAGATGTGTGCTAGGTGTGTGCTAGGAGTGTGCTAGGTGTGTGTGCTAGGTATGTGCTAGGTGTGTGTGCTAGGTGTGTGCTAGGTGTGTGTGCTAGGTATGTGCTAGGTGTGTGTGCTAGGTGTGTGCTAGGTGTGTGTGCTAGGTGTGTGCTAGGTGTGTGCTAGGTGTGTGTGCTAGGTGTGTGTGCTAGGTGTGTGCTAGGTGTGTGTGCTAGGAGTGTGCTAGGTGTGTGTGCTAGGAGTGTGCTAGGTGTGTGTGCTAGGAGTGTGCTAGGTGTGTGTGCTAGATGTGTGCTAGGTGTGTGCTAGGAGTGTGCTAGGTGTGTGTGCTAGGTATGTGCTAGGTGTGTGTGCTAGGTGTGTGCTAGGTGTGTGTGCTAGGTATGTGCTAGGTGTGTGTGCTAGGAGTGTGCTAGGTGTGTGTGCTAGGTGTGTGCTAGGTGTGTGCTAGGTGTGTGTGCTAGGTGTGTGTGCTAGGTGTGTGCTAGGTGTGTGCTAGGTGTGTGTGCTAGGTATGTGCTAGGTGTGTGTGCTAGGAGTGTGCTAGGTGTGTGTGCTAGGTGTGTGCTAGGTGTGTGTGCTAGGTGTGTGCTAGGTGTGTGCTAGGTGTGTGTGCTAGGTATGTGCTAGGTGTGTGTGCTAGGTGTGTGCTAGGTGTGTGTGCTAGGTATGTGCTAGGTGTGTGTGCTAGGAGTGTGCTAGGTGTGTGTGCTAGGTGTGTGCTAGGTGTGTGCTAGGTGTGTGTGCTAGGTGTGTGTGCTAGGTGTGTGCTAGGTGTGTGCTAGGTGTGTGTGCTAGGTATGTGCTAGGTGTGTGTGCTAGGTGTGTGCTAGGTGTGTGTGCTAGGTATGTGCTAGGTGTGTGTGCTAGGAGTGTGCTAGGTGTGTGTGCTAGGTGTGTGCTAGGTGTGTGCTAGGTGTGTGTGCTAGGTGTGTGCTAGGTGTGTGCTAGGTGTGTGCTAGGTGTGTGCTAGGTGTGTGTGCTAGGTGTGTGTGCTAGGTGTGTGTGCTAGGTGTGTGCTAGGTGTGTGTGCTAGGTGTGTGCTAGGTGTGTGTGCTAGGTGTGTGCTAGGCGTGTGCTAGGTGTGTGCTAGGTGTGTGTGCTAGGTGTGTGTGCTAGGTGTGTGCTAGGTGTGTGCTAGGTGTGTGTGCTAGATGTGTGCTAGGTATGTGCTAGGTGTGTGTGCTAGGAGTGTGCTAGGAGTGTGCTAGGTGTGTGTGCTAGATGTGTGCTAGGTGTGTGTGCTAGGTATGTGCTAGGTGTGTGCTAGGTGTGTGTGCTAGGTGTGTGCTAGGAGTGTGCTAGGTGTGTGTGCTAGATGTGTGCTAGGTGTGTGCTAGGTGTGTGTGCTAGGTATGTGCTAGGTGTGTGTGCTAGGTGTGTGCTAGGAGTGTGCTAGGTGTGTGTGCTAGATGTGTGCTAGGTGTGTGCTAGGTGTGTGTGCTAGGTGTGTGTGCTAGGTGTGTGTGCTAGGTGTGTGCTAGGTGTGTGCTAGGAGTGTGCTAGGTGTGTGTGCTAGATGTGTGCTAGGTGTGTGCTAGGTGTGTGTGCTAGGTATGTGCTAGGTGTGTGTGCTAGGTGTGTGCTAGGTGTGTGCTAGGTGTGTGTGCTAGGTGTGTGCTAGGTGTGTGCTAGGTGTGTGTGCTAGGTATGTGCTAGGTGTGTGTGCTAGGTGTGTGCTAGGAGTGTGCTAGGTGTGTGTGCTAGATGTGTGCTAGGTGTGTGCTAGGTGTGTGTGCTAGGTGTGTGTGCTAGGTGTGTGTGCTAGGTGTGTGCTAGGTGTGTGCTAGGTGTGTGCTAGGTGTGTGCTAGGTGTGTGCTAGGTGTGTGTGCTAGATGTGTGCTAGGTGTGTGTGCTAGGTGTGTGTGCTAGGTGTGTGCTAGGTGTGTGCTAGGTGTGTGTGCTAGGTGTGTGCTAGGTGTGTGCTAGATGTGTGCTAGGTGTGTGTGCTAGGTGTGTGTGCTAGGTGTGTGCTAGGTGTGTGCTAGGTGTGTGTGCTAGGTGTGTGCTAGGTGTGTGCTAGATGTGTGCTAGGTGTGTGTGCTAGGTGTGTGCTAGGTGTGTGCTAGGTGTGTGTGCTAGGTGTGTGCTAGGTGTGTGCTAGGTGTGTGCTAGGTGTGTGTGCTAGGAGTGTGCTAGGTGTGTGTGCTAGGTGTGTGCTAGGTGTGTGCTAGGTGTGTGTGCTACGTGTGTGCTAGGTGTGTGCTAGATGTGTGCTAGGTGTGTGTGCTAGGTGTGTGTGCTAGGTGTGTGCTAGGTGTGTGCTAGATGTGTGCTAGGTGTGTGTGCTAGGAGTGTGCTAGGTGTGTGTGCTAGGTGTGTGCTAGGTGTGTGCTAGGTGTGTGCTACGTGTGTGCTAGGTGTGTGCTAGATGTGTGCTAGGTGTGTGTGCTAGGTGTGTGTGCTAGGTGTGTGCTAGGTGTGTGCTAGATGTGTGCTAGGTGTGTGTGCTAGGTGTGTGTGCTAGGTGTGTGCTAGGTGTGTGCTAGGTGTGTGCTAGATGTGTGCTAGGTGTGTGTGCTAGGTGTGTGTGCTAGATGTGTGCTAGGTGTGTGTGCTAGGTGTGTGTGCTACGTGTGTGCTAGGTGTGTGCTAGGTGTGTGTGCTAGGTGTGTGCTAGGTGTGTGCTAGTTGTGTGCTAGGTGTGTGCTAGGTGTGTGCTAGGTGTGTGTGCTAGGTGTGTGTGCTAGGTGTGTGCTAGGAGTGTGCTAGATGTGTGTGCTAGATGTGTGCTAGGTGTGTGCTAGGTGTGTGCTAGTTGTGTGCTAGGTGTGTGCTAGGAGTGTGCTAGGTGTGTGTGCTAGATGTGTGCTAGGTGTGTGCTAGGTGTGTGTGCTAGGTGTGTGTGCTAGGTGTGTGTGCTAGGTGTGTGCTAGGTGTGTGCTAGGTGAGTGCTAGGTGTGTGTGTTAGGTGTGTGTGCTAGGTGTGTGCTAGGTGTGTGCTATGTGTGTGTGCTAGGTGTGTGCTATGTGTGTGGTAGATGTGTGCTATGTGTGTGTGCTAGGTGTGTGTGCTAGGTGTGTGCTAGGTGTGTGCTAGGTGTGTGCTAGGTGTGTGCTAGGTGTGTGTGCTAGGTGTGTGCTAGGTGTGTGCTAGATGTGTGCTAGGTGTGTGTGCTAGGTGTGTGTGCTAGGTGTGTGCTAGGTCTGTGCTACGTGTGTGCTAGGTGTGTGCTAGGTGTGTGTGCTAGGTGTGTGCTAGGTGTGTGCTAGTTGTGTGCTAGGTGTGTGCTAGGAGTGTGCTAGGTGTGTGTGCTAGGTGTGTGTGCTAGGTGTGTGCTAGGTGTGTGCTAGGTGTGTGCTAGGTGAGTGCTAGGTGTGTGTGTTAGGTGTGTGTGCTAGGTGTGTGCTAGGTGTGTGCTATGTGTGTGTGCTAGGTGTGTGCTATGTGTGTGGTAGATGTGTGCTATGTGTGTGTGCTAGGTGTGTGTGCTAGGTGTGTGCTAGGTGTGTGCTAGGTGTGTGCTAGGTGTGTGCTAGGTGTGTGTGCTAGGTGTGTGTGCTAGGTGTGTGTGCTAGGTGTGTGCTAGGTGTATGTGCTAGGTGTGTGCTAGGTGTGTGCTAGGTGTGTGTGCTAGGTGTGTGCTAAGTGTGTGCTAGGTGTGTGTGCTAAGTGTGTGCTAGGTGTGTGTGCTAGGTGTGTGCTAGGTGTGTGTGCTTGGTGTGTGCTAGGTGTGTGTGCTAGGTGTGTGCTAGGTGTGTGCTAGGTGTGTGTGCTAGGTGTGTGCTAAGTGTGTGCTAGGTGTGTGTGCTAAGTGTGTGCTAGGTGTGTGTGCTAGGTGTGTGCTAGGTGTGTGCTAGGTGTGTGTGCTAGGTATGTGCTAGGTGTGTGTGCTAGGAGTGTGCTAGGTGTGTGTGCTAGGTGTGTGCTAGATGTGTGCTAGGTGTGTGCTAGGTGTGTGTGCTAGGTGTGTGTGCTAGGTGTGTGCTAGGTGTGTGTGCTAGGTGTGTGCTAGGTGTGTGCTAGGTGTGTGTGCTAGGTGTGTGCTATGTGTTGTGCTAGGTGTGTGCTAGGTGTGTGCTAGGTGTGTGTGCTAGGTGTGTGCTAGGTGTGTGTGCTAGGTGTGTGCTAGGTTTGTGTGCTAGGTGTGTGTGTTAGGTGTGTGCTAGGTGTGTGCTAGGTGTGTGTGCTAGGTATGTGCTAGGTGTGTGCTAGGTGTGTGCTAGGTGTGTGTGCTAGGTGTGTGCTAGATGTGTGCTAGGTGTGTGCTAGGTGTGTGTGCTAGGTGTGTGTGCTAGGTGTGTGCTAGGTGTGTGTGCTAGGTGTGTGCTAGGTGTGTGCTAGGTGTGTGTGCTAGGTGTGTGCTAGGTGTGTGTGCTAGGTGTGTGCTGGGTGTGTGCTAGGTGTGTGCTAGGTGTGTGTGCTAGGTGTGTGTGCTAGGTGTGTGTGCTAGGTGTGTGTGCTAGGTGTGTGCTAGGTGTGTGCTAGGTGTGTGCTAGGTGTGTGTGTTAGGTGTGTGCTAGGTGTGTGCTAGGTGTGTGTGCTAGGTGTGTGCTAGGTGTTGTGCTAGGTGTGTGCTAGGTGTGTGCTAGGTGTGTGTGCTAGGTGTGTGCTAGGTGTGTGTGCTAGGTGTGTGCTAGCTGTGTGTGCTAGGTGTGTGCTAGGTGTGTGCTAAGTGTGAGCTAGGTGTGTGTGCTAGGTGTGTGTGCTAGGTGTGTGTGCTAGGTGTGTGCTAGGTGTGTGTGCTAGGTGTGTGCTAGGTGTGTGCTAAGTGTATGCTAGGTGTGTGTGCTAGGTGTGTGTGCTAGGTGTGTGCTAGGTGTGTGCTAAGTGTGTGCTACGTGTGTGTGCTAGGTGTGTGCTAGGTGTGTGTGCTAGGTGTGTGTGCTAGGTGTGTGCTAGGTGTGTGTGCTAGGTGTGTGCTAGGTGTGTGCTAGGTGTGTGTGCTAGGTGTGTGCTATGTGTTGTGCTAGGTGTGTGCTAGGTGTGTGCTAGCTGTGTGTGCTAGGTGTGTGCTAGGTGTGTGTGCTAGGTGTGTGTGCTAGGTGTTTGCTAGGTGTGTGCTAGGTGTGTGTGCTAGGTATGTGCTAGGTGTGTGTGCTAGGTGTGTGCTAGGTGTGTGCTAGGTGTGTGTGCTAGGTGTGTGTGCTAGGTGTGTGCTAGGTGTGTGCTAGGTGTGTGTGCTAGGTGTGTGCTATGTGTTGTGCTAGGTGTGTGCTAGGTGTGTGCTAGGTGTGTGTGCTAGGTGTGTGCTAGGTGTGTGTGCTAGGTGTGTGCTAGGTGTGTGCTAGGTGTGTGCTAGGTGTGTGTGCTAGGTGTGTGTGCTAGGTGTGTGTGCTAGGTGTGTGTGCTAGGTGTGTGCTAGGTGTGTGCTAGGTGTGTGCTAGGTGTGTGTGCTAGGTGTGTGCTAGGTGTGTGCTAGGTGTGTGTGCTAGGTGTGTGCTAGGTGTTGTGCTAGGTGTGTGCTAGGTGTGTGCTAGGTGTGTGTGCTAGGTGTGTGCTAGGTGTGTGTGCTAGCTGTGTGCTAGCTGTGTGTGCTAGGTGTGTGCTAGGTGTGTGCTAAGTGTGTGCTAGGTGTGTGTGCTAGGTGTGTGTGCTAGGTGTGTGCTAGGTGTGTGCTAGGTGTGTGTGCTAGGTGTGTGCTAGGTGTGTGCTAAGTGTATGCTAGGTGTGTGTGCTAGGTGTGTGTGCTAGGTGTGTGCTAGGCGTGTGCTAAGTGTGTGCTACGTGTGTGTGCTAGGTGTGTGCTAGGTGTGTGTGCTAGGTGTGTGTGCTAGGTGTGTGCTAGGTGTGTGTGCTAGGTGTGTGCTAGGTGTGTGCTAGGTGTGTGTGCTAGGTGTGTGCTATGTGTTGTGCTAGGTGTGTGCTAGGTGTGTGCTAGGTGTGTGTGCTAGGTGTGTGCTAGGTGTGTGTGCTAGGTGTGTGCTAGCTGTGTGTGCTAGGTGTGTGCTAGGTGTGTGCTAAGTGTGTGCTAGGTGTGTGTGCTAGGTGTGTGTGCTAGGTGTGTGTGCTAGGTGTGTGCTAGGTGTGTGCTAGGTGTGTGTGCTAGGTGTGTGCTGGGTGTGTGCTAAGTGTGTGCTAGGTGTGTGTGCTAGGTGTGTGTGCTAGGTGTGTGCTATGTGTGTGCTAAATGTGTGCTAGGTGTGTGTGCTAGGTGTGTGTGCTAGGTGTGTGCTAGGTGTGTGCTAGGTGTGTGTGCTAGGTGTGTGCTAGGTGTGTGCTAGGTGTGTGCTAGGTGTGTGTGCTAGGTGTGTGTGCTAGGTGTGTGTGCTAGGTGTGTGCTAGGTGTGTGCTAGTTGTGTGCTAGGTGTGTGTGCTAGGTGTGTGCTAGGTGTGTGTGCTAGGTGTGTGCTAGGTGTGTGCTAGGTGTGTGTGCTAGGTGTGTGCTAGGTGTGTGTGCTAGGTGTGTGTGCTAGCTGTGTGCTAGGTGTGTGTCCTAGTTGTGTGCTAGGTGTGTGTGCTAGGTGTGTACTAGGTGTGTGTGCTAGGTGTGTTTGCTAGGTGTGTGCTTGGTGTGTGCTAGGTGTGTGTTAGGTGTGTGTGCTAGGTGTGTATGCTATGTGTGTGCTAGGTGTGTGTGCTAGGTGTGTGCTAAGTGTGTGCTAGGTGTGTGTGCTAGGTGTGTGTGCTAGGTGTGTACTAGGTGTGTGTGCTAGGTGTGTGCTAGCTGTGTGTGCTAGGTGTGTGCTAGGTGTGTGCTAAGTGTGTGCTAGGTGTGTGTGCTAGGTGTGTGTGCTAGGTGTGTGCTAGGTGTGTGCTAGGTGTGTGTGCTAGGTGTGTGCTAGGTGTGTGCTAAGTGTGTGCTAGGTGTGTGTGCTAGGTGTGTGTGCTAGGTGTGTGCTAGGTGTGTGCTAAGTGTGTGTGCTAGGTGTGTGCTAGGTGTGTGCTGGGTGTGTCCTAGGTGTGTGTGCTAGGTGTGTGTGCTAGGTGTGTGCTAGGTGTGTGCTAGGTGTGTGCTAGGTGTGTGTGCTAGGTGTGTGCTAGGTGTGTGCTAGGTGTGTGTGCTAGGTGTGTGCTAGGTGTGTGCTAGGTGTGTGCTAGGTGTGTGTGCTAGGTGTGTGTGCTAGGTGTGTGTGCTAGGTGTGTGTGCTAGCTGTATGCTAGGTGTGTGTGCTAGGTGTGTGCTAGGTGTGTGTGCTAGGTGTGTGTGCTATGTGTGTGCTAGGTGTGTGTGCTAGGTGTGTGTGCTAGGTGTGTGCTTGGTGTGTGCTAGGTGTGTGCTAGGTGTGTGTGCTAGGTGTGTGTGCTATGTGTGTGCTAGGTGTCTGTGCTAGGTGTGTGCTAGGTGTGTTCTAAGTGTGTGCTACGTGTGTGTGCTAGGTGTGTGCTAGGTGTGTGTGCTAGGTGTGTGTGCTAGGTGTGTGCTAGGTGTGTGTGCTAGGTGTGTGCTAGGTGTGTGTGCTAGGTGTGTGCTATGTGTTGTGCTAGGTGTGTGCTAGGTGTGTGCTAGGTGTGTGTGCTAGGTGTGTGCTAGGTGTGTGTGCTAGGTGTGTGTAGGTGTGTGCTAGGTGTGTGCTAGGTGTGTGTGCTAGGTGTGTGTGCTAGGTGTGTGTGCTAGGTGTGTGTGCTAGGTGTGTGCTAGGTGTGTGCTAGGTGTGTGCTAGGTGTGTGTGCTAGGTGTGTGCTAGGTGTGTGCTAGGTGTGTGTGCTAGGTGTGTGCTAGGTGTTGTGCTAGGTGTGTGCTAGGTGTATGCTAGGTGTGTGTGCTAGGTGTGTGCTAGGTGTGTGTGCTAGGTGTGTGCTAGCTGTGTGTGCTAGGTGTGTGCTAGGTGTGTGCTAAGTGTGTGCTAGGTGTGTGTGCTAGGTGTGTGTGCTAGGTGTGTGCTAGGTGTGTGCTAGGTGTGTGTGCTAGGTGTGTGCTAGGTATGTGCTAAGTGTATGCTAGGTGTGTGTGCTAGGTGTGTGTGCTAGGTGTGTGCTAGGTGTGTGCTAAGTGTGTGCTAGGTGTGTGCTAGGTGTGTGTGCTAGGTGTGTGCTAGGTGTGTGCTAGGTGTGTGTGCTAGGTGTGTGCTATGTGTTGTGCTAGGTGTGTGCTAGGTGTGAGCTAGGTGTGTGTGCTAGGTGTGTGCTAGGTGTGTGTGCTAGGTGTGTGCTAGCTGTGTGTGCTAGGTGTGTGCTAGGTGTGTGCTAAGTGTGTGCTAGGTGTGTGTGCTAGGTGTGTGTGCTAGGTGTGTGCTAGGTGTGTGCTAGGTGTGTGTGCTAGGTGTGTGCTGGGTGTGTGCTAAGTGTGTGCTAGGTGTGTGTGCTAGGTGTGTGTGCTAGGTGTGTGCTATGTGTGTGCTAAATGTGTGCTAGGTGTGTGTGCTAGGTGTGTGTGCTAGGTGTGTGTGCTAGGTGTGTGCTAGGTGTGTGCTAGGTGTGTGCTAGGTGTGTGCTAGGTGTGTGCTAGGTGTGTGCTAGGTGTGTGTGCTAGGTGTGTGCTAGGTGTGTGCTAGGTGTGTGTGCTAGGTGTGTGCTAGGTGTGTGTGCTAGGTGTGTGTGCTAGCTGTGTGCTAGGTGTGTGTCCTAGGTGTGTGCTAGGTGTGTGTGCTAGGTGTGTGTGCTAGGTGTGTGTGCTAGGTGTGTGCTAGGTGTGTGTGCTAGGTGTGTGTGCTAGGTGTGTGCTTGGTGTGTGCTAGGTGTGTGTTAGGTGTGTGTGCTAGGTGTGTGTGCTATGTGTGTGCTAGGTGTGTGTGCTAGGTGTGTGCTAAGTGTGTGCTAGGTGTGTGTGCTAGGTGTGTGTGCTAGGTGTGTGCTAGGTGTGTGCTAGGTGTGTGCTAGGTGTGTGTGCTAGGTGTGTGCTAGCTGTGTGTGCTAGGTGTGTGCTAGGTGTGTGCTAAGTGTGTGCTAGGTGTGTGTGCTAGGTGTGTGTGCTAGGTGTGTGCTAGGTGTGTGCTAGGTGTGTGCTAGGTGTGTGTGCTAGGTGTGTGCTAGGTGTGTGCTAAGTGTGTGCTAGGTGTGCGTGCTAGGTGTGTGTGCTAGGTGTGTGCTAGGTGTGTGCTAAGTGTGTGCTAGGTGTGTGTGCTAGGTGTGTGTGCTAGGTGTGTGCTAGGTGTGTGCTAGGTGTGTGTGCTAGGTGTGTGCTAGGTGTGTGCTAGGTGTGTCCTAGGTGTGTGTGCTAGGTGTGTGTGCTAGGTGTGTGCTAGGTGTGTGCTAGGTGTGTGCTAGGTGTGTGTGCTAGGTGTGTGCTAGGTGTGTGCTAGGTGTGTGTGCTAGGTGTGTGCTAGGTGTGTGCTAGGTGTGTGCTAGGTGTGTGTGCTAGGTGTGTGTGCTAGGTGTGTGTGCTAGGTGTGTGTGCTAGCTGTGTGCTAGGTGTGTGTGCTAGCTGTGTGCTAGGTGTGTGTGCTAGGTGTGTGTGCTATGTGTGTGCTAGGTGTGTGTGCTAGGTGTGTGCTAGGTGTGTGTGCTAGGTGTGTGTGCTAGGTGTGTGCTTGGTGTGTGCTAGGTGTGTGCTAGGTGTGTGTGCTAGCTGTGTGTGCTATGTGTGTGCTAGGTGTGTGTGCTAGGTGTGTCCTAAGTGTGTGCTAGGTGTGTGTGCTAGGTGTGTGCTAGGTGTGTGCTAGGTGTGTGTGCTAGGTGTGTGCTATGTGTTGTGCTAGGTGTGTGCTAGGTGTGTGCTAGGTGTGTGTGCTAGGTGTGTGCTAGGTGTGTGTGCTAGGTGTGTGCTAGCTGTGTGTGCTAGGTGTGTGCTAGGTGTGTGCTAAGTGTGTGCTAGGTGTGTGTGCTAGGTGTGTGCTAGTTGTGTGCTAGGTGTGTGCTAGGTGTGTGTGCTAGGTGTGTGCTGGGTGTGTGCTAAGTGTGTGCTAGGTGTGTGTGCTAGGTGTGTGTGCTAGGTGTGTGCTATGTGTGTGCTAAATGTGTGCTAGGTGTGTGTGCTAGGTGTGTGTGCTAGGTGTGTGCTAGGTGTGTGCTAGGTGTGTGTGCTAGGTGTGTGCTAGGTGTGTGCTAGGTGTGTGCTAGGTGTGTGTGCTAGGTGTGTGTGCTAGGTGTGTGTGCTAGGTGTGTGCTAGGTGTGTGCTAGGTGTGTGCTAGGTGTGTGTGCTAGGTGTGTGCTAGGTGTGTGCTAGGTGTGTGTGCTAGGTGTGTGCTAGGTGTGTGCTAGGTGTGTGTGCTAGGTGTGTGCTAGGTGTGTGTGCTAGGTGTGTGTGCTAGCTGTGTGCTAGGTGTGTGTCCTAGGTGTGTGCTAGGTGTGTGTGCTAGGTGTGTGTGCTAGGTGTGTGTGCTAGGTGTGTGCTAGGTGTGTGTGCTAGGTGTGTGTGCTAGGTGTGTGCTTGGTGTGTGCTAGGTGTGTGTTAGGTGTGTGTGCTAGGTGTGTGTGCTATGTGTGTGCTAGGTGTGTGTGCTAGGTGTGTGCTAAGTGTGTGCTAGGTGTGTGTGCTAGGTGTGTGTGCTAGGTGTGTGCTAGGTGTGTGCTAGGTGTGTGCTAGGTGTGTGTGCTAGGTGTGTGCTAGCTGTGTGTGCTAGGTGTGTGCTAGGTGTGTGCTAAGTGTGTGCTAGGTGTGTGTGCTAGGTGTGTGTGCTAGGTGTGTGCTAGGTGTGTGCTAGGTGTGTTCTAGGTGTGTGTGCTAGGTGTGTGCTAGGTGTGTGCTAAGTGTGTGCTAGGTGTGCGTGCTAGGTGTGTGTGCTAGGTGTGTGCTAGGTGTGTGCTAAGTGTGTGCTAGGTGTGTGTGCTAGGTGTGTGTGCTAGGTGTGTGCTAGGTGTGTGCTAGGTGTGTGTGCTAGGTGTGTGCTAGGTGTGTGCTAGGTGTGTCCTAGGTGTGTGTGCTAGGTGTGTGTGCTAGGTGTGTGCTAGGTGTGTGCTAGGTGTGTGCTAGGTGTGTGTGCTAGGTGTGTGCTAGGTGTGTGCTAGGTGTGTGTGCTAGGTGTGTGCTAGGTGTGTGCTAGGTGTGTGCTAGGTGTGTGTGCTAGGAGTGTGTGCTAGGTGTGTGTGCTAGGTGTGTGTGCTAGCTGTGTGCTAGGTGTGTGTGCTAGGTGTGTGTGCTATGTGTGTGCTAGGTGTGTGTGCTAGGTGTGTGCTAGGTGTGTGTGCTAGGTGTGTGTGCTAGGTGTGTGCTTGGTGTGTGCTAGGTGTGTGCTAGGTGTGTGTGCTAGGTGTGTGTGCTATGTGTGTGCTAGGTGTGTGTGCTAGGTGTGTGCTAAGTGTGTGCTAGGTGTGTGTGCTAGGTGTGTGCTAGGTGTGTGCTAGGTGTGTGTGCTAGGTGTGTGCCATGTGTTGTGCTAGGTGTGTGCTAGGTGTGTGCTAGGTGTGTGTGCTAGGTGTGTGCTAGGTGTGTGTGCTAGGTGTGTGCTAGCTGTGTGTGCTACGTGTGTGCTAGGTGTGTGCTAAGTGTGTGCTAGGTGTGTGTGCTAGGTGTGTGTGCTAGGTGTGTGCTAGGTGTGTGCTAGGTGTGTGTGCTAGGTGTGTGCTAGGTGTGTGCTAAGTGTGTGCTAGGTGTGTGTGCTAGGTGTGTGTGCTAGGTGTGTGCTATGTGTGTGGTAAATGTGTGCTAGGTGTGTGTGCTAGGTGTGTGTGCTAGGTGTGTGCTAGGTGTGTGCTAGGTGTGTGTGCTAGGTGTGTGCTAGGTGTGTGTTAGGTTTGTGCTAGGTGTGTGTGCTAGGTGTGTGTGCTAGGTGTGTGTGCTAGGTGTGTGCTAGGTGTGTGCTAGGTGTGTGCTAGGTGTGTGTGCTAGGTGTGTGCTAGGTGTGTGCTAGGTGTGTGTGCTAGGTGTGTGCTATTTGTGTGCTAGGTGTGTGTGCTAGGTGTGTGCTAGGTGTGTGTGCTAGGTGTGTGTGCTAGCTGTGTGCTAGGTGTGTGTCCTAGGTGTGTGCTAGGTGTGTGTGCTAGGTGTGTGTGCTATGTGTGTGCTAGGTGTGTGTGCTAGGTGTGTGTGCTAGGTGTGTGTGCTAGGTGTGTGCTTGGTGTGTGCTAGGTGTGTGTTAGGTGTGTGTGCTAGGTGTGTGCTAGGTGTGTGCTAAGTGTGTGCTAGGTGTGCGTGCTAGGTGTGTGTGCTAGGTGTGTGCTAGGTGTGTGCTAAGTGTGTGCTAGGTGTGTGTGCTAGGTGTGTGTGCTAGGTGTGTGCTAGGTGTGTGCTAGGTGTGTGTGCTAGGTGTGTGCTAGGTGTGTGCTAGGTGTGTCCTAGGTGTGTGTGCTAGGTGTGTGTGCTAGGTGTGTGCTAGGTGTGTGCTAGGTGTGTGCTAGGTGTGTGTGCTAGGTGTGTGCTAGGTGTGTGCTAGGTGTGTGTGCTAGGTGTGTGCTAGGTGTGTGCTAGGTGTGTGCTAGGTGTGTGTGCTAGGTGTGTGTGCTAGGTGTGTGTGCTAGGTGTGTGTGCTAGCTGTGTGCTAGGTGTGTGTGCTAGCTGTGTGCTAGGTGTGTGTGCTAGGTGTGTGTGCTATGTGTGTGCTAGGTGTGTGTGCTAGGTGTGTGCTAGGTGTGTGTGCTAGGTGTGTGTGCTAGGTGTGTGCTTGGTGTGTGCTAGGTGTGTGCTAGGTGTGTGTGCTAGCTGTGTGTGCTATGTGTGTGCTAGGTGTGTGTGCTAGGTGTGTCCTAAGTGTGTGCTAGGTGTGTGTGCTAGGTGTGTGCTAGGTGTGTGCTAGGTGTGTGTGCTAGGTGTGTGCTATGTGTTGTGCTAGGTGTGTGCTAGGTGTGTGCTAGGTGTGTGTGCTAGGTGTGTGCTAGGTGTGTGTGCTAGGTGTGTGCTAGCTGTGTGTGCTAGGTGTGTGCTAGGTGTGTGCTAAGTGTGTGCTAGGTGTGTGTGCTAGGTGTGTGCTAGTTGTGTGCTAGGTGTGTGCTAGGTGTGTGTGCTAGGTGTGTGCTGGGTGTGTGCTAAGTGTGTGCTAGGTGTGTGTGCTAGGTGTGTGTGCTAGGTGTGTGCTATGTGTGTGCTAAATGTGTGCTAGGTGTGTGTGCTAGGTGTGTGTGCTAGGTGTGTGCTAGGTGTGTGCTAGGTGTGTGTGCTAGGTGTGTGCTAGGTGTGTGCTAGGTGTGTGCTAGGTGTGTGTGCTAGGTGTGTGTGCTAGGTGTGTGTGCTAGGTGTGTGCTAGGTGTGTGCTAGGTGTGTGCTAGGTGTGTGTGCTAGGTGTGTGCTAGGTGTGTGCTAGGTGTGTGTGCTAGGTGTGTGCTAGGTGTGTGCTAGGTGTGTGTGCTAGGTGTGTGCTAGGTGTGTGTGCTAGGTGTGTGTGCTAGCTGTGTGCTAGGTGTGTGTCCTAGGTGTGTGCTAGGTGTGTGTGCTAGGTGTGTGTGCTAGGTGTGTGTGCTAGGTGTGTGCTAGGTGTGTGTGCTAGGTGTGTGTGCTAGGTGTGTGCTTGGTGTGTGCTAGGTGTGTGTTAGGTGTGTGTGCTAGGTGTGTGTGCTATGTGTGTGCTAGGTGTGTGTGCTAGGTGTGTGCTAAGTGTGTGCTAGGTGTGTGTGCTAGGTGTGTGTGCTAGGTGTGTGCTAGGTGTGTGCTAGGTGTGTGCTAGGTGTGTGTGCTAGGTGTGTGCTAGCTGTGTGTGCTAGGTGTGTGCTAGGTGTGTGCTAAGTGTGTGCTAGGTGTGTGTGCTAGGTGTGTGTGCTAGGTGTGTGCTAGGTGTGTGCTAGGTGTGTGCTAGGTGTGTGTGCTAGGTGTGTGCTAGGTGTGTGCTAAGTGTGTGCTAGGTGTGCGTGCTAGGTGTGTGTGCTAGGTGTGTGCTAGGTGTGTGCTAAGTGTGTGCTAGGTGTGTGTGCTAGGTGTGTGTGCTAGGTGTGTGCTAGGTGTGTGCTAGGTGTGTGTGCTAGGTGTGTGCTAGGTGTGTGCTAGGTGTGTCCTAGGTGTGTGTGCTAGGTGTGTGTGCTAGGTGTGTGCTAGGTGTGTGCTAGGTGTGTGCTAGGTGTGTGTGCTAGGTGTGTGCTAGGTGTGTGCTAGGTGTGTGTGCTAGGTGTGTGCTAGGTGTGTGCTAGGTGTGTGCTAGGTGTGTGTGCTAGGAGTGTGTGCTAGGTGTGTGTGCTAGGTGTGTGTGCTAGCTGTGTGCTAGGTGTGTGTGCTAGGTGTGTGTGCTATGTGTGTGCTAGGTGTGTGTGCTAGGTGTGTGCTAGGTGTGTGTGCTAGGTGTGTGTGCTAGGTGTGTGCTTGGTGTGTGCTAGGTGTGTGCTAGGTGTGTGTGCTAGGTGTGTGTGCTATGTGTGTGCTAGGTGTGTGTGCTAGGTGTGTGCTAAGTGTGTGCTAGGTGTGTGTGCTAGGTGTGTGCTAGGTGTGTGCTAGGTGTGTGTGCTAGGTGTGTGCCATGTGTTGTGCTAGGTGTGTGCTAGGTGTGTGCTAGGTGTGTGTGCTAGGTGTGTGCTAGGTGTGTGTGCTAGGTGTGTGCTAGCTGTGTGTGCTACGTGTGTGCTAGGTGTGTGCTAAGTGTGTGCTAGGTGTGTGTGCTAGGTGTGTGTGCTAGGTGTGTGCTAGGTGTGTGCTAGGTGTGTGTGCTAGGTGTGTGCTAGGTGTGTGCTAAGTGTGTGCTAGGTGTGTGTGCTAGGTGTGTGTGCTAGGTGTGTGCTATGTGTGTGGTAAATGTGTGCTAGGTGTGTGTGCTAGGTGTGTGTGCTAGGTGTGTGCTAGGTGTGTGCTAGGTGTGTGTGCTAGGTGTGTGCTAGGTGTGTGTTAGGTTTGTGCTAGGTGTGTGTGCTAGGTGTGTGTGCTAGGTGTGTGTGCTAGGTGTGTGCTAGGTGTGTGCTAGGTGTGTGCTAGGTGTGTGTGCTAGGTGTGTGCTAGGTGTGTGCTAGGTGTGTGTGCTAGGTGTGTGCTATTTGTGTGCTAGGTGTGTGTGCTAGGTGTGTGCTAGGTGTGTGTGCTAGGTGTGTGTGCTAGCTGTGTGCTAGGTGTGTGTCCTAGGTGTGTGCTAGGTGTGTGTGCTAGGTGTGTGTGCTATGTGTGTGCTAGGTGTGTGTGCTAGGTGTGTGTGCTAGGTGTGTGTGCTAGGTGTGTGCTTGGTGTGTGCTAGGTGTGTGTTAGGTGTGTGTGCTAGGTGTGTGTGCTATGTGTGTGCTAGGTGTGTGTGCTAGGTGTGTGCTAAGTGTGTGCTAGGTGTGTGTGCTAGGTGTGTGTGCTAGGTGTGTGCTAGGTGTGTGCTAGGTGTGTGCTAGGTGTGTGTGCTAGGTGTGTGCTAGCTGTGTGTGCTAGGTGTGTGCTAGGTGTGTGCTAAGTGTGTGCTAGGTGTGTGTGCTAGGTGTGTGCTAGGTGTGTGCTAGGTGTGTGCTAGGTGTGTGTGCTAGGTGTGTGCTAGGTGTGTGTTAGGTGTGTGTTCTAGGTGTGTGCTAGGTGTGTGCTAGGTGTGTGCTAGGTGTGTGTGCTAGGTGTGTGTGCTAGGTGTGTGTGCTAGGTGTGTGTGCTAGCTGTGTGCTAGGTGTGTGTGCTAGGTGTGTTCTAGGTGTGTGTGCTAGGTGTGTGTGCTATGTGTGTGCTAGGTGTGTGTGCTAGGTGTGTGCTAGGTGTGTGTGCTAGGTGTGTGTGCTAGGTGTGTGCTTGGTGTTCTAGGTGTGTGCTAGGTGTGTGTGCTAGGTGTGTGTGCTATGTGTGTGCTAGGTGTGTGTGCTAGGTGTGTGCTAAGTGTGTGCTAGGTGTGTGTGCTAGGTGTGTGTGCTAGGTGTGTGCTAGGTGTGTGTGCTAGGTGTGTGTGCTAGGTGTGTGCTAGGTGTGTGTGCTAGGTGTGTGTGCTAGGTGTGTGTGCTAGGTGTGTTCTAAGTGTGTGCTAGGTGTGTGTGCTAGGTGTGTGTGCTAGGTGTGTGCTAGGTGTGTGTGCTAGGTGTGTGTACTAGGTGTGTGTGCTATGTGTGTGCTAGGTGTGTGTGCTAGGTGTGTGCTAAGTGTGTGCTAGGTGTGTGTGCTAGGTGTGTGTGCTAGGTGTGTGCTAGGTGTGTGTGCTAGGTGTGTGTGCTAGGTGTGTGCTAGGTGTGTGTGCTAGGTGTGTGTGCTAGGTGTGTGCTAAG
>OZ024755.1:40715340-40882840 GCA_964016885.1 Eledone cirrhosa
CCATATTTCTAATGAAAGACACTGTCTATGTCATTAACCCTTTCATTACCATATTTCTAATGAAAGACACTGTCTATGTCTTTAACACTTTCATTACCATATTTCTAATGACAGACACCGTCTATGTCATTAACACTTTCATTACCATATTTCTAATGAAAGACACCGTCTATGTCATTAACCCTTTCATTACCATATTTCTAATGAAAGACACCGTCTATGTCTTTAACACTTTCATTACCATATTTCTAATGAAAGAAACCGTCTATGTCTTTAACACTTTCATTACCATATTTCTAATGAAAGACACCGTCTATGTCTTTAACACTTTCATTACCATATTTCTAATGAAAGACACTGTCTATGTCATTAACCCTTCCATTACCATATTTCTAATGAAAGACACTGTCTATGTCATTAACAATTTCATTACCATATTTCTAATGAAAGACACCGTCTATGTCTTTAACACTTTCATTACCATATTTCTAATGAAAGACACCGTCTATGTCATTAACCCTTCCATTACCATATTTCTAATGAAAGACACTGTCTATGTCATTAACAATTTCATTACCATATTTCTAATGAAAGACACCGTCTATGTCTTTAACACTTTCATTACCATATTTCTAATGAAAGACACTGTCTATGTCATTAACCCTTCCATTACCATATTTCTAATGAAAGACACTGTCTATGTCATTAACAATTTCATTACCATATTTCTAATAAAAGACACCGTCTATGTCTTTAACACTTTCATTACCATATTTCTAATGAAAGACACTGTCTATGTCATTAACCCTTCCATTACCAGATTTCTAATGAAAGACACTGTCTATGTCATTAACCCTTCCATTACCAGATTTCTAATGAAAGACACTGTCTATGTTATTAACCCTTCCATTACCAGATTTCTAATGAAAGACACTGTCTATGTCATTAACCCTTCCATTACCAGATTTCTAATGAATGACACTGTATATGTCATTAACCCTTCCATTACCATATTTCTAATGAAAGACACTGTCTATGTCATTAAACCTTCCATTACCATATTTCTAATAAAAGACACCGTCTATGTCTTTAACCCTTCCATTGCCATATTTCTAATAAAAGACACTGTCTATGTCTTTTATCCTTTCATTACCATATTTCTAATGAAAGACACCGTCTATGTCATTAACCCTTCCATTACCATATTTCTAATGAAAGACACCGTCTATGTCTTTAACCCTTCCATTACCATATCTCTAATGAAAGACACTGTCTATGTCATTAACCCTTTCATTATCATATTTCTAATAAAAGACACTGTCAATGTCATTAACCCTTTCATTACCATATTTCTAATGAGAGACACTGTCTATGTCATTAACCCTTCCATTACCATATTTCTAATGAAAGACACTGTCTATGTCATTAAACCTTCCATTACCATATTTCTAATAAAAGACACCGTCTATGTCTTTAATCCTTTCATTACCATATTTCTAATGAAAGACACTGTCTATGTCATTAACCCTTTCATTACCATATTTTTAATGAAAGACACTGTCTATGTCTTTAACACTTTCATTACCATATTTCTAATGAAAGACACTGTATATGTCATTAACCCTTCCATTACCATATTTCTAATCAAAGACACTGTCTATGTCATTAACCCTTCCATTACCAGATTTCTAATGAAAGACACTGTATATGTCATTAACCCTTCCATTACCATATTTCTAATGAAAGACACTGCCTATGTCATTAAACCTTTCATTACCATATTTCTAATAAAAGACACCGTCGATGTCATTAACCCTTTCATTACCATATTTCTAATGAAAGACACTGTCTATGTCATTAAACCTTCCATTACCATATTTCTAATAAAAGACACCGTCTATGTCTTTAACCCTTCCATTGCCATATTTCTAATAAAAGACACTGTCTATGTCATTAAACCTTTCATTACCATATTTCTAATGAAAGACACTGTCTATGTCTTTAATCCTTTCATTACCATATTTCTAATGAAAGACACTGTCTATGTCATTAACCCTTCCATTACCAGATTTCTAATGAAAGACACTGTATATGTCATTAACCCTTCCATTACCATATTTCTAATGAAAGACACCGTCTATGTCATTAACCCTTCCATTACCATATTTCTAATGAAAGACACTGTCTATGTTATTAACCCTTCCATTACCATATTTCTAATGAAAGACACTGTCTATGTCATTAACCCTTCCATTTACAGATTTCTAATGAAAGACACTGTATATGTCATTAACCCTTCCATTGCCATATTTCTAATGAAAGACACTGTCTATGTCATTAACCCTTTCATTACCATGTTTCTAATAAAAGACACTGTCTATGTCTTTAACCCTTCCATTACCATATTTCTAATGAAAGACACTGTCTATGTCATTAAACCTTCCATTACCATATTTCTAATAAAAGACACCGTCTATGTCTTTAACCCTTCCATTGCCATATTTCTAATAAAAGACACTGTCTATGTCTTTTATCCTTTCATTACCATATTTCTAATGAAAGACACCGTCTATGTCATTAACCCTTCCATTACCATATTTCTAATGAAAGACACCGTCTATGTCTTTAACCCTTCCATTACCATATTTCTAATGAAAGACACTGTCTATGTCATTAACCCTTCCATTACCATATTTCTAATGAAAGACACGGTCTATGTCATTAACCCTTCCATTACCAGATTTCTAATGAAAGACACTGTATATGTCATTAACCCTTCCATTACCATATTTCTAATGAAAGACACTGTCTATGTCATTAACCCTTCCATTACCATATTTCTAATGAAAGACACTGTCTATGTCTTTAACACTTTCATTACCATATTTCTAATGAAAGACACTGTCTATGTCATTAACCCTTTCATTACCATATTTCTATTGAAAGACACCGTCTATGTCTTTAACACTTTCATTACCATATTTCTAATGAAAGACACCGTCTATGTCATTAACCCTTTCATTACCATATTTCTAATGAAAGACACCGTCTATGTCTTTAACCCTTCCATTACCATATTTCTAATGAAAGACACTGTCTATGTCATTAACCCTTTCATTATCATATTTCTAATAAAAGACACTGTCAATGTCATTAACCCTTTCATTACCATATTTCTAATGAAAGACACTGTCTATGTCATTAACCCTTCCATTACCATATTTCTAATGAAAGACACTGTCTATGTCATTAAACCTTCCATTACCATATTTCTAATAAAAGACACCGTCTATGTCTTTAATCCTTTCATTACCATATTTCTAATGAAAGACACTGTCTATGTCATTAACCCTTTCATTACCATATTTTTAATGAAAGACACTGTCTATGTCTTTAACACTTTCATACCATATTTCTAATGAAAGACACTGTATATGTCATTAACCCTTCCATTACCATATTTCTAATCAAAGACACTGTCTATGTCATTAACCCTTCCATTACCAGATTTCTAATGAAAGACACTGTATATGTCATTAACCCTTCCATTACCATATTTCTAATGAAAGACACTGCCTATGTCATTAACCCTTTCATTACCATATTTCTAATAAAAGACACCGTCGATGTCATTAACCCTTTCATTACCATATTTCTAATGAAAGACACTGTCTATGTCATTAAACCTTCCATTACCATATTTCTAATGAAAGACACTGTCTATGTTATTAACCCTTCCATTACCATATTTCTAATGAAAGACACTGTCTATGTTATTAACCCTTCCATTACCATATTTCTAATGAAAGACACTGTCTATGTCATTAACCCTTCCATTACCAGATTTCTAATGAAAGACACTGTATATGTCATTAACCCTTCCATTACCATATTTCTAATGAAAGACACTGTCTATGTCATTAACCCTTCCATTACCTTATTTCTAATGAAAGACACTGTCTATGTCTTTAACACTTTCATTACCATATTTCTAATGAAAGACACTGTCTATGTCATTAACCCTTTCATTACCATATTTCTATTGAAAGACACCGTCTATGTCTTTAACACTTTCATTACCATATTTCTAATAAAAGACACCGTCTATGTCATTAACCCTTTCATTACCATATTTCTAATGAAAGACACTGTCTATGTCATTAACCCTTTCATTACCATATTTCTAATAAAAGACACCGTCTATGTCTTTAACCCTTTCATTACCATATTTCTAATAAAAGACACCGTCTATGTCATTAACCCTTTCATTACCATATTTCTAATGAAAGACACTGTCTATGTCATTAACCCTTCCATTACCATATTTCTAATGAAAGACACTGTCTATGTCATTAACCCTTCCATTACCATATTTCTAATGAAAGACACTGTATATGTCATTAACCCTTCCATTACCATATTTCTAATGAAAGACACTGTCTATGTCTTTAACACTTTCATTACCATATTTCTAATGAAAGACACTGTCTATGTCTTTAAACCTTTCATTACCATATTTCTAATAAAAGACACCGTCTATGTCTTTAACCCTTCCATTACCATATTTCTAATGAAAGACACTGTCTATGTCATTAACCCTTCCATTACCATATTTCTAATGAAAGACACTGTATATGTCATTAACCCTTCCATTACCATATTTCTAATGAAAGACACTGTCTATGTCATTAACCCTTCCATTACCAGATTTCTAATGAAAGACACTGAATATGTCATTAACCCTTCCATTACCATATTTCTAATGAAAGACACTGTCTATGTCATTAACCCTTTCATTACCATATTTCTAATGAAAGACACTGTCTATGTCATTAACCCTTCCATTACCATATTTCTAATGAAAGACACTGTCTATGTCATTAACCCTTCCATTACCATAATTCTAATGAAAGACACTATCTATGTCTTTCACCCTTCCATTAACATATTTCTAATGAAAGACACTGTCTATGTCATTAACCCTTTCATTACCATATTTCTAATGAAAGACACTGTCTATGTCATTAACCCTTCCATTACCATATTTCTAATGAAAGACACTGTCTATGTCATTAACCCTTCCATTACCATAATTCTAATGAAAGACACTATCTATGTCTTTCACCCTACCATTACCATATTTCTAATGAAAGACACTGTCTAAGTCATTAACCCTTTCATTACCATATTTCTAATGAAAGACACTGTCTATGTCTTTAACACTTTCATTACCATATTTCTAATGAAAGACACTGTCTATGTCTTTAACCCTTTCATTACCATATTTCTAATAAAAGACACCGTCTATGTCTTTAACCCTTTCATTACCATATATCTAATAAAAGACACCGTCTATGTCATTAACCCTTTCATTACCATATTTCTAATGAAAGACACTGTCTATGTCGTTAACCCTTTCATTACCATATTTCTAATAAAGGACACCGTCTATGTCATTAACCCTTTCATTACCATATTTCTAATAAAAGACACTGTCTATGTCATTAACCCTTTCATTACCAAATTTCTAATAAAAGACACCGTCTATGTCTTTAACCCTTCCATTACCATATTTCTAATGAAAGACACTGTCTATGTCATTAACCCTTCCATTACCAGATTTCTAATGAAAGACACTGTATATGATATTTACCCTTCCATTACCATGTTTCTAATGAAAGACACTGTCTATGTCATTAACCCTTCAATTACCATATTTCTAATGAAAGACACTGTCTATGTCATTAACCTTTTCATTACCATGTTTCTAATAAAAGACACTGTCTATGTCTTTAACCCTTCCATTACCATATTTCTAATGAAAGACACTGTCTATGTCATTAAACCTTCCATTACCATATTTCTAATAAAAGACACCGTCTATGTCTTTAACCCTTCCATTGCCATATTTCTAATAAAAGACACTGTCTATGTCTTTTATCCTTTCATTACCATATTTCTAATGAAAGACACCGTCTATGTCATTAACCCTTCCATTACCATATTTCTAATGAAAGACACCGTCTATGTCTTTAACCCTTCCATTACCATATTTCTAATGAAAGACACTGTCTATGTCATTAACCCTTCCATTACCATATTTCTAATGAAAGACACTGTCTATGTCATTAACCCTTCCATTACCAGATTTCTAATGAAAGACACTGTATATGTCATTAACCCTTCCATTACCATATTTCTAATGAAAGACACTGTCTATGTCATTAACCCTTCCATTACCATATTTCTAATGAAAGACACTGTCTATGTCTTTAACACTTTCATTACCATATTTCTAATGAAAGACACTGTCTATGTCATTAACCCTTTCATTACCATATTTCTATTGAAAGACACCGTCTATGTCTTTAACACTTTCATTACCATATTTCTAATGAAAGACACCGTCTATGTCATTAACCCTTTCATTACCATATTTCTAATGAAAGACACCGTCTATGTCTTTAACCCTTCCATTACCATATTTCTAATGAAAGACACTGTCTATGTCATTAACCCTTTCATTATCATATTTCTAATAAAAGACACTGTCAATGTCATTAACCCTTTCATTACCATATTTCTAATGAAAGACACTGTCTATGTCATTAACCCTTCCATTACCATATTTCTAATGAAAGACACTGTCTATGTCATTAAACCTTCCATTACCATATTTCTAATAAAAGACACCGTCTATGTCTTTAATCCTTTCATTACCATATTTCTAATGAAAGACACTGTCTATGTCATTAACCCTTTCATTACCATATTTTTAATGAAAGACACTGTCTATGTCTTTAACACTTTCATACCATATTTCTAATGAAAGACACTGTATATGTCATTAACCCTTCCATTACCATATTCCTAATCAAAGACACTGTCTATGTCATTAACCCTTCCATTACCAGATTTCTAATGAAAGACACTGTATATGTCATTAACCCTTCCATTACCATATTTCTAATGAAAGACACTGCCTATGTCATTAACCCTTTCATTACCATATTTCTAATAAAAGACACCGTCGATGTCATTAACCCTTTCATTACCATATTTCTAATGAAAGACACTGTCTATGTCATTAAACCTTCCATTACCATATTTCTAATAAAAGACACCGTCTATGTCTTTAACCCTTCCATTGCCATATTTCTAATAAAAGACACTGTCTATGTCATTAAACCTTTCATTACCATATTTCTAATGAAAGACACTGTCTATGTCTTTAATCCTTTCATTACCATATTTCTAATGAAAGACACCGTCTATGTCATTAACCCTTCCATTACCATATTTCTAATGAAAGACACTGTCTATGTTATTAACCCTTCCATTACCATATTTCTAATGAAAGACACTGTCTATGTCATTAACCCTTCCATTACCAGATTTCTAATGAAAGACACTGTATATGTCATTAACCCTTCCATTACCATATTTCTAATGAAAGACACTGTCTATGTCATTAACCCTTCCATTACCTTATTTCTAATGAAAGACACTGTCTATGTCTTTAACACTTTCATTACCATATTTCTAATGAAAGACACTGTCTATGTCATTAACCCTTTCATTACCATATTTCTATTGAAAGACACCGTCTATGTCTTTAACACTTTCATTACCATATTTCTAATAAAAGACACCGTCTATGTCATTAACCCTTTCATTACCATATTTCTAATGAAAGACACTGTCTATGTCATTAACCCTTTCATTACCATATTTCTAATAAAAGACACCGTCTATGTCTTTAACCCTTTCATTACCATATTTCTAATAAAAGACACCGTCTATGTCATTAACCCTTTCATTACCATATTTCTAATGAAAGACACTGTCTATGTCATTAACCCTTCCATTACCATATTTCTAATGAAAGACACTGTCTATGTCATTAACCCTTCCATTACCATATTTCTAATGAAAGACACTGTATATGTCATTAACCCTTCCATTACCATATTTCTAATGAAAGACACTGTCTATGTCTTTAACACTTTCATTACCATATTTCTAATGAAAGACACTGTCTATGTCTTTAAACCTTTCCTTACCATATTTCTAATAAAAGACACCGTCTATGTCTTTAACCCTTCCATTACCATATTTCTAATGAAAGACACTGTCTATGTCATTAACCCTTCCATTACCATATTTCTAATGAAAGACACTGTATATGTCATTAACCCTTCCATTACCATATTTCTAATGAAAGACACTGTCTATGTCATTAACCCTTCCATTACCAGATTTCTAATGAAAGACACTGTATATGTCATTAACCCTTCCATTACCATATTTCTAATGAAAGACACTGTCTATGTCATTAACCCTTTCATTACCATATTTCTAATGAAAGACACTGTCTATGTCATTAACCCTTCCATTACCATATTTCTAATGAAAGACACTGTCTATGTCATTAACCCTTCCATTACCATAATTCTAATGAAAGACACTATCTATGTCTTTCACCCTTCCATTAACATATTTCTAATGAAAGACACTGTCTATGTCATTAACCCTTTCATTACCATATTTCTAATGAAAGACACTGTCTATGTCATTAACCCTTCCATTACCATATTTCTAATGAAAGACACTGTCTATGTCATTAACCCTTCCATTACCATAATTCTAATGAAAGACACTATCTATGTCTTTCACCCTACTATTACCATATTTCTAATGAAAGACACTGTCTAAGTCATTAACCCTTTCATTACCATATTTCTAATGAAAGACACTGTCTATGTCTTTAACACTTTCATTACCATATTTCTAATGAAAGACACTGTCTATGTCTTTAACCCTTTCATTACCATATTTCTAATAAAAGACACCGTCTATGTCTTTAACCCTTTCATTACCATATATCTAATAAAAGACACCGTCTATGTCATTAACCCTTTCATTACCATATTTCTAATGAAAGACACTGTCTATGTCGTTAACCCTTTCATTACCATATTTCTAATAAAGGACACCGTCTATGTCATTAACCCTTTCATTACCATATTTCTAATGAAAGACACTGTCTATGTCATTAACCCTTCCATTACCTTATTTCTAATGAAAGACACTGTCTATGTCTTTAACACTTTCATTACCATATTTCTAATGAAAGACACTGTCTATGTCATTAACCCTTTCATTACCATATTTCTATTGAAAGACACCGTCTATGTCTTTAACACTTTCATTACCATATTTCTAATAAAAGACACCGTCTATGTCATTAACCCTTTCATTACCATATTTCTAATGAAAGACACTGTCTATGTCATTAACCCTTTCATTACCATATTTCTAATAAAAGACACCGTCTATGTCTTTAACCCTTTCATTACCATATTTCTAATAAAAGACACCGTCTATGTCATTAACCCTTTCATTACCATATTTCTAATGAAAGACACTGTCTATGTCATTAACCCTTCCATTACCATATTTCTAATGAAAGACACTGTCTATGTCATTAACCCTTCCATTACCATATTTCTAATGAAAGACACTGTATATGTCATTAACCCTTCCATTACCATATTTCTAATGAAAGACACTGTCTATGTCTTTAACACTTTCATTACCATATTTCTAATGAAAGACACTGTCTATGTCTTTAAACCTTTCATTACCATATTTCTAATAAAAGACACCGTCTATGTCTTTAACCTTTTCATTACCATATTTCTAATGAAAGACACTGTCTATGTCATTAACCCTTCCATTACCATATTTCTAATGAAAGACACTGTATATGTCATTAACCCTTCCATTACCATATTTCTAATGAAAGACACTGTCTATGTCATTAACCCTTCCATTACCAGATTTCTAATGAAAGACACTGAATATGTCATTAACCCTTCCATTACCATATTTCTAATGAAAGACACTGTCTATGTCATTAACCCTTTCATTACCATATTTCTAATGAAAGACACTGTCTATGTCATTAACCCTTCCATTACCATATTTCTAATGAAAGACACTGTCTATGTCATTAACCCTTCCATTACCATAATTCTAATGAAAGACACTATCTATGTCTTTCACCCTTCCATTAACATATTTCTAATGAAAGACACTGTCTATGTCATTAACCCTTTCATTACCATATTTCTAATGAAAGACACTGTCTATGTCATTAACCCTTCCATTACCATATTTCTAATGAAAGACACTGTCTATGTCATTAACCCTTCCATTACCATAATTCTAATGAAAGACACTATCTATGTCTTTCACCCTACCATTACCATATTTCTAATGAAAGACACTGTCTAAGTCATTAACCCTTTCATTACCATATTTCTAATGAAAGACACTGTCTATGTCTTTAACACTTTCATTACCATATTTCTAATGAAAGACACTGTCTATGTCTTTAACCCTTTCATTACCATATTTCTAATAAAAGACACCGTCTATGTCTTTAACCCTTTCATTACCATATATCTAATAAAAGACACCGTCTATGTCATTAACCCTTTCATTACCATATTTCTAATGAAAGACACTGTCTATGTCGTTAACCCTTTCATTACCATATTTCTAATAAAGGACACCGTCTATGTCATTAACCCTTTCATTACCATATTTCTAATAAAAGACACTGTCTATGTCATTAACCCTTTCATTACCAAATTTCTAATAAAAGACACCGTCTATGTCTTTAACCCTTCCATTACCATATTTCTAATGAAAGACACTGTCTATGTCATTAACCCTTCCATTACCAGATTTCTAATGAAAGACACTGTATATGATATTTACCCTTCCATTACCATGTTTCTAATGAAAGACACTGTCTATGTCATTAACCCTTCAATTACCATATTTCTAATGAAAGACACTGTCTATGTCATTAACCCTTTCATTACCATGTTTCTAATAAAAGACACTGTCTATGTCTTTAACCCTTCCATTACCATATTTCTAATGAAAGACACTGTCTATGTCATTAAACCTTCCATTACCATATTTCTAATAAAAGACACCGTCTATGTCTTTAACCCTTCCATTGCCATATTTCTAATAAAAGACACTGTCTATGTCTTTTATCCTTTCATTACCATATTTCTAATGAAAGACACCGTCTATGTCATTAACCCTTCCATTACCATATTTCTAATGAAAGACACCGTCTATGTCTTTAACCCTTCCATTACCATATTTCTAATGAAAGACACTGTCTATGTCATTAACCCTTCCATTACCATATTTCTAATGAAAGACACTGTCTATGTCATTAACCCTTCCATTACCAGATTTCTAATGAAAGACACTGTATATGTCATTAACCCTTCCATTACCATATTTCTAATGAAAGACACTGTCTATGTCATTAACCCTTCCATTACCATATTTCTAATGAAAGACACTGTCTATGTCTTTAACACTTTCATTACCATATTTCTAATGAAAGACACTGTCTATGTCATTAACCCTTTCATTACCATATTTCTATTGAAAGACACCGTCTATGTCTTTAACACTTTCATTACCATATTTCTAATGAAAGACACCGTCTATGTCATTAACCCTTTCATTACCATATTTCTAATGAAAGACACCGTCTATGTCTTTAACCCTTCCATTACCATATTTCTAATGAAAGACACTGTCTATGTCATTAACCCTTTCATTATCATATTTCTAATAAAAGACACTGTCAATGTCATTAACCCTTTCATTACCATATTTCTAATGAAAGACACTGTCTATGTCATTAACCCTTCCATTACCATATTTCTAATGAAAGACACTGTCTATGTCATTAAACCTTCCATTACCATATTTCTAATAAAAGACACCGTCTATGTCTTTAATCCTTTCATTACCATATTTCTAATGAAAGACACTGTCTATGTCATTAACCCTTTCATTACCATATTTTTAATGAAAGACACTGTCTATGTCTTTAACACTTTCATACCATATTTCTAATGAAAGACACTGTATATGTCATTAACCCTTCCATTACCATATTCCTAATCAAAGACACTGTCTATGTCATTAACCCTTCCATTACCAGATTTCTAATGAAAGACACTGTATATGTCATTAACCCTTCCATTACCATATTTCTAATGAAAGACACTGCCTATGTCATTAACCCTTTCATTACCATATTTCTAATAAAAGACACCGTCGATGTCATTAACCCTTTCATTACCATATTTCTAATGAAAGACACTGTCTATGTCATTAAACCTTCCATTACCATATTTCTAATAAAAGACACCGTCTATGTCTTTAACCCTTCCATTGCCATATTTCTAATAAAAGACACTGTCTATGTCATTAAACCTTTCATTACCATATTTCTAATGAAAGACACTGTCTATGTCTTTAATCCTTTCATTACCATATTTCTAATGAAAGACACCGTCTATGTCATTAACCCTTCCATTACCATATTTCTAATGAAAGACACTGTCTATGTTATTAACCCTTCCATTACCATATTTCTAATGAAAGACACTGTCTATGTCATTAACCCTTCCATTACCAGATTTCTAATGAAAGACACTGTATATGTCATTAACCCTTCCATTACCATATTTCTAATGAAAGACACTGTCTATGTCATTAACCCTTCCATTACCTTATTTCTAATGAAAGACACTGTCTATGTCTTTAACACTTTCATTACCATATTTCTAATGAAAGACACTGTCTATGTCATTAACCCTTTCATTACCATATTTCTATTGAAAGACACCGTCTATGTCTTTAACACTTTCATTACCATATTTCTAATAAAAGACACCGTCTATGTCATTAACCCTTTCATTACCATATTTCTAATGAAAGACACTGTCTATGTCATTAACCCTTTCATTACCATATTTCTAATAAAAGACACCGTCTATGTCTTTAACCCTTTCATTACCATATTTCTAATAAAAGACACCGTCTATGTCATTAACCCTTTCATTACCATATTTCTAATGAAAGACACTGTCTATGTCATTAACCCTTCCATTACCATATTTCTAATGAAAGACACTGTCTATGTCATTAACCCTTCCATTACCATATTTCTAATGAAAGACACTGTATATGTCATTAACCCTTCCATTACCATATTTCTAATGAAAGACACTGTCTATGTCTTTAACACTTTCATTACCATATTTCTAATGAAAGACACTGTCTATGTCTTTAAACCTTTCCTTACCATATTTCTAATAAAAGACACCGTCTATGTCTTTAACCCTTCCATTACCATATTTCTAATGAAAGACACTGTCTATGTCATTAACCCTTCCATTACCATATTTCTAATGAAAGACACTGTATATGTCATTAACCCTTCCATTACCATATTTCTAATGAAAGACACTGTCTATGTCATTAACCCTTCCATTACCAGATTTCTAATGAAAGACACTGTATATGTCTTTCACCCTTCCATTAACATATTTCTAATGAAAGACACTGTCTATGTCATTAACCCTTTCATTACCATATTTCTAATGAAAGACACTGTCTATGTCATTAACCCTTCCATTACCATATTTCTAATGAAAGACACTGTCTATGTCATTAACCCTTCCATTACCATAATTCTAATGAAAGACACTATCTATGTCTTTCACCCTACTATTACCATATTTCTAATGAAAGACACTGTCTAAGTCATTAACCCTTTCATTACCATATTTCTAATGAAAGACACTGTCTATGTCTTTAACACTTTCATTACCATATTTCTAATGAAAGACACTGTCTATGTCTTTAACCCTTTCATTACCATATTTCTAATAAAAGACACCGTCTATGTCTTTAACCCTTTCATTACCATATATCTAATAAAAGACACCGTCTATGTCATTAACCCTTTCATTACCATATTTCTAATGAAAGACACTGTCTATGTCGTTAACCCTTTCATTACCATATTTCTAATAAAGGACACCGTCTATGTCATTAACCCTTTCATTACCATATTTCTAATAAAAGACACTGTCTATGTCATTAACCCTTTCATTACCAAATTTCTAATAAAAGACACCGTCTATGTCTTTAACCCTTCCATTACCATATTTCTAATGAAAGACACTGTCTATGTCATTAACCCTTCCATTACCAGATTTCTAATGAAAGACACTGTATATGATATTTACCCTTCCATTACCATGTTTCTAATGAAAGACACTGTCTATGTCATTAACCCTTCAATTACCAGATTTCTAATGAAAGACACTGTCTATGTCATTAACCCTTTCATTACCATATTTCTAATAAAAGACACCGTCTATGTCATTAACCCTTTCATTACCATATTTCTAATAAAAGACACTGTCTATGTCATTAACCCTTACATTACCATATTTCTAATAAAAGACACTGTCTATGTCATTAACCCTTTCATTACCATATTTCTAATAAAAGACACTGTCTATGTCTTTATCCCTTTCATTACCATATTTCTAATAAAAGACACCTGTCATTAACCCTTTCATTACCATATTTCTAATAAAAGACACCGTCTATGTCATTAACCGTTTCATTACCATATTTCTAATGAAAGACACTGTCTATGTCATTAACCCTTTCATTACCATATTTCTAATAAAAGACACCGTCTATGTCATTAACCCTTTCATTACCATATTTCTAATGAAAGACACTGTCTATGTCATTAACCCTTTCGTTACCATATTTCTAATGAAAGACACTGTCTATGTCATTAACACTTTCATTACCATATTTCTAATGAAAAACACCGTCTATGTCATTAACCCTTTCATTACCATATTTCTAATGAAAGACACTGTCTATGTCATTAACACTTTCATTACCATATTTCTAATGAAAAACACCGTCTATGTCATTAACCCTTTCATTACCATATTTCTAATGAAAGACACTGTCTATGTCATTAACCCTTTCATTACCATATTTCTAATGAAAAACACCGTCTATGTCATTAACCCTTCCATTACCATATTTCTAATGAAAGACACTGTCTAAGTCATTAACCCTTTCATTACCATATTTCTAATAAAAGACGCTGTCTATGTCTTTAACCCTTTCATTACCATATTTCTAATGAAAAACACCGTCTATGTCATTAACCCTTCCATTACCATATTTCTATTGAAAGACACTGCCTATGTCATTAACCCTTTCATTACCATATTTCTAATGAAAGACACCGTCTATGTCATTAACCCTTTCATTATCATATTTCTAATAAAAGACACTGTCAATGTCATTAACCCTTTCATTACCATATTTCTAATGAAAGACACTGTCTATGTCATTAACCCTTTTATTGCCATATTTCTAATGAACGACACTGTCTATGTCATTAACCCTTTCATTACCATATTTCTAATGAAAGACACTGTCTATGTCATTAACACTTTCATTACCATATTTCTAATGAAAGACACTGTCTATGTCATTAACCCTTTCATTACCATATTTCTAATGAAAGACACTGCCTATGTCATTAACCCTTTTATTACAATATTTCTAATGAAAGACACTGTCTATGTCATTAACACTTTCATTAAAATATTTCTAATAAAAGACACTGTCTATGTCTTTAACCCTTTCATTACCATATTTCTAATAAAAGACACCGTCTATGTCATTAACCCTTTCATTACCATATTTCTAATGAAAGACACTGTCTATGTCATTAAACCTTCCATTACCATATTTCTAATAAAAGACACCGTCTATGTCATTAACCCTTTCATTACCATATTTATAATGAAAGACACTGTCTATGTCATTAACCCTTTCATTACCGTATTTCTAATAAAAGACACTGTCTATGTCTTTAACCCTTTCATTACCATATTTCTAATAAAAGACACCGTCTATGTCTTTAACCTTTTCGTTACCATATTTCTAATAAAAGACACCGTCTATGTCATTAACCCTTTGATTACCATATTTCTAATAAAAGACACCGTCTATGTCTTTAACCCTTTCATTACCATATTTCTAATAAAAGACACCGTCTACGTCATTAACCCTTTCATTACCATATTTCTAATAAAAGACACTGTCTATGTCTTAAAACCTTTCATTACCATATTTCTAATAAAAGACACCGTCTATGTCTTTAACCCTTTCATTACCATATTTCTAATAAAAGACACCGTCTATGTCATTGACCCTTTCATTACCATATTTCTAATAAAAGACACTGTCTATGTCTTTAACCCTTTCATTACCATATTTCTATTAAAAGACACCGTCTATGTCTTTAACCCTTTCATTACCATATTTCTAATAAAAGACAACGTCTATGTCATTAACCCTTTCATTACCATATTTCTAATAAAAGACACCGTCTATGTCTTTAACCCTTCCATTACCATATTTCTAATGAAAGACACTGTCTATGTCATTAACCCTTCCATTACCAGATTTCTAATGAAAGACACTGTATATGTCATTGACCCTTTCATTACCATATTTCTAATAAAAGACACTGTCTATGTCTTTAACCCTTTCATTACCATATTTCTAATAAAAGACACCGTCTATGTCTTTAACCCTTTCATTACCATATTTCTAATAAAAGACACCGTCTATGTCATTAACCCTTTCATTACCATATTTCTAATAAAAGACACCGTCTATGTCTTTAACCCTTCCTTTACCATATTTCTAATGAAAGACACTATCTATGTCATTAACCCTTCCATTACCAGATTTCTAATGAAAGACACTGTATATGTCATTAACCCTTCCATTACCATATTTCTATTAAAGACACTGTCTATGTCATTAACCCTTCCATTACCAGATTTCTAATGAAAGACACTGTATATGTCATTAACCCTTCCATTACCATATTTCTATTAAAGACACTGTCTATGTCATTAACCCTTCCATTACCATATTTCTAATGAAAGACACTGTCTATGTCATTAACCCTTCCATTACCATATTTCTAATGAAAGACACTGTCTATGTCATTAACCTTTTCATTACCATATTTCTAATGAAAGACACCGTCTATGTCTTTAACACTTTCATTACCATATTTCTAATGAAAGACACCGTCTATGTCATTAATCCTTTCATTACCATATTTCTAATGAAAGACACCGTCTATGTCTTTAACCCTTCCATTACCATATTTCTAATGAAAGACACTGTCTATGTCATTAACCCTTCCATTACCAGATTGCTAATGAAAGACACTATATATGTCATTAACCCTTCCATTACCATATTTCTAATGAAAGACACTGTCTATGTCATTAACCCTTCCATTAACAGATTTCTAATGAAAGACACTGTATATGTCATTAACCCTTCCATTACCATATTTCTAATAAAAGACACTGTCTATGTCTTTAACCCTTTCATTACCATATTTCTAATAAAAGACACCGTCTATGTCTTTAACCGTTTCATTACCATATTTCTAATAAAAGACACCGTCTATGTCATTAACCCTTTCATTACCATATTTCTAATAAAAGACACCGTCTATGTCTTTAACCCTTTCATTACCATTTTTCTAATAAAAGACAGCGTCTATGTCTTTAACCCTTACATTACCATATTTCTAATAAAAGACACTGTCTATGTCATTAACCCTTTCATTACCATATTTCTAATGAAAGACACTGTCTATGTCTTTAACCCTTTCATTACCATATTTCTAATAAAAGACACCGTCTATGTCATCAACCCTTTCATTACCATATTTCTAATAAAAGACACCGTCTATGTCATTAACCCTTTCATTACCATATTGCTAATGAAAGACACTATCTATGTCTTTAACCCTTTCATTACCATATTTCTAATAAAAGACACCGTCTATGTCATTAACCCTTTCATTACCATATTTCTAATGAAAGACACTGTCTATGTCATTAACCCTTTCATTACCATATTTCTAATAAAAGACACCGTCTATGTCATTAACCCTTTCATTACCATATTTCTAATGAAAGACACTGTCTATGTCATTAACCCTTTCATTACCATATTTCTAATAAAAGACACTGTCTATGTCTTTAACCCCTTCATTACCATATTTCTAATAAAAGACACCGTCTATGTCTTTAACCCTTTCATTACCATATTTCTAATAAAAGACACCGTCTATGTCATTAACCCTTTCATTAGCATATTGCTAATGAAAGACACTGTCTATGTCATTAACCCTTTCATTACCATATTTCTAATGAAATACACCGTCTATGTCTTTAACACTTTCATTACCATATTTCTAATGAAAGACACCGTCTATGTCATTAACCCTTCCATTACCGGATTTCTAATGAAAGACACTGTATATGTCATTAACCCTTCCATTACCATTTTTCTAATGAAAGACAACGTCTACGTCATTAACCATTACATTACCATATTTCTAATGAAAGACACCGTCTATGTCTTTAACCCTTCCATCAACATATTTCTAATGAAGACACTGTCTATGTCATTAACCCTTCCATTACCATATTTCTAATGAAAGACACTGTATATGTCATTAACCCTTCCATTACCAGATTTCTAATGAAAGACACTGTATATGTCATTAACCCTTCCATTACCATATTTCTAATGAAACACACCGTCTATGTCTTTAACCCTTCCATTACCATATTTCTAATGAAAGACACTGTATATGTCATTAACCCTTCCATTACCATATTTCTAATGAAACACACCGTCTATGTCTTTAACCCTTCCATTACCATATTTCTAATGAAAGACACTGTATATGTCATTAACCCTTCCATTACCATATTTCTAATGAAAGACACTGTATATGTCATTAACCCTTCCATTACCAGATTTCTAATGAAAGACACCGTCTATGTCATTAACCCTTCCATTACCATATTTCTAATGAAAGACACCGTCTATGTCTTTAACCCTTCCATTACCATATTTCTAATGAAAGACACCGTCTAGGTCATTAACCCCTCCATTACCATATTTCTAATGAAAGACACTGTCTAGTCATTAACCCTTTTATTACCATATTTCTAATGAAAGACACTGTCTATGTCATTAACCCTTCCATTACCATATTTCTAATGAAAGACACTGTCTATGTCATTAACCTTTTCATTACCATATTTCTAATGAAAGACACCGTCTATGTCTTTAACACTTTCATTACCATATTTCTAATGAAAGACACCGTCTATGTCATTAATCCTTTCATTACCAGATTTCTATTGAAAGACACCGTCTATGTCTTTAACCCTTCCATTACCATATTTCTAATGAAAGACACTGTATATGTCATTAACCCTTCCATTACCAGATTTCTAATGAAAGACACTATATATGTCATTAACCCTTCCATTACCATATTTCTAATGAAAGACACTGTCTATGTCATTAACCCTTCCATTACCATATTTGTAATGAAAGACACTGTATATGTCATTAACCCTTCCATTACCATATTTCTAATGAAAGACACTGTCTATGTCATTAACCCTTCCATTAACAGATTTCTAATGAAAGACACTGTATATGTCATTAACCCTTCCATTACCATATTTCTAATACAAGACACTGTCTATGTCTTTAACCCTCTCATTACCATATTTCTAATAAAAGACACCGTCTATGTCTTTAACCTTTTCATTACCATATTTCTAATAAAAGACACCGTCTATGTCACTAACCCTTTCATTACCATATTTCTAATAAAAGACACCGTCTATGTCTTTAACCCTTTCATTACCATATTTCTAATAAAATACACCGTCTATGTAATTAACCCTTTCATTACCATATTTCTAATGAAAGACACCGTCTATGTCTTTAACCCTTCCATTACCATATTTCTAATGAAAGACACTATCTATGTCATTAACCCTTCCATTACCAGATTTCTAATGAAAGACACTGTGTATGTCATTAACCCTTCCATTACCATATTTCTAATGAAAGACACCGTCTATGTCTTTAACCCTTCCATTACCATATTTCTAATGAAAGACACTGTATATGTCATTAACCCTTCCATTACCATATTTCTAATGAAAGACACTGTCTATGTCATTAACCCTTCCATTACCATATTTCTAATGAAAGACACTGTCTATGTCATTAACCCTTCCATTACCAGATTTCTAATGAAAGACACTGTATATGTCATTAACCCTTCCATTACCAGAATACTAATGAAAGACACTGTATATGTCATTAACCCTTCCATTACAATATTTCTAATGAAAGACACTGTCTATGTCATTAACCCTTCCATTACCATATTTCTAATAAAAGACACCGTCTATGTCTTTAACCCTTCCATTACCATATTTCTAATGAAAAACACTGTCTATGTCATTAACCCTTTCATTACCATATTTCTAATGAAAGACACTGTCTATGTCATTAACCCTTCCATTACCAGATTTCTAATGAAAGACACTGTATATGTCATTAACCCTTCCATTACCAGAATACTAATGAAAGACACTGTATATGTCATTAACCCTACCATTACAATATTTCTAATGAAAGACACTGTCTATGTCATTAACCCTTTCATTACCATGTTTCTAATAAAAGACACTGTCTATATCTTTAACCCTTTCATTACCATATTTCTAATAAAAGACACCGTCTATGTCTTTAACCCTTTCATTACCATATTTCTAATAAAAGACACCGTCTATGTCATTAACCCTTTCATTACCATATTTCTAATGAAAGACACCGTCTATGTCTTTAAACCTTTCATTACCATATTTCTAATGAAAAACACCGTCTATGTCATTAACCCTTCCATTACAATATTTCTATTGAAAGACACTGCCTATGTCAGTAACCCTTTCATTACCATATTTCTAATGAAAGACACCGTCTATGTCATTAACCCTTTCATTACCATATTTCTAATAAAACACACTGTCAATGTCATTAACCCTTTCATTACCATATTTCTAATGAAAGACACTGTCTATGTCATTAACCCTTTTATTGCCATATTTCTAATGAACGACACTGTCTATGTCATTAACCCTTTCGTTACCATATTTCTAATGAAAGACACTGTCTATGTCATTAACACTTTCATTACCATATTTCTAATGAAAAACACCGTCTATGTCATTAACCCTTTCATTACCATATTTCTAATGAAAGACACTGTCTATGTCATTAACACTTTCATTACCATATTTCTAATGAAAAACACCGTCTATGTCATTAACCCTTTCATTACCATATTTCTAATGAAAGACACTGTCTATGTCATTAACCCTTTCATTACCATATTTCTAATGAAAAACACCGTCTATGTCATTAACCCTTCCATTACCATATTTCTAATGAAAGACACTGTCTAAGTCATTAACCCTTTCATTACCATATTTCTAATAAAAGACGCTGTCTATGTCTTTAACCCTTTCATTACCATATTTCTAATGAAAAACACCGTCTATGTCATTAACCCTTCCATTACCATATTTCTATTGAAAGACACTGCCTATGTCATTAACCCTTTCATTACCATATTTCTAATGAAAGACACCGTCTATGTCATTAACCCTTTCATTATCATATTTCTAATAAAAGACACTGTCAATGTCATTAACCCTTTCATTACCATATTTCTAATGAAAGACACTGTCTATGTCATTAACCCTTTTATTGCCATATTTCTAATGAACGACACTGTCTATGTCATTAACCCTTTCATTACCATATTTCTAATTGAAGACACTGTCTATGTCATTACCACTTTCATTACCATATTTCTAATGAAAGACACTGTCTATGTCATTAACCCTTTCATTACCATATTTCTAATGAAAGACACTGCCTATGTCATTAACCCTTTTATTACAATATTTCTAATGAAAGACACTGTCTATGTCATTAACACTTTCATTAAAATATTTCTAATAAAAGACACTGTCTATGTCTTTAACCCTTTCATTACCATATTTCTAATAAAAGACACCGTCTATGTCATTAACCCTTTCATTACCATATTTCTAATGAAAGACACTGTCTATGTCATTAAACCTTCCATTACCATATTTCTAATAAAAGACACCGTCTATGTCATTAACCCTTTCATTACCATATTTATAATGAAAGACACTGTCTATGTCATTAACCCTTTCATTACCGTATTTCTAATAAAAGACACTGTCTATGTCTTTAACCCTTTCATTACCATATTTCTAATAAAAGACACCGTCTATGTCTTTAACCTTTTCGTTACCATATTTCTAATAAAAGACACCGTCTATGTCATTAACCCTTTGATTACCATATTTCTAATAAAAGACACCGTCTATGTCTTTAACCCTTTCATTACCATATTTCTAATAAAAGACACCGTCTATGTCTTTAACCCTTTCATTACCATATTTCTAATAAAAGACACTGTCTACGTCATTAACCCTTTCATTACCATATTTCTAATAAAAGACACCGTCTATGTCATTAACCCTTTCATTACCATATTTCTAATGAAAGACACTGTCTATGTCATTAACCCTTTCATTACCATATTTCTAATAAAAGACACTGTCTATGTCTTTAACCCCTTCATTACTATATTTCTAATAAAAGACACCGTCTATGTCTTTAACCCTTTCATTACCATATTTCTAATAAAAGACACCGTCTATGTCATTAACCCTTTCATTAGCATATTGCTAATGAAAGACACTGTCTATGTCATTAACCCTTTCATTACCATATTTCTAATGAAATACACCGTCTATGTCTTTAACACTTTCATTACCATATTTCTAATGAAAGACACTGTATATGTCATTAACCCTTCCATTACCATTTTTCTAATGAAAGACACCGTCTACGTCATTAACCATTACATTACCATATTTCTAATGAAAGACACCGTCTATGTCTTTAACCCTTCCATCAATATATTTCTAATGAAGACACTGTCTATGTCATTAACCCTTCCATTACCATATTTCTAATGAAAGACACTGTATATGTCATTAACCCTTCCATTACCAGATTTCTAATGAAAGACACTGTATATGTCATTAACCCTTCCATTACCATATTTCTAATGAAACACACCGTCTATGTCTTTAACCCTTCCATTACCATATTTCTAATGAAAGACACTGTATATGTCATTAACCCTTCCATTACCATATTTCTAATGAAAGACACTGTATATGTCATTAACCCTTCCATTACCAGATTTCTAATGAAAGACACCGTCTATGTCATTAACCCTTCCATTACCATATTTCTAATGAAAGACACCGTCTATGTCTTTAACCCTTCCATTACCATATTTCTAATGAAAGACACCGTCTAGGTCATTAACCCCTCCATTACCATATTTCTAATGAAAGACACTGTCTAGTCATTAACCCTTTTATTACCATATTTCTAATGAAAGACACTGTCTATGTCATTAACCCTTCCATTACCATATTTCTAATGAAAGACACTGTCTATGTCACTAACCTTTTCATTACCATATTTCTAATGAAAGACACCGTCTATGTCTTTAACACTTTCATTACCATATTTCTAATGAAAGACACCGGCTATGTCATTAATCCTTTCATTACCAGATTTCTATTGAAAGACACCGTCTATGTCTTTAACCCTTCCATTACCATATTTCTAATGAAAGACACTGTATATGTCATTAACCCTTCCATTACCAGATTTCTAATGAAAGACACTATATATGTCATTAACCCTTCCATTACCATATTTCTAATGAAAGACACTGTCTATGTCATTAACCCTTCCATTACCATATTTGTAATGAAAGACACTGTATATGTCATTAACCCTTCCATTACCATATTTCTAATGAAAGACACTGTCTATGTCATTAACCCTTCCATTAACAGATTTCTAATGAAAGACACTGTATATGTCATTAACCCTTCCATTACCATATTTCTAATACAAGACACTGTCTATGTCTTTAACCCTCTCATTACCATATTTCTAATAAAAGACACCGTCTATGTCTTTAACCTTTTCATTACCATATTTCTAATAAAAGACACCGTCTATGTCATTAACCCTTTCATTACCATATTTCTAATAAAAGACACCGTCTATGTCTTTAACCCTTTCATTACCATATTTCTAATAAAAGACACCGGCTATGTCTTTAACCCTTACATTACCATATTTCTAATAAAAGACACTGTCTATGTCATTAACCCTTTCATTACCATATTTCTAATATAAGACACTGTCTATGTCATACCATATTTCTAATAAAAGACACCGTCTATGTCATCAACCCTTTCATTACCATATTTCTAATAAAAGACACCGTCTATGTCATTAACCCTTTCATTACCATATTGCTAATGAAAGACACTATCTATGTCTTTAACCCTTTCATTACCATATTTCTAATAAAAGACACCGTCTATGTCATTAACCCTTTCATTACCATATTTCTAATGAAAGACACTGTCTATGTCATTAACCCTTTCATTACCATATTTCTAATAAAAGACACCGTCTATGTCATTAACCCTTTCATTACCATATTTCTAATGAAAGACACTGTCTATGTCATTAACCCTTTCATTACCATATTTCTAATAAAAGACACTGTCTATGTCTTTAACCCTTTCATTACCATATTTCTAATAAAAGACACCGTCTATGTCTTTAACCCTTTCATTACCATATTTCTAATAAAAGACACCGTCTATGTCATTAACCCTTTCATTACCATATTGCTAATGAAAGACACTGTCTATGTCATTAACCCTTTCATTACCATATTTCTAATGAAATACACCGTCTATGTCTTTAACATTTTCATTACCATATTTCTAATGAAAGACACCGTCTATGTCATTAACCCTTCCATTACCGGATTTCTAATGAAAGACACTGTATATGTCATTAACCCTTCCATTACCATTTTTCTAATGAAAGACACCGTCTACGTCATTAACCCTTACATTACCATATTTCTAATGAAAGACACCGTCTATGTCTTTAACCCTTCCATCAACATATTTCTAATGAAAGACACTGTCTATGTCATTAACCCTTCCATTACCATATTTCTAATGAAAGACACTGTATATGTCATTAACCCTTCCATTACCAGATTTCTAATGAAAGACACTGTATATGTCATTAACCCTTCCATTACCATATTTCTAATGAAAGACACCGTCTATGTCATTAACCCTTCCATTACCATATTTCTAATGAAAGACACCGTCTATGTCTTTAACCCTTCCATTACCATATTTCTAATGAAAGACACTGTATATGTCATTAACCCTTCCATTACCATATTTCTAATGAAAGACACTGTATATGTCATTAACCCTTCCATTACCAGATTTCTAATGAAAGACACCGTCTATGTCATTAACCCTTCCATTACCATATTTCTAATGAAAGACACCGTCTATGTCTTTAACCCTTCCATTACCATATTTCTAATGAAAGACACCGTCTAGGTCATTAACCCCTCCATTACCATATTTCTAATGAAAGACACTGTCTAGTCATTAACCCTTTTATTACCATATTTCTAATGAACGACACTGTCTATGTCATTAACCCTTCCATTACCATATTTCTAATGAAAGACACTGTCTATGTCATTAACCTTTTCATTACCATATTTCTAATGAAAGACACCGTCTATGTCTTTAACACTTTCATTACCATATTTCTAATGAAAGACACCATCTATGTCATTAATCCTTTCATTACCAGATTTCTATTGAAAGCCACCGTCTATGTCTTTAACCCTTCCATTACCATATTTCTAATGAAAGACACTGTCTATGTCATTAACCCTTCCATTACCAGATTTCTAATGAAAGACACTATATATGTCATTAACCCTTCCATTACCATATTTCTTATGAAAGACACTGTCTATGTCATTAACCCTTCCATTACCATATTTGTAATGAAAGACACTGTATATGTCATTAACCCTTCCATTACCATATTTCTAATGAAAGACACTGTCTATGTCATTAATCCTTCCATTAACAGATTTCTAATGAAAGACACTGTATATGTCATTAACCCTTCCATTACCATATTTCTAATAAAAGACACTGTCTATGTCTTTAACCCTTTCATTACCATATTTCTAATAAAAGACACCGTCTATGTCTTTAACCTTTTCATTACCATATTTCTAATAAAAGACACCGTCTATGTCATTAACCCTTTCATTACCATATTTCTAATAAAAGACACCGTCTATGTCTTTAACCCTTTCATTACCATATTTCTAATAAAAGACACCGTCTATGTCTTTAACCCTTACATTACCATATTTCTAATAAAAGACACTGTCTATGTCATTAACCCTTTCATTACCATATTTCTAATAAAATACACTGTCTATGTCTTACCATATTTCTAATAAAAGACACCGTCTATGTCATCAACCCTTTCATTACCATATTTCTAATAAAAGACACCGTCTATGTCATTAACCCTTTCATTACCATATTGCTAATGAAAGACACTATCTATGTCTTTAACCCTTTCATTACCATATTTCTAATAAAAGACACCGTCTATGTCATTAACCCTTTCATTACCATATTTCTAATGAAAGACACTGTCTATGTCATTAACCCTTCCATTACCATATTTCTAATGAAAGACACTGTCTATGTCATTAACCCTTCCATTAACAGATTTCTAATGAAAGACACTGTATATGTCATTAACCCTTCCATTACCATATTTCTAATACAAGACACTGTCTATGTCTTTAACCCTCTCATTACCATATTTCTAATAAAAGACACCGTCTATGTCTTTAACCTTTTCATTACCATATTTCTAATAAAAGACACCGTCTATGTCATTAACCTTTTCATTACCATATTTCTAATAAAAGACACCGTCTATGTCTTTAACCCTTTCATTACCATATTTCTAATAAAAGACACCGTCTATGTCTTTAACCCTTACATTACCATATTTCTAATAAAAGACACTGTCTATGTCATTAACCCTTTCATTACCATATTTCTAATAAAAGACACTGTCTATGTCATACCATATTTCTAATAAAAGACACCGTCTATGTCATCAACCCTTTCATTACCATATTTCTAATAAAAGACACCGTCTATGTCATTAACCCTTTCATTACCATATTGCTAATGAAAGACACTATCTATGTCTTTAACCCTTTCATTACCATATTTCTAATAAAAGACACCGTCTATGTCATTAACCCTTTCATTACCATATTTCTAATGAAAGACACTGTCTATGTCATTAACCCTTTCATTACCATATTTCTAATAAAAGACACCGTCTATGTCATTAACCCTTTCATTACCATATTTCTAATGAAAGACACTGTCTATGTCATTAACCCTTTCATTACCATATTTCTAATAAAAGACACTGTCTATGTCTTTAAACCTTTCATTACCATATTTCTAATAAAAGACACCGTCTATGTCTTTAACCCTTTCATTACCATATTTCTAATAAAAGACACCGTCTATGTCATTAACCCTTTCATTACCATATTGCTAATGAGAGACACTGTCTATGTCATTAACCCTTTCATTACCATATTTCTAATGAAATACACCGTCTATGTCTTTAACACTTTCATTACCATATTTCTAATGAAAGACACCGTCTATGTCATTAACCCTTCCATTACCGGATTTCTAATGAAAGACACTGTATATGTCATTAACCCTTCCATTACCATTTTTCTAATGAAAGACACCGTCTACGTCATTAACCCTTACATTACCATATTTCTAATGAAAGACACCGTCTATGTCTTTAACCCTTCCATCAACATATTTCTAATGAAAGACACTGTCTATGTCATTAACCCTTCCATTACCATATTTCTAATGAAAGACACTGTATATGTCATTAACCCTTCCATTACCAGATTTCTAATGAAAGACACTGTATATGTCATTAACCCTTCCATTACCATATTTCTAATGAAAGACACCGTCTATGTCATTAACCCTTCCATTACCATATTTCTAATGAAAGACACCGTCTATGTCTTTAACCCTTCCATTACCATATTTCTAATGAAAGACACTGTATATGTCATTAACCCTTCCATTACCATATTTCTAATGAAAGACACTGTATATGTCATTAACCCTTCCATTACCAGATTTCTAATGAAAGACACCGTCTATGTCATTAACCCTTCCATTACCATATTTCTAATGAAAGACACCGTCTATGTCTTTAACCCTTCCATTACCATATTTCTAATGAAAGACACCGTCTAGGTCATTAACCCCTCCATTACCATATTTCTAATGAAAGACACTGTCTAGTCATTAACCCTTTTATTACCATATTTCTAATGAAAGACACTGTCTATGTCATTAACCCTTCCATTACCATATTTCTAATGAAAGACACTGTCTATGTCATTAACCTTTTCATTACCATATTTCTAATGAAAGACACCGTCTATGTCTTTAACACTTTCATTACCATATTTCTAATGAAAGACACCGTCTATGTCATTAATCCTTTCATTACCAGATTTCTATTGAAAGACACCGTCTATGTCTTTAACCCTTCCATTACCATATTTCTAATGAAAGACACTGTCTATGTCATTAACCCTTCCATTACCAGATTTCTAATGAAAGACACTATATATGTCATTAACCCTTCCATTACCATATTTCTTATGAAAGACACTGTCTATGTCATTAACCCTTCCATTACCATATTTGTAATGAAAGACACTGTATATGTCATTAACCCTTCCATTACCATATTTCTAATGAAAGACACTGTCTATGTCATTAACCCTTCCATTAACAGATTTCTAATGAAAGACACTGTATATGTCATTAACCCTTCCATTACCATATTTCTAATAAAAGACACTGTCTATGTCATTAACCCTTTCATTACCATATTTCTAATAAAAGACACTGTCTATGTCTTTAACCCTTTCATTACCATATTTCTAATAAAAGACACCGTCTATGTCATCAACCCTTTCATTACCATATTTCTAATAAAAGACACCGTCTATGTCATTAACCCTTTCATTACCATATTTCTAATGAAAGACACTGTCTATGTCATTAACCCTTTCATTACCATATTTCTAATAAAAGACACCGTCTATGTCATTAACCCTTTCATTACCATATTTCTAATGAAAGACACTGTCTATGTCATTAACCCTTTCATTACCATATTTCTAATAAAAGACACTGTCTATGTCTTTAAACCTTTCATTACCATATTTCTAATAAAAGACACCGTCTATGTCTTTAACCCTTTCATTACCATATTTCTAATAAAAGACACCGTCTATGTCATTAACCCTTTCATTACCATATTGCTAATGAAAGACACTGTCTATGTCATTAACCCTTTCATTACCATATTTCTAATGAAATACACCGTCTATGTCTTTAACACTTTCATTACCATATTTCTAATGAAAACACCGTCTATGTCATTAACCCTTCCATTACCGGATTTCTAATGAAAGACACTGTATATGTCATTAACCCTTCCATTACCATTTTTCTAATGAAAGACACCGTCTACGTCATTAACCCTTACATTACCATATTTCTAATGAAAGACACCGTCTATGTCTTTAACCCTTCCATCAACATATTTCTAATGAAAGACACTGTCTATGTCATTAACCCTTCCATTACCATATTTCTAATGAAAGACACTGTATATGTCATTAACCCTTCCATTACCAGATTTCTAATGAAAGACACTGTATATGTCATTAACCCTTCCATTACCATATTTCTAATGAAAGACACCGTCTATGTCATTAACCCTTCCATTACCATATTTCTAATAAAGACACCGTCTATGTCTTTAACCCTTCCATTACCATATTTCTAATGAAAGACACTGTATATGTCATTAACCCTTCCATTACCATATTTCTAATGAAAGACACTGTATATGTCATTAACCCTTCCATTACCAGATTTCTAATGAAAGACACCGTCTATGTCATTAACCCTTCCATTACCATATTTCTAATGAAAGACACCGTCTATGTCTTTAACCCTTCCATTACCATATTTCTAATGAAAGACACCGTCTAGGTCATTAACCCCTCCATTACCATATTTCTAATGAAAGACACTGTCTAGTCATTAACCCTTTTATTACCATATTTCTAATGAAAGACACTGTCTATGTCATTAACCCTTCCATTACCATATTTCTAATGAAAGACACTGTCTATGTCATTAACCTTTTCATTACCATATTTCTAATGAAAGACACCGTCTATGTCTTTAACACTTTCATTACCATATTTCTAATGAAAGACACCGTCTATGTCATTAATCCTTTCATTACCAGATTTCTATTGAAAGACACCGTCTATGTCTTTAACCCTTCCATTACCATATTTCTAATGAAAGACACTGTCTATGTCATTAACCCTTCCATTACCAGATTTCTAATGAAAGACACTATATATGTCATTAACCCTTCCATTACCATATTTCTTATGAAAGACACTGTCTATGTCATTAACCCTTCCATTACCATATTTGTAATGAAAGACACTGTATATGTCATTAACCCTTCCATTACCATATTTCTAATGAAAGACACTGTCTATGTCATTAACCCTTCCATTAACAGATTTCTAATGAAAGACACTGTATATGTCATTAACCCTTCCATTACCATATTTCTAATAAAAGACACTGTCTATGTCTTTAACCCTTTCATTACCATATTTCTAATAAAAGACACCGTCTATGTCTTTAACCTTTTCATTACCATATTTCTAATAAAAGACACCGTCTATGTCATTAACCCTTTCATTACCATATTTCTAATAAAAGACACCGTCTATGTCTTTAACCCTTTCATTACCATATTTCTAATAAAAGACACCGTCTATGTCTTTAACCCTTACATTACCATATTTCTAATAAAAGACACTGTCTATGTCATTAACCCTTTCATTACCATATTTCTAATAAAAGACACTGTCTATGTCTTACCATATTTCTAATAAAAGACACCGTCTATGTCATCAACCCTTTCATTACCATATTTCTAATAAAAGACACCGTCTATGTCATTAACCCTTTCATTACCATATTGCTAATGAAAGACACTATCTATGTCTTTAACCCTTTCATTACCATATTTCTAATAAAAGACACCGTCTGTGTCATTAACCCTTTCATTACCATATTTCTAATGAAAGACACTGTCTATGTCATTAACCCTTTCATTACCATATTTCTAATAAAAGACACAGTCTATGTCATTAACCCTTTCATTACCATATTTCTAATGAAAGACACTGTCTATGTCATTAACCCTTTCATTACCATATTTCTAATAAAAGACACCGTCCATGTCTTTAACCCTTTCATTACCATATTTCTAATAAAAGACACCGTCTATGTCATTAACCCTTTCATTACCATATTGCTAATGAAAGACACTGTCTATGTCATTAACCCTTTCATTACCAGATTTCTAATGAAAGACACTGTATATGTCATTAACCCTTCCATTACCATATTTCTAATGAAAGACACCGTCTACGTCATTAACCCTTACATTACCATATTTCTAATGAAAGACACCGTCTATGTCTTTAACCCTTCCATCAACATATTTCTAATGAAAGACACTGTCTATGTCATTAACCCTTCCATTACCATATTTCTAATGAAAGACACTGTATATGTCATTAACCCTTCCATTACCAGATTTCTAATGAAAGACACCGTCTATGTCTTTAACCCTTCCATTACCATATTTCTAATGAAAGACACCGTCTATGTCTTTAACCCTTTCATTACCATATTTCTAATGAAAGACACCGTCTATGTCTTTCCATTACCATATTTCTAATGAAAGACACTGTATCTGTCATTAACCCCTCCATTACCATATTTCTAATGAAAGACACTGTCTACGTCATTAACCCTTCCATTACCATATTGCTAATGAAAGACACTGTCTATGTCATTAACCCTTTCATTACCAGATTTCTAATGAAAGACACTGTCTATGTCATTAACCCTTCCATTACCATATTTCTAATAAAAGACACTGTCTATGTCTTTAACCCTTTCATTACCATATTTCTAATAAAAGACACCGTCTATGTCTTTAACCTTTTCATTACCATATTTCTAATAAAAGACACCGTCTATGTCTTTAACCCTTCCATTACCATATTTCTAATGAAAGACACTGTCTATGTCATTAACCCTTCCATTACCAGATTGCTAATGAAAGACACTATATATGTCATTAACCCTTCCATTACCATATTTCTAATGAAAGACACTGTCTATGTCATTAACCCTTCCATTAACAGATTTCTAATGAAAGACACTGTATATGTCATTAACCCTTCCATTACCATATTTCTAATAAAAGACACTGTCTATGTCTTTAACCCTTTCATTACCATATTTCTAATAAAAGACACCGTCTATGTCTTTAACCGTTTCATTACCATATTTCTAATAAAAGACACCGTCTATGTCATTAACCCTTTCATTACCATATTTCTAATAAAAGACACCGTCTATGTCTTTAACCCTTCCATTACCATATTTCTAATGAAAGACACTGTCTATGTCATTAACCCTTCCATTACCAGATTTCTAATGAAAGACACTATATATGTCATAAACCCTTCCATTACCATATTTCTTATGAAAGACACTGTCTATGTCATTAACCCTTCCATTACCATATTTGTAATGAAAGACACTGTATATGTCATTAACCCTTCCATTACCATATTTCTAATGAAAGACACTGTCTATGTCATTAACCCTTCCATTAACAGATTTCTAATGAAAGACACTGTATATGTCATTAACCCTTCCATTACCATATTTCTAATAAAAGACACTGTCTATGTCTTTAACCCTTTCATTACCATATTTCTAATAAAAGACACCGTCTATGTCTTTAACCTTTTCATTACCATATTTCTAATAAAAGACACCGTCTATGTCATTAACCCTTTCATTACCATATTTCTAATAAAAGACACCGTCTATGTCTTTAACCCTTTCATTACCATATTTCTAATAAAAGACACCGTCTATGTCTTTAACCCTTACATTACCATATTTCTAATAAAAGACACTGTCTATGTCATTAACCCTTTCATTACCATATTTCTAATAAAAGACACTGTCTATGTCTTACCATATTTCTAATAAAAGACACCGTCTATGTCATCAACCCTTTCATTACCATATTTCTAATAAAAGACACCGTCTATGTCATTAACCCTTTCATTACCATATTGCTAATGAAAGACACTATCTATGTCTTTAACCCTTTCATTACCATATTTCTAATAAAAGACACCGTCTGTGTCATTAACCCTTTCATTACCATATTTCTAATGAAAGACACTGTCTATGTCATTAACCCTTTCATTACCATATTTCTAATAAAAGACACAGTCTATGTCATTAACCCTTTCATTACCATATTTCTAATGAAAGACACTGTCTATGTCATTAACCCTTTCATTACCATATTTCTAATAAAAGACACCGTCCATGTCTTTAACCCTTTCATTACCATATTTCTAATAAAAGACACCGTCTATGTCATTAACCCTTTCATTACCATATTGCTAATGAAAGACACTGTCTATGTCATTAACCCTTTCATTACCAGATTTCTAATGAAAGACACTGTATATGTCATTAACCCTTCCATTACCATATTTCTAATGAAAGACACCGTCTACGTCATTAACCCTTACATTACCATATTTCTAATGAAAGACACCGTCTATGTCTTTAACCCTTCCATCAACATATTTCTAATGAAAGACACTGTCTATGTCATTAACCCTTCCATTACCATATTTCTAATGAAAGACACTGTATATGTCATTAACCCTTCCATTACCAGATTTCTAATGAAAGACACCGTCTATGTCTTTAACCCTTCCATTACCATATTTCTAATGAAAGACACCGTCTATGTCTTTAACCCTTTCATTACCATATTTCTAATGAAAGACACCGTCTATGTCTTTCCATTACCATATTTCTAATGAAAGACACTGTATCTGTCATTAACCCCTCCATTACCATATTTCTAATGAAAGACACTGTCTACGTCATTAACCCTTCCATTACCATATTGCTAATGAAAGACACTGTCTATGTCATTAACCCTTTCATTACCAGATTTCTAATGAAAGACACTGTCTATGTCATTAACCCTTCCATTACCATATTTCTAATAAAAGACACTGTCTATGTCTTTAACCCTTTCATTACCATATTTCTAATAAAAGACACCGTCTATGTCTTTAACCTTTTCATTACCATATTTCTAATAAAAGACACCGTCTATGTCTTTAACCCTTCCATTACCATATTTCTAATGAAAGACACTGTCTATGTCATTAACCCTTCCATTACCAGATTGCTAATGAAAGACACTATATATGTCATTAACCCTTCCATTACCATATTTCTAATGAAAGACACTGTCTATGTCATTAACCCTTCCATTAACAGATTTCTAATGAAAGACACTGTATATGTCATTAACCCTTCCATTACCATATTTCTAATAAAAGACACTGTCTATGTCTTTAACCCTTTCATTACCATATTTCTAATAAAAGACACCGTCTATGTCTTTAACCGTTTCATTACCATATTTCTAATAAAAGACACCGTCTATGTCATTAACCCTTTCATTACCATATTTCTAATAAAAGACACCGTCTATGTCTTTAACCCTTCCATTACCATATTTCTAATGAAAGACACTGTCTATGTCATTAACCCTTCCATTACCAGATTTCTAATGAAAGACACTATATATGTCATAAACCCTTCCATTACCATATTTCTTATGAAAGACACTGTCTATGTCATTAACCCTTCCATTACCATATTTGTAATGAAAGACACTGTATATGTCATTAACCCTTCCATTACCATATTTCTAATGAAAGACACTGTCTATGTCATTAACCCTTCCATTAACAGATTTCTAATGAAAGACACTGTATATGTCATTAACCCTTCCATTACCATATTTCTAATAAAAGACACTGTCTATGTCTTTAACCCTTTCATTACCATATTTCTAATAAAAGACACCGTCTATGTCTTTAACCTTTTCATTACCATATTTCTAATAAAAGACACCGTCTATGTCATTAACCCTTTCATTACCATATTTCTAATAAAAGACACCGTCTATGTCTTTAACCCTTTCATTACCATATTTCTAATAAAAGACACCGTCTATGTCTTTAACCCTTACATTACCATATTTCTAATAAAAGACACTGTCTATGTCATTAACCCTTTCATTACCATATTTCTAATAAAAGACACTGTCTATGTCTTACCATATTTCTAATAAAAGACACCGTCTATGTCATCAACCCTTTCATTACCATATTTCTAATAAAAGACACCGTCTATGTCATTAACCCTTTCATTACCATATTGCTAATGAAAGACACTATCTATGTCTTTAACCCTTTCATTACCATATTTCTAATAAAAGACACCGTCTGTGTCATTAACCCTTTCATTACCATATTTCTAATGAAAGACACCGTCTATGTCATTAACCCTTTCATTACCATATTGCTAATAAAAGACACCGTCTATGTCATTAACCCTTTCATTACCATATTGCTAATGAAAGACACTATCTATGTCTTTAACCCTTTCATTACCATATTTCTAATAAAAGACACCGTCCATGTCTTTAACCCTTTCATTACCATATTTCTAATAAAAGACACCGTCTATGTCATTAACCCTTTCATTACCATATTGCTAATGAAAGACACTGTCTATGTCTTTAACCCTTTCATTACCATATTTCTAATAAAAGACACCGTCCATGTCTTTAACCCTTTCATTACCATATTTCTAATAAAAGACACCGTCTATGTCATTAACCCTTTCATTACCATATTGCTAATGAAAGACACTGTCTATGTCATTAACCCTTTCATTACCAGATTTCTAATGAAAGACACTGTATATGTCATTAACCCTTCCATTACCATATTTCTAATGAAAGACACCGTCTACGTCATTAACCCTTACATTACCATATTTCTAATGAAAGACACCGTCTATGTCTTTAACCCTTCCATCAACATATTTCTAATGAAAGACACTGTCTATGTCATTAACCCTTCCATTACCATATTTCTAATGAAAGACACTGTATATGTCATTAACCCTTCCATTACCAGATTTCTAATGAAAGACACCGTCTATGTCTTTAACCCTTCCATTACCATATTTCTAATGAAAGACACCGTCTATGTCTTTAACCCTTTCATTACCATATTTCTAATGAAAGACACCGTCTATGTCTTTCCATTACCATATTTCTAATGAAAGACACTGTATCTGTCATTAACCCCTCCATTACCATATTTCTAATGAAAGACACTGTCTACGTCATTAACCCTTCCATTACCATATTGCTAATGAAAGACACTGTCTATGTCATTAACCCTTTCATTACCAGATTTCTAATGAAAGACACTGTCTATGTCATTAACCCTTCCATTACCATATTTCTAATAAAAGACACTGTCTATGTCTTTAACCCTTTCATTACCATATTTCTAATAAAAGACACCGTCTATGTCTTTAACCTTTTCATTACCATATTTCTAATAAAAGACACCGTCTATGTCTTTAACCCTTCCATTACCATATTTCTAATGAAAGACACTGTCTATGTCATTAACCCTTCCATTACCAGATTGCTAATGAAAGACACTATATATGTCATTAACCCTTCCATTACCATATTTCTAATGAAAGACACTGTCTATGTCATTAACCCTTCCATTAACAGATTTCTAATGAAAGACACTGTATATGTCATTAACCCTTCCATTACCATATTTCTAATAAAAGACACTGTCTATGTCTTTAACCCTTTCATTACCATATTTCTAATAAAAGACACCGTCTATGTCTTTAACCGTTTCATTACCATATTTCTAATAAAAGACACCGTCTATGTCATTAACCCTTTCATTACCATATTTCTAATAAAAGACACCGTCTATGTCTTTAACCCTTCCATTACCATATTTCTAATGAAAGACACTGTCTATGTCATTAACCCTTCCATTACCAGATTTCTAATGAAAGACACTATATATGTCATTAACCCTTCCATTACCATATTTCTTATGAAAGACACTGTCTATGTCATTAACCCTTCCATTACCATATTTGTAATGAAAGACACTGTATATGTCATTAACCCTTCCATTACCATATTTCTAATGAAAGACACTGTCTATGTCATTAACCCTTCCATTAACAGATTTCTAATGAAAGACACTGTATATGTCATTAACCCTTCCATTACCATATTTCTAATAAAAGACACTGTCTATGTCTTTAACCCTTTCATTACCATATTTCTAATAAAAGACACCGTCTATGTCTTTAACCTTTTCATTACCATATTTCTAATAAAAGACACCGTCTATGTCATTAACCCTTTCATTACCATATTTCTAATAAAAGACACCGTCTATGTCTTTAACCCTTTCATTACCATATTTCTAATAAAAGACACCGTCTATGTCTTTAACCCTTACATTACCATATTTCTAATAAAAGACACTGTCTATGTCATTAACCCTTTCATTACCATATTTCTAATAAAAGACACTGTCTATGTCTTACCATATTTCTAATAAAAGACACCGTCTATGTCATCAACCCTTTCATTACCATATTTCTAATAAAAGACACCGTCTATGTCATTAACCCTTTCATTACCATATTGCTAATGAAAGACACTATCTATGTCTTTAACCCTTTCATTACCATATTTCTAATAAAAGACACCGTCTGTGTCATTAACCCTTTCATTACCATATTTCTAATGAAAGACACTGTCTATGTCATTAACCCTTTCATTACCATATTTCTAATAAAAGACACAGTCTATGTCATTAACCCTTTCATTACCATATTTCTAATGAAAGACACTGTCTATGTCATTAACCCTTTCATTACCATATTTCTAATAAAAGACACCGTCCATGTCTTTAACCCTTTCATTACCATATTTCTAATAAAAGACACCGTCTATGTCATTAACCCTTTCATTACCATATTGCTAATGAAAGACACTGTCTATGTCATTAACCCTTTCATTACCAGATTTCTAATGAAAGACACTGTATATGTCATTAACCCTTCCATTACCATATTTCTAATGAAAGACACCGTCTACGTCATTAACCCTTACATTACCATATTTCTAATGAAAGACACCGTCTATGTCTTTAACCCTTCCATCAACATATTTCTAATGAAAGACACTGTCTATGTCATTAACCCTTCCATTACCATATTTCTAATGAAAGACACTGTATATGTCATTAACCCTTCCATTACCAGATTTCTAATGAAAGACACCGTCTATGTCTTTAACCCTTCCATTACCATATTTCTAATGAAAGACACCGTCTATGTCTTTAACCCTTTCATTACCATATTTCTAATGAAAGACACCGTCTATGTCTTTCCATTACCATATTTCTAATGAAAGACACTGTATCTGTCATTAACCCCTCCATTACCATATTTCTAATGAAAGACACTGTCTACGTCATTAACCCTTCCATTACCATATTGCTAATGAAAGACACTGTCTATGTCATTAACCCTTTCATTACCAGATTTCTAATGAAAGACACTGTCTATGTCATTAACCCTTCCATTACCATATTTCTAATAAAAGACACTGTCTATGTCTTTAACCCTTTCATTACCATATTTCTAATAAAAGACACCGTCTATGTCTTTAACCTTTTCATTACCATATTTCTAATAAAAGACACCGTCTATGTCTTTAACCCTTCCATTACCATATTTCTAATGAAAGACACTGTCTATGTCATTAACCCTTCCATTACCAGATTGCTAATGAAAGACACTATATATGTCATTAACCCTTCCATTACCATATTTCTAATGAAAGACACTGTCTATGTCATTAACCCTTCCATTAACAGATTTCTAATGAAAGACACTGTATATGTCATTGACCCTTCCATTACCATATTTCTAATAAAAGACACTGTCTATGTCTTTAACCCTTTCATTACCATATTTCTAATAAAAGACACCGTCTATGTCTTTAACCGTTTCATTACCATATTTCTAATAAAAGACACCGTCTATGTCATTAACCCTTTCATTACCATATTTCTAATAAAAGACACAGTCTATGTCTTTAACCCTTTCATTACCATATTTCTAATAAAAGACACCGTCTATGTCTTTAACCCTTACATTACCATATTTCTAATAAAAGACACTGTCTATGTCATTAACCCTTTCATTACCATATTTCTAATAAAAGACACTGTCTATGTCTTTAACCCTTTCATTACCATATTTCTAATAAAAGACACCGTCTATGTCATCAACCCTTTCATTACCATATTTCTAATAAAAGACACCGTCTATATCATTAACCCTTTCATTACCATATTGCTAATGAAAGACACTATCTATGTCTTTAACCCTTTCATTACCATATTTCTAATAAAAGACACCGTCTATGTCATTAACCCTTTCATTACCATATTTCTAATGAAAGACACTGTCTATGTCATTAACCCTTTCATTACCATATTTCTAATAAAAGACACCGTCTATGTCATTAACCCTTTCATTACCATATTTCTAATGAAAGACACTGTCTATGTCATTAACCCTTTCATTACCATATTTCTAATAAAAGACACTGTCTATGTCTTTAACCCTTTCATTACCATATTTCTAATAAAAGACACCGTCTATGTCTTTAGCCCTTTCATTACCATATTTCTAATAAAATACACCGTCTATGTCTTTAACACTTTCATTACCATATTTCTAATGAAAGACACCGTCTATGTCATTAACCCTTCCATTACCGGATTTCTAATGAAAGACACTGTATATGTCATTAACCCTTCCATTACCATTTTTCTAATGAAAGACACCGTCTACGTCATTAACCCTTACATTACCATATTTCTAATGAAAGACACCGTCTATGTCTTTAACCCTTCCATCAACATATTTCTAATGAAAGACACTGTCTATGTCATTAACCCTTCCATTACCATATTTCTAATGAAAGACACTGTATATGTCATTAACCCTTCCATTACCATATTTCTAATGAAAGACACCATCTATGTCTTTAACCCTTCCATTACCATATTTCTAATGAAAGACACTGTATATGTCATTAACCCTTCCATTACCATATTTCTAATGAAAGACACTGTATATGTCATTAACCCTTCCATTACCAGATTTCTAATGAAAGACACCGTCTATGTCATTAACCCTTCCATTACCATATTTCTAATGAAAGACACCGTCTATGTCTTTAACCCTTCCATTACCATATTTCTAATGAAAGACACCGTCTAGGTCATTAACCCCTCCATTACCATATTTCTAATGAAAGACACTGTCTAGTCATTAACCCTTTTATTACCATATTTCTAATGAAAGACACCGTCTATGTCTTTAACCTTTTCATTACCATATTTCTAATGAAAGACACCGTCTATGTCTTTAACACTTTCATTACCATATTTCTAATGAAAGACACCATCTATGTCATTAATCCTTTCATTACCAGATTTCTATTGAAAGCCACCGTCTATGTCTTTAACCCTTCCATTACCATATTTCTAATGAAAGACACTGTCTATGTCATTAACCCTTCCATTACCAGATTTCTAATGAAAGACACTATATATGTCATTAACCCTTCCATTACCATATTTCTTATGAAAGACACTGTCTATGTCATTAACCCTTCCATTACCATATTTGTAATGAAAGACACTGTATATGTCATTAACCCTTCCATTACCATATTTCTAATGAAAGACACTGTCTATGTCATTAATCCTTCCATTAACAGATTTCTAATGAAAGACACTGTATATGTCATTAACCCTTCCATTACCATATTTCTAATAAAAGACACTGTCTATGTCTTTAACCCTTTCATTACCATATTTCTAATAAAAGACACCGTCTATGTCTTTAACCTTTTCATTACCATATTTCTAATAAAAGACACCGTCTATGTCATTAACCCTTTCATTACCATATTTCTAATAAAAGACACCGTCTATGTCTTTAACCCTTTCATTACCATATTTCTAATAAAAGACACCGTCTATGTCTTTAACCCTTACATTACCATATTTCTAATAAAAGACACTGTCTATGTCATTAACCCTTTCATTACCATATTTCTAATAAAAGACACTGTCTATGTCTTACCATATTTCTAATAAAAGACACCGTCTATGTCATCAACCCTTTCATTACCATATTTCTAATAAAAGACACCGTCTATGTCATTAACCCTTTCATTACCATATTGCTAATGAAAGACACTATCTATGTCTTTAACCCTTTCATTACCATATTTCTAATAAAAGACACCGTCTATGTCATTAACCCTTTCATTACCATATTTCTAATGAAAGACACTGTCTATGTCATTAACCCTTCCATTACCATATTTCTAATGAAAGACACTGTCTATGTCATTAACCCTTCCATTAACAGATTTCTAATGAAAGACACTGTATATGTCATTAACCCTTCCATTACCATATTTCTAATACAAGACACTGTCTATGTCTTTAACCCTCTCATTACCATATTTCTAATAAAAGACACCGTCTATGTCTTTAACCTTTTCATTACCATATTTCTAATAAAAGACACCGTCTATGTCATTAACCCTTTCATTACCATATTTCTAATAAAAGACACCGTCTATGTCTTTAACCCTTTCATTACCATATTTCTAATAAAAGACACCGTCTATGTCTTTAACCCTTACATTACCATATTTCTAATAAAAGACACTGTCTATGTCATTAACCCTTTCATTACCATATTTCTAATAAAAGACACTGTCTATGTCATACCATATTTCTAATAAAAGACACCGTCTATGTCATCAACCCTTTCATTACCATATTTCTAATAAAAGACACCGTCTATGTCTTTAACCCTTTCATTACCATATTTCTAATAAAAGACACCGTCTATGTCATTAACCCTTTCATTACCATATTTCTAATGAAAGACACTGTCTATGTCATTAACCCTTTCATTACCATATTTCTAATAAAAGACACCGTCTATGTCATTAACCCTTTCATTACCATATTTCTAATGAAAGACACTGTCTATGTCATTAACCCTTTCATTACCATATTTCTAATAAAAGACACTGTCTATGTCTTTAAACCTTTCATTACCATATTTCTAATAAAAGACACCGTCTATGTCTTTAACCCTTTCATTACCATATTTCTAATAAAAGACACCGTCTATGTCATTAACCCTTTCATTACCATATTGCTAATGAAAGACACTGTCTATGTCATTAACCCTTTCATTACCATATTTCTAATGAAATACACCGTCTATGTCTTTAACACTTTCATTACCATATTTCTAATGAAAGACACCGTCTATGTCATTAACCCTTCCATTACCGGATTTCTAATGAAAGACACTGTATATGTCATTAACCCTTCCATTACCATTTTTCTAATGAAAGACACCGTCTACGTCATTAACCCTTACATTACCATATTTCTAATGAAAGACACCGTCTATGTCTTTAACCCTTCCATCAACATATTTCTAATGAAAGACACTGTCTATGTCATTAACCCTTCCATTACCATATTTCTAATGAAAGACACTGTATATGTCATTAACCCTTCCATTACCAGATTTCTAATGAAAGACACTGTATATGTCATTAACCCTTCCATTACCATATTTCTAATGAAAGACACCGTCTATGTCATTAACCCTTCCATTACCATATTTCTAATGAAAGACACCGTCTATGTCTTTAACCCTTCCATTACCATATTTCTAATGAAAGACACTGTATATGTCATTAACCCTTCCATTACCATATTTCTAATGAAAGACACTGTATATGTCATTAACCCTTCCATTACCAGATTTCTAATGAAAGACACCGTCTATGTCATTAACCCTTCCATTACCATATTTCTAATGAAAGACACCGTCTATGTCTTTAACCCTTCCATTACCATATTTCTAATGAAAGACACCGTCTAGGTCATTAACCCCTCCATTACCATATTTCTAATGAAAGACACTGTCTAGTCATTAACCCTTTTATTACCATATTTCTAATGAAAGACACTGTCTATGTCATTAACCCTTCCATTACCATATTTCTAATGAAAGACACTGTCTATGTCATTAACCTTTTCATTACCATATTTCTAATGAAAGACACCGTCTATGTCTTTAACACTTTCATTACCATATTTCTAATGAAAGACACCGTCTATGTCATTAATCCTTTCATTACCAGATTTCTATTGAAAGACACCGTCTATGTCTTTAACCCTTCCATTACCATATTTCTAATGAAAGACACTGTCTATGTCATTAACCCTTCCATTACCAGATTTCTAATGAAAGACACTATATATGTCATTAACCCTTCCATTACCATATTTCTTATGAAAGACACTGTCTATGTCATTAACCCTTCCATTACCATATTTGTAATGAAAGACACTGTATATGTCATTAACCCTTCCATTACCATATTTCTAATGAAAGACACTGTCTATGTCATTAACCCTTCCATTAACAGATTTCTAATGAAAGACACTGTATATGTCATTAACCCTTCCATTACCATATTTCTAATAAAAGACACTGTCTATGTCATTAACCCTTTCATTACCATATTTCTAATAAAAGACACTGTCTATGTCTTTAACCCTTTCATTACCATATTTCTAATAAAAGACACCGTCTATGTCATCAACCCTTTCATTACCATATTTCTAATAAAAGACACCGTCTATGTCATTAACCCTTTCATTACCATATTTCTAATGAAAGACACTGTCTATGTCATTAACCCTTTCATTACCATATTTCTAATAAAAGACACCGTCTATGTCATTAACCCTTTCATTACCATATTTCTAATGAAAGACACTGTCTATGTCATTAACCCTTTCATTACCATATTTCTAATAAAAGACACTGTCTATGTCTTTAAACCTTTCATTACCATATTTCTAATAAAAGACACCGTCTATGTCTTTAACCCTTTCATTACCATATTTCTAATAAAAGACACCGTCTATGTCATTAACCCTTTCATTACCATATTGCTAATGAAAGACACTGTCTATGTCATTAACCCTTTCATTACCATATTTCTAATGAAATACACCGTCTATGTCTTTAACACTTTCAATACCATATTTCTAATGAAAGACACCGTCTATGTCATTAACCCTTCCATTACCGGATTTCTAATGAAAGACACTGTATATGTCATTAACCCTTCCATTACCATTTTTCTAATGAAAGACACCGTCTACGTCATTAACCCTTACATTACCATATTTCTAATGAAAGACACCGTCTATGTCTTTAACCCTTCCATCAACATATTTCTAATGAAAGACACTGTCTATGTCATTAACCCTTCCATTACCATATTTCTAATGAAAGACACTGTATATGTCATTAACCCTTCCATTACCAGATTTCTAATGAAAGACACTGTATATGTCATTAACCCTTCCATTACCATATTTCTAATGAAAGACACCGTCTATGTCATTAACCCTTCCATTACCATATTTCTAATGAAAGACACCGTCTATGTCTTTAACCCTTCCATTACCATATTTCTAATGAAAGACACTGTATATGTCATTAACCCTTCCATTACCATATTTCTAATGAAAGACACTGTATATGTCATTAACCCTTCCATTACCAGATTTCTAATGAAAGACACCGTCTATGTCATTAACCCTTCCATTACCATATTTCTAATGAAAGACACCGTCTATGTCTTTAACCCTTCCATTACCATATTTCTAATGAAAGACACCGTCTAGGTCATTAACCCCTCCATTACCATATTTCTAATGAAAGACACTGTCTAGTCATTAACCCTTTTATTACCATATTTCTAATGAAAGACACTGTCTATGTCATTAACCCTTCCATTACCATATTTCTAATGAAAGACACTGTCTATGTCATTAACCTTTTCATTACCATATTTCTAATGAAAGACACCGTCTATGTCTTTAACACTTTCATTACCATATTTCTAATGAAAGACACCGTCTATGTCATTAATCCTTTCATTACCAGATTTCTATTGAAAGACACCGTCTATGTCTTTAACCCTTCCATTACCATATTTCTAATGAAAGACACCGTCTAGGTCATTAACCCCTCCATTACCATATTTCTAATGAAAGACACTGTCTAGTCATTAACCCTTCCATTACCATATTTCTAATGAAAGACACTGTCTATGTCATTAACCCTTCCATTACCAGATTTCTAATGAAAGACACTATATATGTCATTAACCCTTCCATTACCATATTTCTTATGAAAGACACTGTCTATGTCATTAACCCTTCCATTACCATATTTGTAATGAAAGACACTGTATATGTCATTAACCCTTCCATTACCATATTTCTAATAAAAGACACCGTCTATGTCATCAACCCTTTTATTACCATATTTCTAATGAAAGACACCGTCTATGTCTTTAACCCTTCCATTACCATATTTCTAATGAAAGACACCGTCTAGGTCATTAACCCTTCCATTACCATATTTCTAATGAAAGACACTGTCTAGTCATTAACCCTTCCATTACCATATTTCTAATGAAAGACACTGTCTATGTCATTAACCCTTCCATTAACAGATTTCTAATGAAAGACACTGTATATGTCATTAACCCTTCCATTACCATATTTCTAATAAAAGACACTGTCTATGTCTTTAACCCTTTCATTACCATATTTCTAATAAAAGACACCGTCTATGTCTTTAACCTTTTCATTACCATATTTCTAATAAAAGACACCGTCTATGTCATTAACCCTTTCATTACCATATTTCTAATAAAAGACACCGTCTATGTCTTTAACCCTTTCATTACCATATTTCTAATAAAAGACACCGTCTATGTCTTTAACCCTTACATTACCATATTTCTAATAAAAGACACTGTCTATGTCATTAACCCTTTCATTACCATATTTCTAATAAAAGACACTGTCTATGTCTTACCATATTTCTAATAAAAGACACCGTCTATGTCATCAACCCTTTCATTACCATATTTCTAATAAAAGACACCGTCTATGTCATTAACCCTTTCATTACCATATTGCTAATGAAAGACACTATCTATGTCTTTAACCCTTTCATTACCATATTTCTAATAAAAGACACCGTCTGTGTCATTAACCCTTTCATTACCATATTTCTAATGAAAGACACTGTCTATGTCATTAACCCTTTCATTACCATATTTCTAATAAAAGACACAGTCTATGTCATTAACCCTTTCATTACCATATTTCTAATGAAAGACACTGTCTATGTCATTAACCCTTTCATTACCATATTTCTAATAAAAGACACCGTCCATGTCTTTAACCCTTTCATTACCATATTTCTAATAAAAGACACCGTCTATGTCATTAACCCTTTCATTACCATATTGCTAATGAAAGACACTGTCTATGTCATTAACCCTTTCATTACCAGATTTCTAATGAAAGACACTGTATATGTCATTAACCCTTCCATTACCATATTTCTAATGAAAGACACCGTCTACGTCATTAACCCTTACATTACCATATTTCTAATGAAAGACACCGTCTATGTCTTTAACCCTTCCATCAACATATTTCTAATGAAAGACACTGTCTATGTCATTAACCCTTCCATTACCATATTTCTAATGAAAGACACTGTATATGTCATTAACACTTCCATTACCAGATTTCTAATGAAAGACACTGTATATGTCATTAACCCTTCCATTACCAGATTTCTAATGAAAGACACCGTCTATGTCTTTAACCCTTCCATTACCATATTTCTAATGAAAGACACCGTCTATGTCTTTAACCCTTTCATTACCATATTTCTAATGAAAGACACCGTCTATGTCTTTCCATTACCATATTTCTAATGAAAGACACTGTATCTGTCATTAACCCCTCCATTACCATATTTCTAATGAAAGACACTGTCTACGTCATTAACCCTTCCATTATCATATTGCTAATGAAAGACACTGTCTATGTCATTAACCCTTTCATTACCAGATTTCTAATGAAAGACACTGTCTATGTCATTAACCCTTCCATTACCATATTTCTAATAAAAGACACTGTCTATGTCTTTAACCCTTTCATTACCATATTTCTAATAAAAGACACCGTCTATGTCTTTAACCTTTTCATTACCATATTTCTAATAAAAGACACCGTCTATGTCTTTAACCCTTCCATTACCATATTTCTAATGAAAGACACTGTCTATGTCATTAACCCTTCCATTACCAGATTGCTAATGAAAGACACTATATATGTCATTAACCCTTCCATTACCATATTTCTAATGAAAGACACTGTCTATGTCATTAACCCTTCCATTAACAGATTTCTAATGAAAGACACTGTATATGTCATTAACCCTTCCATTACCATATTTCTAATAAAAGACACTGTCTATGTCTTTAACCCTTTCATTACCATATTTCTAATAAAAGACACCGTCTATGTCTTTAACCGTTTCATTACCATATTTCTAATAAAAGACACCGTCTATGTCATTAACCCTTTCATTACCATATTTCTAATAAAAGACACAGTCTATGTCTTTAACCCTTTCATTACCATATTTCTAATAAAAGACACCGTCTATGTCTTTAACCCTTACATTACCATATTTCTAATAAAAGACACTGTCTATGTCATTAACCCTTTCATTACCATATTTCTAATAAAAGACACTGTCTATGTCTTTAACCCTTTCATTACCATATTTCTAATAAAAGACACCGTCTATGTCATCAACCCTTTCATTACCATATTTCTAATAAAAGACACCGTCTATATCATTAACCCTTTCATTACCATATTGCTAATGAAAGACACTATCTATGTCTTTAACCCTTTCATTACCATATTTCTAATAAAAGACACCGTCTATGTCATTAACCCTTTCATTACCATATTTCTAATGAAAGACACTGTCTATGTCATTAACCCTTTCATTACCATATTTCTAATAAAAGACACCGTCTATGTCATTAACCCTTTCATTACCATATTTCTAATGAAAGACACTGTCTATGTCATTAACCCTTTCATTACCATATTTCTAATAAAAGACACTGTCTATGTCTTTAACCCTTTCATTACCATATTTCTAATAAAAGACACCGTCTATGTCTTTAGCCCTTTCATTACCATATTTCTAATAAAATACACCGTCTATGTCTTTAACACTTTCATTACCATATTTCTAATGAAAGACACCGTCTATTTCATTAACCCTTCCATTACCGGATTTCTAATGAAAGACACTGTATATGTCATTAACCCTTCCATTACCATTTTTCTAATGAAAGACACCGTCTACGTCATTAACCCTTACATTACCATATTTCTAATGAAAGACACCGTCTATGTCTTTAACCCTTCCATCAACATATTTCTAATGAAAGACACTGTCTATGTCATTAACCCTTCCATTACCATATTTCTAATGAAAGACACTGTATATGTCATTAACCCTTCCATTACCATATTTCTAATGAAAGACACCATCTATGTCTTTAACCCTTCCATTACCATATTTCTAATGAAAGACACTGTATATGTCATTAACCCTTCCATTACCATATTTCTAATGAAAGACACTGTATATGTCATTAACCCTTCCATTACCAGATTTCTAATGAAAGACACCGTCTATGTCATTAACCCTTCCATTACCATATTTCTAATGAAAGACACCGTCTATGTCTTTAACCCTTCCATTACCATATTTCTAATGAAAGACACCGTCTAGGTCATTAACCCCTCCATTACCATATTTCTAATGAAAGACACTGTCTAGTCATTAATGAAAGACACTGTCTATGTCATTAACCCTTCCATTACCATATTTCTAATGAAAGACACTGTCTATGTCATTAAACTTTTCATTACCATATTTCTAATGAAAGACACCGTCTATGTCTTTAACACTTTCATTACCATATTTCTAATGAAAGACACCGTCTATGTCATTAATCCTTTCATTACCAGATTTCTATTGAAAGACACCGTCTATGTCTTTAACCCTTCCATTACCATATTTCTAATGAAAGACACTGTCTATGTCATTAACCCTTCCATTACCAGATTTCTAATGAAAGACACTATATATGTCATTAACCCTTCCATTACCATATTTCTTATGAAAGACACTGTCTATGTCATTAAGCCTTCCATTACCATATTTGTAATGAAAGACACTGTATATGTCATTAACCCTTCCATTACCATATTTCTAATGAAAGACACTGTCTATGTCATTAACCCTTCCATTAACAGATTTCTAATGAAAGACACTGTATATGTCATTAACCCTTCCATTACCATATTTCTAATAAAAGACACTGTCTATGTCTTTAACCCTTTCATTACCATATTTCCAATAAAAGACACCGTCTATGTCTTTAACCTTTTCATTACCATATTTCTAATAAAAGACACCGTCTATGTCATTAACCCTTTCATTACCATATTTCTAATAAAAGACACCTTCTATGTCTTTAACCCTTTCATTACCATATTTCTAATAAAAGACACCGTCTATGTCTTTAACCCTTACATTACCATATTTCTAATAAAAGACACTGTCTATGTCATTAACCCTTTCATTACCATATTTCTAATAAAAGACACTGTCTATGTCTTACCATATTTCTAATAAAAGACACCGTCTATGTCATCAACCCTTTTATTACCATATTTCTAATAAAAGACACCGTCTATGTCATTAACCCTTTCATTACCATATTGCTAATGAAAGACACTATCTATGTCTTTAACCCTTTCATTACCATATTTCTAATAAAAGACACCGTCTATGTCATTAACCCTTTCATTACCATATTTCTAATGAAAGACACTGTCTATGTCATTAACCCTTCCATTACCATATTTCTAATGAAAGACACTGTCTATGTCATTAACCCTTCCATTAACAGATTTCTAATGAAAGACACTGTATATGTCATTAACCCTTCCATTACCATATTTCTAATACAAGACACTGTCTATATCTTTAACCCTCTCATTACCATATTTCTAATAAAAGACACCGTCTATGTCTTTAACCTTTTCATTACCATATTTCTAATAAAAGACACCGTCTATGTCATTAACCCTTTCATTACCATATTTCTAATAAAAGACACCGTCTATGTCTTTAACCCTTTCATTACCATATTTCTAATAAAAGACACCGTCTATGTCTTTAACCCTTACATTACCATATTTCTAATAAAAGACACTGTCTATGTCATTAACCCTTTCATTACCATATTTCTAATAAAAGACACTGTCTATGTCATACCATATTTCTAATAAAAGACACCGTCTATGTCATCAACCCTTTCATTACCATATTTCTAATAAAAGACACCGTCTATGTCATTAACCCTTTCATTACCATATTGCTAATGAAAGACACTATCTATGTCTTTAACCCTTTCATTACCATATTTCTAATAAAAGACACCGTCTATGTCATTAACCCTTTCATTACCATATTTCTAATGAAAGACACTGTCTATGTCATTAACCCTTTCATTACCATATTTCTAATAAAAGACACCGTCTATGTCATTAACCCTTTCATTACCATATTTCTAATGAAAGACACTGTCTATGTCATTAACCCTTTCATTACCATATTTCTAATAAAAGACACTGTCTATGTCTTTAACCCTTTCATTACCATATTTCTAATAAAAGACACCGTCTATGTCTTTAACCCTTTCATTACCATATTTCTAATAAAAGACACCGTCTATGTCATTAACCCTTTCATTACCATATTGCTAATGAAAGACACTGTCTATGTCATTAACCCTTTCATTACCATATTTCTAATGAAATACACCGTCTATGTCTTTAACACTTTCATTACCATATTTCTAATGAAAGACACCGTCTATGTCATTAACCCTTCCATTACCGGATTTCTAATGAAAGACACTGTATATGTCATTAACCCTTCCATTACCATTTTTCTAATGAAAGACACCGTCTACGTCATTAACCCTTACATTACCATATTTCTAATGAAAGACACCGTCTATGTCTTTAACCCTTCCATCAACATATTTCTAATGAAAGACACTGTCTATGTCATTAACCCTTCCATTACCATATTTCTAATGAAAGACACTGTATATGTCATTAACCCTTCCATTACCAGATTTCTAATGAAAGACACTGTATATGTCATTAACCCTTCCATTACCATATTTCTAATGAAAGACACCGTCTATGTCATTAACCCTTCCATTACCATATTTCTAATGAAAGACACCGTCTATGTCTTTAACCCTTCCATTACCATATTTCTAATGAAAGACACTGTATATGCCATTAACCCTTCCATTACCATATTTCTAATGAAAGACACTGTATATGTCATTAACCCTTCCATTACCAGATTTCTAATGAAAGACACCGTCTATGTCATTAACCCTTCCATTACCATATTTCTAATGAAAGACACCGTCTATGTCTTTAACCCTTCCATTACCATATTTCTAATGAAAGACACTGTCTATGTCATTAACCCTTCCATTACCAGATTTCTAATGAAAGACACTATATATGTCATTAACCCTTCCATTACCATATTTCTTATGAAAGACACTGTCTATGTCATTAACCCTTCCATTACCATATTTGTAATGAAAGACACTGTATATGTCATTAACCCTTCCATTACCATATTTCTAATGAAAGACACTGTCTATGTCATTAACCCTTCCATTAACAGATTTCTAATGAAAGACACTGTATATGTCATTAACCCTTCCATTACCATATTTCTAATAAAAGACACTGTCTATGTCTTTAACCCTTTCATTACCATATTTCTAATAAAAGACACCGTCTATGTCTTTAACCTTTTCATTACCATATTTCTAATAAAAGACACCGTCTATGTCATTAACCCTTTCATTACCATATTTCTAATAAAAGACACCTTCTATGTCTTTAACCCTTTCATTACCATATTTCTAATAAAAGACACCGTCTATGTCTTTAACCCTTACATTACCATATTTCTAATAAAAGACACTGTCTATGTCATTAACCCTTTCATTACCATATTTCTAATAAAAGACACTGTCTATGTCTTACCATATTTCTAATAAAAGACACCGTCTATGTCATCAACCCTTTTATTACCATATTTCTAATAAAAGACACCGTCTATGTCATTAACCCTTTCATTACCATATTGCTAATGAAAGACACTATCTATGTCTTTAACCCTTTCATTACCATATTTCTAATAAAAGACACCGTCTATGTCATTAACCCTTTCATTACCATATTTCTAATGAAAGACACTGTCTATGTCATTAACCCTTCCATTACCATATTTCTAATGAAAGACACTGTCTATGTCATTAACCCTTCCATTAACAGATTTCTAATGAAAGACACTGTATATGTCATTAACCCTTCCATTACCATATTTCTAATACAAGACACTGTCTATGTCTTTAATTCTCTCATTACCATATTTCTAATAAAAGACACCGTCTATGTCTTTAACCTTTTCATTACCATATTTCTAATAAAAGACACCGTCTATGTCATTAACCCTTTCATTACCATATTTCTAATAAAAGACGCCGTCTATGTCTTTAACCCTTTCATTACCATATTTCTAATAAAAGACACCGTCTATGTCTTTAACCCTTACATTACCATATTTCTAATAAAAGACACTGTCTATGTCATTAACCCTTTCATTACCATATTTCTAATAAAAGACACTGTCTATGTCATACCATATTTCTAATAAAAGACACCGTCTATGTCATCAACCCTTTCATTACCATATTTCTAATAAAAGACACCGTCTATGTCATTAACCCTTTCATTACCATATTGCTAATGAAAGACACTATCTATGTCTTTAACCCTTTCATTACCATATTTCTAATAAAAGACACCGTCTATGTCATTAACCCTTTCATTACCATATTTCTAATGAAAGACACTGTCTATGTCATTAACCCTTTCATTACCATATTTCTAATAAAAGACACTGTCTATGTCTTTAACCCTTTCATTACCATATTTCTAATAAAAGACACCGTCTATGTCTTTAACCCTTTCATTACCATATTTCTAATAAAAGACACCGTCTATGTCATTAACCCTTTCATTACCATATTGCTAATGAAAGACACTGTCTATGTCATTAACCCTTTCATTACCATATTTCTAATGAAATACACCGTCTATGTCTTTAACACTTTCATTACCATATTTCTAATGAAAGACACCGTCTATGTCATTAACCCTTCCATTACCGGATTTCTAATGAAAGACACTGTATATGTCATTAACCCTTCCATTACCATTTTTCTAATGAAAGACACCGTCTACGTCATTAACCCTTACATTACCATATTTCTAATGAAAGACACCGTCTATGTCTTTAACCCTTCCATCAACATATTTCTAATGAAAGACACTGTCTATGTCATTAACCCTTCCATTACCATATTTCTAATGAAAGACACTGTATATGTCATTAACCCTTCCATTACCAGATTTCTAATGAAAGACACTGTATATGTCATTAACCCTTCCATTACCATATTTCTAATGAAAGACACCGTCTATGTCATTAACCCTTCCATTACCATATTTCTAATGAAAGACACCGTCTATGTCTTTAACCCTTCCATTACCATATTTCTAATGAAAGACACTGTATATGCCATTAACCCTTCCATTACCATATTTCTAATGAAAGACACTGTATATGTCATTAACCCTTCCATTACCAGATTTCTAATGAAAGACACCGTCTATGTCATTAACCCTTCCATTACCATATTTCTAATGAAAGACACCGTCTATGTCTTTAACCCTTCCATTACCATATTTCTAATGAAAGACACCGTCTAGGTCATTAACCCCTCCATTACCATATTTCTAATGAAAGACACTGTCTAGTCATTAACCCTTTTATTACCATATTTCTAATGAAAGACACTGTCTATGTCATTAACCCTTCCATTACCATATTTCTAATGAAAGACACTGTCTATGTCATTAACCTTTTCATTACCATATTTCTAATGAAAGACACCGTCTATGTCTTTAACACTTTCATTACCATATTTCTAATGAAAGACACCGTCTATGTCATTAATCCTTTCATTACCAGATTTCTATTGAAAGACACCGTCTATGTCATTAACCCTTCCATTACCAGATTTCTAATGAAAGACACTATATATGTCATTAACCCTTCCATTACCATATTTCTTATGAAAGACACTGTCTATGTCATTAACCCTTCCATTACCATATTTGTAATGAAAGACACTGTATATGTCATTAACCCTTCCATTACCATATTTCTAATGAAAGACACTGTCTATGTCATTAACCCTTCCATTACCATATTTCTAATGAAAGACACTGTCTATGTCATTAACCCTTCCATTAACAGATTTCTAATGAAAGACACTGTATATGTCATTAACCCTTCCATTACCATATTTCTAATGAAAGACACTGTCTATGTCATTAACCCTTCCATTAACAGATTTCTAATGAAAGACACTGTATATGTCATTAACCCTTCCATTACCATATTTCTAATAAAAGACACTGTCTATGTCTTTAACCCTTTCATTACCATATTTCTAATAAAAGACACCGTCTATGTCTTTAACCTTTTCATTACCATATTTCTAATAAAAGACACCGTCTATGTCATTAACCCTTTCATTACCATATTTCTAATAAAAGACACCGTCTATGTCTTTAACCCTTTCATTACCATATTTCTAATAAAAGACACCGTCTATGTCTTTAACCCTTACATTACCATATTTCTAATAAAAGACACTGTCTATGTCATTAACCCTTTCATTACCATATTTCTAATAAAAGACACTGTCTATGTCTTACCATATTTCTAATAAAAGACACCGTCTATGTCATCAACCCTTTCATTACCATATTTCTAATAAAAGACACCTTCTATGTCATTAACCCTTTCATTACCATATTGCTAATGAAAGACACTATCTATGTCTTTAACCCTTTCATTACCATATTTCTAATAAAAGACACCGTCTATGTCATTAACCCTTTCATTACCATATTTCTAATGAAAGACACTGTCTATGTCATTAACCCTTTCATTACCATATTTCTAATAAAAGACACCGTCTATGTCATTAACCCTTTCATTACCATATTTCTAATGAAAGACACTGTCTATGTCATTAACCCTTTCATTACCATATTTCTAATAAAAGACACCGTCTATGTCTTTAACCCTTTCATTACCATATTTCTAATAAAAGACACTGTCTATGTCATTAACCCTTTCATTACCATATTTCTAATGAAAGACACTGTCTATGTCATTAACCCTTTCATTACCATATTTCTAATAAAAGACACCGTCTATGTCATTAACCCTTCCATTACCATATTTCTAATGAAAGACACTGTCTATGTCATTAACCCTTCCATTAACAGATTTCTAATGAAAGACACTGTATATGTCATTAACCCTTCCATTACCATATTTCTAATGAAAGACACCGTCTATGTCTTTAACCCTTCCATCAACATATTTCTAATGAAAGACACCGTCTATGTCATTAACCCTTTCATTACCATATTTCTAATGAAAGACACCGTCTAGGTCATTAACCCCTCCATTACCATATTTCTAATGAAAGACACTGTCTATGTCATTAGCCCTTTCATTACCATATTTCTAATGAAAGAGACCGTCTATGTCATTAACCCTTCCATTACCATATTTCTAATAAAAGACACCGTCTATGTCATTAACCCTTTCATTACCATATTTCTAATAAAAGACACCGTCTATGTCTTTAACCCTTCCATTACCATATTTCTAATGAAAAACACTGTCTATGTCATTAACCCTTTCATTACCATATTTCTAATGAAAGACACTGTCTATGTCTTTAACCCTTTCATTACCATATTTCTAATAAAAGACACCGTCTATGTCTTTAACCCTTCCATTACCATATTTCTAATGAAAAACACTGTCTATGTCATTAACCCTTTTATTACCATATTTCTAATGAAAGACACTGTCTATGTCATTAAACCTTCCATTACCATATTTCTAATGAAAGACACCGTCTATGTCATTAACCCTTTCATTACCATATTTCTAATGAAAAACACCGTCAATGTCATTAACCCTTCCATTACCATATTTCTAATGAAAGACACTGTCTATGTCATTAACCCTTTCATTACCATATTTGTAATGAAAAACACCGTCTATGTCATTAACCCTTTCATTACCATATTGCTAATGAAAGACACTGTCTATGTCATTAACCCTTTCATTACCATATTTCTAATGAAAGACACCGTCTATGTCATTAACCCTTCCATTTCCGGATTTCTAATGAAAGACACTGTATATGTCATTAACCCTTCCATTACCATATTTCTAATGAAAGACACCGTCTACGTCATTAACCCTTACATTACCATATTTCTAATGAAAGACACCGTTTATGTCTTTAACCCTTCCATCAACATATTTCTAATGAAAGACACTGTCTATGTCATTAACCCTTCCATTACCATATTTCTAATGAAAGACACTGTATATGTCATTAACCCTTCCATTACCAGATTTCTAGTGAAAGACACTGTATATGTCATTAACCCTTCCATTACCATATTTCTAATGAAAGACACCGTCTATGTCATTAACCCTTCCATTACCATATTTCTAATGAAAGACACCGTCTATGTCTTTAACCCTTCCATTACCATATTTCTAATGAAAGACACTGTATATATCATTAACCCTTCCATTACCATATTTCTAATGAAAGACACTGTATATGTCATTAACCCTTCCATTACCAGATTTCTAATGAAAGACACCGTCTATGTCATTAACCCTTCCATTACCATATTTCTAATGAAAGACACCGTCTATGTCTTTAACCCTTCCATTACCATATTTCTAATGAAAGACACCGTCTAGGTCATTAACCCCTCCATTACCATATTTCTAATGAAAGACACTGTCTAGTCATTAACCCTTTTATTACCATATTTCTAATGAAAGACACTGTCTATGTCATTAACCCTTCCATTACTATATTTCTAATGAAAGACACCGTCTATGTCTTTAACACTTTCATTACCATATTTCTAATGAAAGACACCGTCTATGTCATTAATCCTTTCATTACCAGATTTCTAATGAAAGACACCGTCTATGTCTTTAACCCTTCCATTACCATATTTCTAATGAAAGACACTGTCTATGTCATTAACCCTTCCATTACCAGATTTCTAATGAAAGACACTATATATGTCATTAACCCTTCCATTACCATATTTCTAATGAAAGACACTGTCTATGTCATTAACCCTTCCATTACCATATTTGTAATGAAAGACACTGTATATGTCATTAACCCTTCCATTACCATATTTCTAATGAAAGACACTGTCTATGTCATTAACCCTTCCATTAACAGATTTCTAATGAAAGACACTGTATATGTCATTAACCCTTCCATTACCATATTTCTAATAAAAGACACTGTCTATGTCTTTAACCCTTTCATTACCATATTTCTAATAAAAGACACCGTCTATGTCTTTAATCTTTTCATTACCATATTTCTAATAAAAGACACCGTCTATGTCATTAACCCTTTCATTACCATATTTCTAATAAAAGACACCGTCTATGTCTTTAACCCTTTCATTACCATATTTCTAATAAAAGACACCGTCTATGTCTTTAACCCTTACATTACCATATTTCTAATAAAAGACACTGTCTATGTCATTAACCCTTTCATTACCATATTTCTAATAAAAGACACTGTCTATGTCTTTAACCCTTTCATTACCATATTTCTAATAAAAGACACCGTCTATGTCATCAACCCTTTCATTACCATATTTCTAATAAAAGACACCGTCTATGTCATTAACCCTTTCATTACCATATTGCTAATGAAAGACACTATCTATGTCTTTAACCCTTTCATTACCATATTTCTAATAAAAGACACCGTCTATGTCATTAACCCTTTCATTACCATATTTCTAATGAAAGACACTGTCTATGTCATTAACCCTTTCATTACCATATTTCTAATAAAAGACACCGTCTATGTCTTTAACCCTTTCATTACCATATTTCTAATAAAAGACACCGTCTATGTCATTAACCCTTTCATTACCATATTGCTAATGAATGACACTGTCTATGTCATTAACCCTTTCATTACCAGATTTCTAATGAAAGACACTGTATATGTCATTAACCCTTCCATTACCATATTTCTAATGAAAGACACCGTCTATGTCTTTAACCCTTCCATCAACATATTTCTAATGAAAGACACTGTCTATGTCATTAACCCTTCCATTACCATATTTCTAATGAAAGACACCGTCTATGTCTTTAACCCTTCCATTACCAGATTTCTAATGAAAGACACTGTCTAGCCATTAACCCTTTTATTACCATATTTCTAATGAAAGACACTGTCTATGTCATTAAACCTTCCATTACCATATTTCTAATAAAAGACACCGTCTATGTCTTTAACCCTTCCATTACCATATTTCTAATGAAAAACACTGTCTATGTCATTAACCCTTTCATTACTATATTTCTAATGAAAGACACCGTCTATGTCTTTAACCCTTCCATTACCATATTTCTAATGAAAAACACTGTCTATGTCATACATCTTTCATTACCATATTTTTAATGAAAGACACCGTCTATGTCATTAACCCTTTCATTACTATATTTCTAATGAAAGACACTGTCTATGTCATTAAACCTTCCATTACCATATTTCTAATAAAAGACACCGTCTATGTCATTAACCCTTTCATTACCATATTTCTAATGAAAGACACTGTCTATGTCTTTAACCCTTCCATTACCATATTTCTAATGAAAAACACTGTCTATGTCATAAATCTTTCATTACCATATTTTTAATGAAAGACACTGTCTATGTCTTTAACCCTAAACACCGTCCATGTCATTAACCCTTTCATTACCATATTTCTAATAAAAGACGCTGTCTATGTCTTTAACCCTTTCATTACCATATTTCTAATGAAAAACACCGTCTATGTCATTAACCCTTCCATTACCATATTTCTAATGAAAGACACTGTCTATGTCATTAACCCTTTCATTACCATATTTGTAATGAAAAACACCGTCTATGTCATTAACCCTTCCATTACCATATTCCTATTGAAAGACACTGCCTATGTCATTAACCTTTTCATTACCATATTTCTAATAAAAGACACCGTCTATGTCATTAACCCTTTCATTACCATATTGCTAATGAAAGACACTGTCTATGTCATTAACCCTTTCATTACCAGATTTCTAATGAAATACACCGTCTATGTCTTTAACACTTTCATTACCATATTTCTAATGAAAGACACCGTCTATGTCATTAACCCTTCCATTTCCGGATTTCTAATGAAAGACACTGTATATGTCATTAACCCGTCCATTACCATATTTCTAATGAAAGACACCGTCTACGTCATTAACCCTTACGTTACCATATTTCTAATGAAAGACACCGTTTATGTCTTTAACCCTTCCATCAACATATTTCTAATGAAAGACACTGTCTATGTCATTAACCCTTCCATTACCATATTTCTAATGAAAGACACTGTATATATGTCATTAACCCTTCCATTACCAGATTTCTAGTGAAAGACACTGTATATGTCATTAACCCTTCCATTACCATATTTCTAATGAAAGACACCGTCTATGTCATTAACCCTTCCATTACCATATTTCTAATGAAAGACACCGTCTATGTCTTTAACCCTTCCATTACCATATTTCTAATGAAAGACACTGTATATATCATTAACCCTTCCATTACCATATTTCTAATGAAAGACACTGTATATGTCATTAACCCTTCCATTACCAGATTTTTAATGAAAGACACCGTCTATGTCATTAACCCTTCCATTACCATATTTCTAATGAAAGACACCGTCTATGTCTTTAACCCTTCCATTACCATATTTCTAATGAAAGACACCGTCTAGGTCATTAACCCCTCCATTACCATATTTCTAATGAAAGACACTGTCTAGTCATTAACCCTTTTATTACCATATTTCTAATGAAAGACACTGTCTATGTCATTAACCCTTCCATTACCATATTTCTAATGAAAGACACCGTCTATGTCTTTAACCCTTCCATTACCATATTTCTAATGAAAGACACCGTCTAGGTCATTAACCCCTCCATTACCATATTTCTAATGAAAGACACTGTCTAGTCATTAACCCTTTTATTACCATATTTCTAATGAAAGACACTGTCTATGTCATTAACCCTTCCATTACCATATTTCTAATAAAAGACACCGTCTATGTCTTTAACCTTTTCATTACTATATTTCTAATGAAAGACACTGTCTATGTCATTAACCCTTCCATTACCATATTTCTAATGAAAGACACCGTCTATGTCTTTAACCCTTCCATTACCATCTTTCTAATGAAAGACACCGTCTAGGTCATTAACCCCTCCATTACCATATTTCTAATGAAAGACACTGTCTAGTCATTAACCCTTTTATTACCATATTTCTAATGAAAGACACTGTCTATGTCATTAACCCTTCCATTACCATATTTCTAATAAAAGACACCGTCTATGTCTTTAACCTTTTCATTACCATATTTCTAATGAAAGACACTGTCTATGTCTTTAATCCTTTCATTACCATATTTCTAATAAAAGACACCGTCTATGTCTTTAACACTTTCATTACCATATTTCTAATGAAAGACACCGTCTATGTCATTAACCCTTTCATTACCATATTGCTAATGAAAGACACTATCTATGTCTTTAACCCTTTCATTACCATATTTCTAATAAAAGACACCGTCTATGTCATTAACCCTTTCATTACCATATTTCTAATGAAAGACACTGTCTATGTCATTAACCCTTTCATTACCATATTTCTAATAAAAGACACCGTCTATGTCTTTAACCCTTTCATTACCATATTTCTAATAAAAGACACCGTCTATGTCATTAACCCTTTCATTACCATATTGCTAATGAAAGACACTGTCTATGTCATTAACCCTTTCATTACCAGATTTCTAATGAAAGACACTGTATATGTCATTAACCCTTCCATTACCAGATTTCTAATGAAAGACACCGTCTATGTCATTAACCCTTCCATTACCAGATTTCTAATGAAAGACACTGTCTATGTCATTAACCCTTCCATTACCAGATTTCTAATGAAAGACACTGTATATGTCATTAACCCTTCCATTACCAGATTTCTAATGAAAGACACCGTCTATGTCATTAACCCTTCCATTACCAGATTTCTAATGAAAGACACCGTCTATGTCATTAACCCTTCCATTACCAGATTTCTAATGAAAGACACTGTATATGTCATTAACCCTTCCATTACCAGATTTCTAATGAAAGACACCGTGTATGTCATTAACCCTTCCATTACCAGATTTCTAATGAAAGACACTGTATATGTCATTAACCCTTCCATTACCAGATTTCTAATGAAAGACACCGTCTATGTCATTAACCCTTCCATTACCAGATTTCTAATGAAAGACACTGTCTATGTCATTAACCCTTCCATTACCAGATTTCTAATGAAAGACACTGTATATGTCATTAACCCTTCCATTACCAGATTTCTAATGAAAGACACCGTCTATGTCATTAACCCTTCCATTACCAGATTTCTAATGAAAGACACTGTCTATGTCATTAACCCTTCCATTACCAGATTTCTAATGAAAGACACCGTCTATGTCATTAACCCTTCCATTACCAGATTTCTAATGAAAGACACTGTCTATGTCATTAACCCTTCCATTACCAGATTTCTAATGAAAGACACTGTATATGTCATTAACCCTTCCATTACCAGATTTCTAATGAAAGACACTGTCTATGTCATTAACCCTTCCATTACCAGATTTCTAATGAAAGACACTGTCTATGTCATTAACCCTTCCATTACCAGATTTCTAATGAAAGACACCGTCTATGTCATTAACCCTTCCATTACCAGATTTCTAATGAAAGACACTGTCTATGTCATTAACCCTTCCATTACCAGATTTCTAATGAAAGACACCGTCTATGTCATTAAACCTTCCATTACCAGATTTCTAATGAAAGACACTGTCTATGTCATTAACCCTTCCATTACCAGATTTCTAATGAAAGACACTGTCTATGTCATTAACCCTTCCATTACCAGATTTCTAATGAAAGACACCGTCTATGTCATTAACCCTTCCATTAACAGATTTCTAATGAAAGACACTGTCTATGTCATTAACCCTTCCATTACCAGATTTCTAATGAAAGACACTGTCTATGTCATTAACCCCTCCATTACCATATTTCTAATGAAAGACACTGTATATGTCATTAACCCTTTCCTTACCATATTTCTAATGAAAGACACTGCCTATGTCATTAACCCTTCCATTACCATATTTCTAATCAAAGACACTGTATATATGTCATTAACCCTTCCATTACCAGATTTCTAGTGAAAGACACTGTATATGTCATTAACCCTTCCATTACCATATTTCTAATGAAAGACACCGTCTATGTCATTAACCCTTCCATTACCATATTTCTAATGAAAGACACCGTCTATGTCTTTAACCCTTCCATTACCATATTTCTAATGAAAGACACTGTATATGTCATTAACCCTTCCATTACCAGATTTCTAATGAAAGACACTGTCTATGTCATTAACCCTTCCATTACCAGATTTCTAATGAAAGACACTGTCTATGTCATTAACCCTTCCATTACCATATTTCTAATGAAAGACACCGTCTATGTCTTTAACCCTTCCATTACCATATTTCTAATGAAAGACACCGTCTAGGTCATTAACCCCTCCATTACCATATTTCTAATGAAAGACACTGTCTAGTCATTAACCCTTTTATTACCATATTTCTAATGAAAGACACTGTCTATGTCATTAACCCTTCCATTACCATATTTCTAATGAAAGACACCGTCTATGTCTTTAACCCTTCCATTACCATATTTCTAATGAAAGACACTGTATATGTCATTAACCCTTCCATTACCATATTTCTAATGAAAGACACTGTATATGTCATTAACCCTTCCATTACCAGATTTCTAATGAAAGACACCGTCTATGTCATTAACCCTTCCATTACCATATTTCTAATGAAAGACACCGTCTATGTCTTTAACCCTTCCATTACCATATTTCTAATGAAAGACACCGTCTAGGTCATTAACCCCTCCATTACCATATTTCTAATGAAAGACACTGTCTAGTCATTAACCCTTTTATTACCATATTTCTAATGAAAGACACTGTCTATGTCATTAACCCTTTCATTACCAGATTTCTAATGAAAGACACTGTATATGTCATTAACCCTTCCATTACCAGATTTCTAATGAAAGACACCGTCTATGTCATTAACCCTTCCATTACCAGATTTCTAATGAAAGACACTGTCTATGTCATTAACCCTTCCATTACCAGATTTCTAATGAAAGACACTGTATATGTCATTAACCCTTCCATTACCAGATTTCTAATGAAAGACACCGTCTATGTCATTAACCCTTCCATTACCAGATTTCTAATGAAAGACACCGTCTATGTCATTAACCCTTCCATTACCAGATTTCTAATGAAAGACACTGTATATGTCATTAACCCTTCCATTACCAGATTTCTAATGAAAGACACCGTGTATGTCATTAACCCTTCCATTACCAGATTTCTAATGAAAGACACTGTATATGTCATTAACCCTTCCATTACCAGATTTCTAATGAAAGACACCGTCTATGTCATTAACCCTTCCATTACCAGATTTCTAATGAAAGACACTGTCTATGTCATTAACCCTTCCATTACCAGATTTCTAATGAAAGACACTGTATATGTCATTAACCCTTCCATTACCAGATTTCTAATGAAAGACACCGTCTATGTCATTAACCCTTCCATTACCAGATTTCTAATGAAAGACACTGTCTATGTCATTAACCCTTCCATTACCAGATTTCTAATGAAAGACACCGTCTATGTCATTAACCCTTCCATTACCAGATTTCTAATGAAAGACACTGTCTATGTCATTAACCCTTCCATTACCAGATTTCTAATGAAAGACACTGTATATGTCATTAACCCTTCCATTACCAGATTTCTAATGAAAGACACTGTCTATGTCATTAACCCTTCCATTACCAGATTTCTAATGAAAGACACTGTCTATGTCATTAACCCTTCCATTACCAGATTTCTAATGAAAGACACCGTCTATGTCATTAACCCTTCCATTACCAGATTTCTAATGAAAGACACTGTCTATGTCATTAACCCTTCCATTACCAGATTTCTAATGAAAGACACCGTCTATGTCATTAAACCTTCCATTACCAGATTTCTAATGAAAGACACTGTCTATGTCATTAACCCTTCCATTACCAGATTTCTAATGAAAGACACTGTCTATGTCATTAACCCTTCCATTACCAGATTTCTAATGAAAGACACCGTCTATGTCATTAACCCTTCCATTAACAGATTTCTAATGAAAGACACTGTCTATGTCATTAACCCTTCCATTACCAGATTTCTAATGAAAGACACTGTCTATGTCATTAACCCCTCCATTACCATATTTCTAATGAAAGACACTGTATATGTCATTAACCCTTTCCTTACCATATTTCTAATGAAAGACACTGCCTATGTCATTAACCCTTCCATTACCATATTTCTAATGAAAGACACTGTATATATGTCATTAACCCTTCCATTACCAGATTTCTAGTGAAAGACACTGTATATGTCATTAACCCTTCCATTACCATATTTCTAATGAACGACACCGTCTATGTCATTAACCCTTCCATTACCATATTTCTAATGAAAGACACCGTCTATGTCTTTAACCCTTCCATTACCATATTTCTAATGAAAGACACTGTATATGTCATTAACCCTTCCATTACCAGATTTCTAATGAAAGACACTGTCTATGTCATTAACCCTTCCATTACCAGATTTCTAATGAAAGACACTGTCTATGTCATTAACCCTTCCATTACCATATTTCTAATGAAAGACACCGTCTATGTCTTTAACCCTTCCATTACCATATTTCTAATGAAAGACACCGTCTAGGTCATTAACCCCTCCATTACCATATTTCTAATGAAAGACACTGTCTAGTCATTAACCCTTTTATTACCATATTTCTAATGAAAGACACTGTCTATGTCATTAACCCTTCCATTACCATATTTCTAATGAAAGACACCGTCTATGTCTTTAACCCTTCCATTACCATATTTCTAATGAAAGACACTGTATATGTCATTAACCCTTCCATTACCATATTTCTAATGAAAGACACTGTATATGTCATTAACCCTTCCATTACCAGATTTCTAATGAAAGACACCGTCTATGTCATTAACCCTTCCATTACCATATTTCTAATGAAAGACACCGTCTATGTCTTTAACCCTTCCATTACCATATTTCTAATGAAAGACACCGTCTAGGTCATTAACCCCTCCATTACCATATTTCTAATGAAAGACACTGTCTAGTCATTAACCCTTTTATTACCATATTTCTAATGAAAGACACTGTCTATGTCATTAACCCTTCCATTACCATATTTCTAATGAAAGACACCGTCTATGTCTTTAACCCTTCCATTACCATATTTCTAATGAAAGACACCGTCTAGGTCATTAACCCCTCCATTACCATATTTCTAATGAAAGACACTGTCTAGTCATTAACCCTTTTATTACCATATTTCTAATGAAAGACACTGTCTATGTCATTAACCCTTCCATTACCATATTTCTAATAAAAGACACCGTCTATGTCTTTAACCTTTTCATTACTATATTTCTAATGAAAGACACTGTCTATGTCATTAACCCTTCCATTACCATATTTCTAATGAAAGACACCGTCTATGTCTTTAACCCTTCCATTACCATATTTCTAATGAAAGACACCGTCTAGGTCATTAACCCCTCCATTACCATATTTCTAATGAAAGACACTGTCTAGTCATTAACCCTTTTATTACCATATTTCTAATGAAAGACACTGTCTATGTCATTAACCCTTCCATTACCATATTTCTAATAAAAGACACCGTCTATGTCTTTAACCTTTTCATTACCATATTTCTAATGAAAGACACTGTCTATGTCTTTAATCCTTTCATTACCATATTGCTAATGAAAGACACTATCAATGTCTTTAACCCTTTCATTACCATATTTCTAATAAAAGACACCGTCTATGTCATTAACCCTTTCATTACCATATTTCTAATGAAAGACACTGTCTATGTCATTAACCCTTTCATTACCATATTTCTAATAAAAGACACCGTCTATGTCTTTAACCCTTTCATTACCATATTTCTAATAAAAGACACCGTCTATGTCATTAACCCTTTCATTACCAGATTTCTAATGAAAGACACTGTCTATGTCATTAACCCTTCCATTACCAGATTTCTAATGAAAGACACTGTATATGTCATTAACCCTTCCATTACCAGATTTCTAATGAAAGACACTGTCTATGTCATTAACCCTTCCATTACCAGATTTCTAATGAAAGACACTGTCTATGTCATTAACCCTTCCATTACCAGATTTCTAATGAAAGACACCGTCTATGTCATTAACCCTTCCATTACCAGATTTCTAATGAAAGACACTGTCTATGTCATTAACCCTTCCATTACCAGATTTCTAATGAAAGACACCGTCTATGTCATTAACCCTTCCATTACCAGATTTCTAATGAAAGACACTGTCTATGTCATTAACCCTTCCATTACCAGATTTCTAATGAAAGACACTGTCTATGTCATTAACCCCTCCATTACCATATTTCTAATGAAAGACACTGTATATGTCATTAACCCTTTCCTTACCATATTTCTAATGAAAGACACTGCCTATGTCATTAACCCTTTCATTACCATATTTCTAATGAAAGACACAGCCTATGTCATTAACCCTTTCATTACCATATTTCTAATGAAAGACACTGCCTATGTCATTAACCCTTCCATTACCATATTTCTAATGAAAGACACTGCCTATGTCATTAACCCTTTCATTACCATATTTCTAATGAAAGACACTGTCTATGTCTTTAACCCTTTCATTACCATATTTCTAATGAAAGACACTGCCTATGTCATTAACCCTTTCATTACCATATTTCTAATGAAAGACACTGTCTATGTCTTTAACCCTTTCATTACCATATTTCTAATGAAAGACACTGTCTATATCTTTAACCCTTTCATTACCATATTTCTAATGAAAGACACAGCCTATGTCATTAACCCTTTCATTACCATATTTCTAATGAAAGACTCCGTCTATGTCTTTAACCCTTCCATTACCATATTTCTATTGAAAGACACTGTCTATGTCATTAACCCTTCCATTACCAGATTTCTAATGAAAGACACTGTCTATGTCTTTAACCCTTTCATTACCATATATCTAATGAAAGACAATGTCTATGTCATTAACCCTTCCATTACCAGATTTCTAATGAAAGACACTGTCTATGTCATTAACCCTTTCATTACCATATATCTAATAAAAGACACTGTCTATGTCTTTAACCCTTTCATTACCATATTTCTAATGAAAAACACCGTCCATGTCATTAACCCTTTCATTACCATATTTCTAATGAAAAACACCGTCCATGTCATTAACCCTTTCATTACCATATTTCTAATAAAAGACACTGTCTATGTCTTTAACCCATTCATTACCATATTTCTAATGAAAAACACCGTCCATGTCATTAACCCTTTCATTACCATATTTCTAATAAAAGACACTGTCTATGTCTTTAACCCTTTCATTACCATATTTCTAATGAAAAACACCGTCCATGTCATTAACCCTTTCATTACCATATTTCTAATAAAAGACACCGTCTATGTCTTTAACCCTTCCATTTCCATATTTCTAATGAAAAACACCGTCTATGTCATTAACCCTTCCATTACCATATTTCTAATGAAAGACACTGTCTATGTCATTAACCCTTTCATTACCAGATTTCTAATGAAAGACACTGTCTATGTCATTAACCCTTCCATTACCATATTTCTATTGAAAGACACTGCCTATGTCATTAACCTTTTCATTACCATATTTCTAATAAAAGACACTGTCTATGTCTTTAACCCTTTCATTACCAGATTTCTAATGAAATACACCGTCTATGTCTTTAACACTTTCATTACCATATTTCTAATGAAAGACACCGTCTATGTCATTAACCCTTCCATTTCCGGATTTCTAATGAAAGACACTGTATATGTCATTAACCCTTCCATTACCATATTTCTAATGAAAGACACCGTCTACGTCATTAACCCTTACGTTACCATATTTCTAATGAAAGACACCGTTTATGTCTTTAACCCTTCCATCAACATATTTCTAATGAAAGACACTGTCTATGTCATTAACCCTTCCATTACCATATTTCTAATGAAAGACACTGTATATATGTCATTAACCCTTCCATTACCAGATTTCTAGTGAAAGACACTGTATATGTCATTAACCCTTCCATTACCATATTTCTAATGAAAGACACCGTCTATGTCATTAACCCTTCCATTACCATATTTCTAATGAAAGACACCGTCTATGTCTTTAACCCTTCCATTACCATATTTCTAATGAAAGACACTGTATATATCATTAACCCTTCCATTACCATATTTCTAATGAAAGACACTGTATATGTCATTAACCCTTCCATTACCAGATTTCTAATGAAAGACACCGTCTATGTCATTAACCCTTCCATTACCATATTTCTAATGAAAGACACCGTCTATGTCTTTAACCCTTCCATTACCATATTTCTAATGAAAGACACCGTCTAGGTCATTAACCCCTCCATTACCATGTTTCTAATGAAAGACACTGTCTAGTCATTAACCCTTTTATTACCATATTTCTAATGAAAGACACTGTCTATGTCATTAACCCTTCCATTACCATATTTCTAATGAAAGACACCGTCTATGTCTTTAACCCTTCCATTACCATATTTCTAATGAAAGACACCGTCTAGGTCATTAACCCCTCCATTACCATATTTCTAATGAAAGACACTGTCTAGTCATTAACCCTTTTATTACCATATTTCTAATGAAAGACACTGTCTATGTCATTAACCCTTCCATTACCATATTTCTAATAAAAGACACCGTCTATGTCTTTAACCTTTTCATTACTATATTTCTAATGAAAGACACTGTCTATGTCATTAACCCTTCCATTACCATATTTCTAATGAAAGACACCGTCTATGTCTTTAACCCTTCCATTACCATATTTCTAATGAAAGACACCGTCTAGGTCATTAACCCCTCCATTACCATATTTCTAATGAAAGACACTGTCTAGTCATTAACCCTTTTATTACCATATTTCTAATGAAAGACACTGTCTATGTCATTAACCCTTCCATTACCATATTTCTAATAAAAGACACCGTCTATGTCTTTAACCTTTTCATTACCATATTTCTAATGAAAGACACTGTCTATGTCTTTAATCCTTTCATTACCATATTTCTAATAAAAGACACCGTCTATGTCTTTAACACTTTCATTACCATATTTCTAATGAAAGACACCGTCTATGTCATTAACCCTTTCATTACCATATTGCTAATGAAAGACAATATCTATGTCTTTAACCCTTTCATTACCATATTTCTAATAAAAGACACCGTCTATGTCATTAACCCTTTCATTACCATATTTCTAATGAAAGACACTGTCTATGTCATTAACCCTTTCATTACCATATTTCTAATAAAAGACACCGTCTATGTCATTAACCCTTTCATTACCATATTGCTAATGAAAGACACTGTCTATGTCATTAACCCTTTCATTACCAGATTTCTAATGAAAGACACTGTATATGTCATTAACCCTTCCATTACCAGATTTCTAATGAAAGACACCGTCTATGTCATTAACCCTTCCATTACCAGATTTCTAATGAAAGACACTGTCTATGTCATTAACCCTTCCATTACCAGATTTCTAATGAAAGACACTGTATATGTCATTAACCCTTCCATTACCAGATTTCTAATGAAAGACACCGTCTATGTCATTAACCCTTCCATTACCAGATTTCTAATGAAAGACACCGTCTATGTCATTAACCCTTCCATTACCAGATTTCTAATGAAAGACACTGTATATGTCATTAACCCTTCCATTACCAGATTTCTAATGAAAGACACCGTCTATGTCATTAACCCTTCCATTACCAGATTTCTAATGAAAGACACTGTATATGTCATTAACCCTTCCATTACCAGATTTCTAATGAAAGACACCGTCTATGTCATTAACCCTTCCATTACCAGATTTCTAATGAAAGACACTGTCTATGTCATTAACCCTTCCATTACCAGATTTCTAATGAAAGACACTGTATATGTCATTAACCCTTCCATTACCAGATTTCTAATGAAAGACACCGTCTATGTCATTAACCCTTCCATTACCAGATTTCTAATGAAAGACACTGTCTATGTCATTAACCCTTCCATTACCAGATTTCTAATGAAAGACACCGTCTATGTCATTAACCCTTCCATTACCAGATTTCTAATGAAAGACACTGTCTATGTCATTAACCCTTCCATTACCAGATTTCTAATGAAAGACACTGTATATGTCATTAACCCTTCCATTACCAGATTTCTAATGAAAGACACTGTCTATGTCATTAACCCTTCCATTACCAGATTTCTAATGAAAGACACTGTCTATGTCATTAACCCTTCCATTACCAGATTTCTAATGAAAGACACCGTCTATGTCATTAACCCTTCCATTACCAGATTTCTAATGAAAGACACTGTCTATGTCATTAACCCTTCCATTACCAGATTTCTAATGAAAGACACCGTCTATGTCATTAACCCTTCCATTACCAGATTTCTAATGAAAGACACTGTCTATGTCATTAACCCTTCCATTACCAGATTTCTAATGAAAGACACTGTCTATGTCATTAACCCCTCCATTACCATATTTCTAATGAAAGACACTGTATATGTCATTAACCCTTTCCTTACCATATTTCTAATGAAAGACACTGCCTATGTCATTAACCCTTTCATTACCATATTTCTAATGAAAGACACAGCCTATGTCATTAACCCTTTCATTACCATATTTCTAATGAAAGACACTGCCTATGTCATTAACTCTTCCATTACCATATTTCTAATGAAAGACACTGCCTATGTCATTAACCCTTTCATTACCATATTTCTAATGAAAGACACTGCCTATGTCATTAACCCTTTCATTACCATATTTCTAATGAAAGACACTGTCTATGTCTTTAACCCTTTCATTACCATATTTCTAATGAAAGACACTGCCTATGTCATTAACCCTTTCATTACCATATTTCTAATGAAAGACACTGTCTATGTCTTTAACCCTTTCATTACCATATTTCTACTGAAAGACACTGTCTATGTCTTTAACCCTTTCATTACCATATTTCTAATGAAAGACACAGCCTATGTCATTAACCCTTTCATTACCATATTTCTAATGAAAGACACCGTCTATGTCTTTAACCCTTCCATTACCATATTTCTATTGAAAGACACTGTCTATGTCATTAACCCTTCCATTACCAGATTTCTAATGAAAGACACTGTCTATGTCTTTAACCCTTTCATTACCATATATCTAATGAAAGACACTGTCTATGTCATTAACCCTTCCATTACCAGATTTCTAATGAAAGACACTGTCTATGTCATTAACCCTTTCATTACCATATATCTAATAAAAGACACTGTCTATGTCTTTAACCCTTTCATTACCATATTTCTAATGAAAAACACCGTCCATGTCATTAACCCTTTCATTACCATATTTCTAATGAAAAACACCGTCCATGTCATTAACCCTTTCATTACCATATTTCTAATAAAAGACACTGTCTATGTCTTTAACCCTTTCATTACCATATTTCTAATGAAAAACACCGTCCATGTCATTAACCCTTTCATTACCATATTTCTAATAAAAGACACTGTCTATGTCTTTAACCCTTTCATTACCATATTTCTAATGAAAAACACCGTCCATGTCATTAACCCTTTCATTACCATATTTCTAATAAAAGACACCGTCTATGTCTTTAACCCTTCCATTACCATATTTCTAATGAAAAACACCGTCTATGTCATTAACCCTTCCATTACCATATTTCTAATGAAAGACACTGTCTATGTCATTAACCCTTTCATTACCAGATTTCTAATGAAAGACACTGTCTATGTCATTAACCCTTCCATTACCATATTTCTATTGAAAGACACTGCCTATGTCATTAACCTTTTCATTACCATATTTCTAATAAAAGACACTGTCTATGTCTTTAACCCTTTCATTACCATATTTCTAATGAAATACACCGTCTATGTCTTTAACACTTTCATTACCATATTTCTAATGAAAGACACCGTCTATGTCATTAACCCTTCCATTTCCGGATTTCTAATGAAAGACACTGTATATGTCATTAACCCTTCCATTACCATATTTCTAATGAAAGACACCGTCTACGTCATTAACCCTTACGTTACCATATTTCTAATGAAAGACACCGTTTATGTCTTTAACCCTTCCATCAACATATTTCTAATGTAAGACACTGTCTATGTCATTAACCCTTCCATTACCATATTTCTAATGAAAGACACTGTATATATGTCATTAACCCTTCCATTACCAGATTTCTAGTGAAAGACACTGTATATGTCATTAACCCTTCCATTACCATATTTCTAATGAAAGACACCGTCTATGTCATTAACCCTTCCATTACCATATTTCTAATGAAAGACACCGTCTATGTCTTTAACCCTTCCATTACCATATTTCTAATGAAAGACACTGTATATATCATTAACCCTTCCATTACCATATTTCTAATGAAAGACACTGTATATGTCATTAACCCTTCCATTACCAGATTTCTAATGAAAGACACCGTCTATGTCATTAACCCTTCCATTACCATATTTCTAATGAAAGACACCGTCTATGTCTTTAACCCTTCCATTACCATATTTCTAATGAAAGACACCGTCTAGGTCATTAACCCCTCCATTACCATATTTCTAATGAAAGACACTGTCTAGTCATTAACCCTTTTATTACCATATTTCTAATGAAAGACACTGTCTATATCATTAACCCTTCCATTACCATATTTCTAATGAAAGACACTGTCTATGTCATTAACCTTTTCATTACTATATTTCTAATGAAAGACACCGTCTATGTCTTTAACACTTTCATTACCATATTTCTAATGAAAGACACCGTCTATGTCATTAATCCTTTCATTACCAGATTTCTAATGAAAGACACCGTCTATGTCATTAACCCTTCCATTACCAGATTTCTAATGAAAGACACTGTATATGTCATTAACCCTTCCATTACCAGATTTCTAATGAAAGACACCGTCTATGTCATTAACCCTTCCATTACCAGATTTCTAATGAAAGACACTGTATATGTCATTAACCCTTCCATTACCAGATTTCTAATGAAAGACACCGTCTATGTCATTAACCCTTCCATTACCAGATTTCTAATGAAAGACACTGTATATGTCATTAACCCTTCCATTACCAGATTTCTAATGAAAGACACCGTCTATGTCATTAACCCTTCCATTACCAGATTTCTAATGAAAGACACTGTCTATGTCATTAACCCTTCCATTACCAGATTTCTAATGAAAGACACTGTATATGTCATTAACCCTTCCATTACCAGATTTCTAATGAAAGACACCGTCTATGTCATTAACCCTTCCATTACCAGATTTCTAATGAAAGACACTGTCTATGTCATTAACCCTTCCATTACCAGATTTCTAATGAAAGACACCGTCTATGTCATTAACCCTTCCATTACCAGATTTCTAATGAAAGACACTGTCTATGTCATTAACCCTTCCATTACCAGATTTCTAATGAAAGACACTGTATATGTCATTAACCCTTCCATTACCAGATTTCTAATGAAAGACACTGTCTATGTCATTAACCCTTCCATTACCAGATTTCTAATGAAAGACACTGTCTATGTCATTAACCCTTCCATTACCAGATTTCTAATGAAAGACACCGTCTATGTCATTAACCCTTCCATTACCAGATTTCTAATGAAAGACACTGTCTATGTCATTAACCCTTCCATTACCAGATTTCTAATGAAAGACACCGTCTATGTCATTAACCCTTCCATTACCAGATTTCTAATGAAAGACACTGTCTATGTCATTAACCCTTCCATTACCAGATTTCTAATGAAAGACACTGTCTATGTCATTAACCCCTCCATTACCATATTTCTAATGAAAGACACTGTATATGTCATTAACCCTTTCCTTACCATATTTCTAATGAAAGACACTGCCTATGTCATTAACCCTTTCATTACCATATTTCTAATGAAAGACACAGCCTATGTCATTAACCCTTTCATTACCATATTTCTAATGAAAGACACTGCCTATGTCATTAACTCTTCCATTACCATATTTCTAATGAAAGACACTGCCTATGTCATTAACCCTTTCATTACCATATTTCTAATGAAAGACACTGCCTATGTCATTAACCCTTTCATTACCATATTTCTAATGAAAGACACTGTCTATGTCTTTAACCCTTTCATTACCATATTTCTAATGAAAGACACTGCCTATGTCATTAACCCTTTCATTACCATATTTCTAATGAAAGACACTGTCTATGTCTTTAACCCTTTCATTACCATATTTCTACTGAAAGACACTGTCTATGTCTTTAACCCTTTCATTACCATATTTCTAATGAAAGACACAGCCTATGTCATTAACCCTTTCATTACCATATTTCTAATGAAAGACACCGTCTATGTCTTTAACCCTTCCATTACCATATTTCTATTGAAAGACACTGTCTATGTCATTAACCCTTCCATTACCAGATTTCTAATGAAAGACACTGTCTATGTCTTTAACCCTTTCATTACCATATATCTAATGAAAGACACTGTCTATGTCATTAACCCTTCCATTACCAGATTTCTAATGAAAGACACTGTCTATGTCATTAACCCTTTCATTACCATATATCTAATAAAAGACACTGTCTATGTCTTTAACCCTTTCATTACCATATTTCTAATGAAAAACACCGTCCATGTCATTAACCCTTTCATTACCATATTTCTAATGAAAAACACCGTCCATGTCATTAACCCTTTCATTACCATATTTCTAATAAAAGACACTGTCTATGTCTTTAACCCTTTCATTACCATATTTCTAATGAAAAACACCGTCCATGTCATTAACCCTTTCATTACCATATTTCTAATAAAAGACACTGTCTATGTCTTTAACCCTTTCATTACCATATTTCTAATGAAAAACACCGTCCATGTCATTAACCCTTTCATTACCATATTTCTAATAAAAGACACCGTCTATGTCTTTAACCCTTCCATTACCATATTTCTAATGAAAAACACCGTCTATGTCATTAACCCTTCCATTACCATATTTCTAATGAAAGACACTGTCTATGTCATTAACCCTTTCATTACCAGATTTCTAATGAAAGACACTGTCTATGTCATTAACCCTTCCATTACCATATTTCTATTGAAAGACACTGCCTATGTCATTAACCTTTTCATTACCATATTTCTAATAAAAGACACTGTCTATGTCTTTAACCCTTTCATTACCATATTTCTAATGAAATACACCGTCTATGTCTTTAACACTTTCATTACCATATTTCTAATGAAAGACACCGTCTATGTCATTAACCCTTCCATTTCCGGATTTCTAATGAAAGACACTGTATATGTCATTAACCCTTCCATTACCATATTTCTAATGAAAGACACCGTCTACGTCATTAACCCTTACGTTACCATATTTCTAATGAAAGACACCGTTTATGTCTTTAACCCTTCCATCAACATATTTCTAATGTAAGACACTGTCTATGTCATTAACCCTTCCATTACCATATTTCTAATGAAAGACACTGTATATATGTCATTAACCCTTCCATTACCAGATTTCTAGTGAAAGACACTGTATATGTCATTAACCCTTCCATTACCATATTTCTAATGAAAGACACCGTCTATGTCATTAACCCTTCCATTACCATATTTCTAATGAAAGACACCGTCTATGTCTTTAACCCTTCCATTACCATATTTCTAATGAAAGACACTGTATATATCATTAACCCTTCCATTACCATATTTCTAATGAAAGACACTGTATATGTCATTAACCCTTCCATTACCAGATTTCTAATGAAAGACACCGTCTATGTCATTAACCCTTCCATTACCATATTTCTAATGAAAGACACCGTCTATGTCTTTAACCCTTCCATTACCATATTTCTAATGAAAGACACCGTCTAGGTCATTAACCCCTCCATTACCATATTTCTAATGAAAGACACTGTCTAGTCATTAACCCTTTTATTACCATATTTCTAATGAAAGACACTGTCTATGTCATTAACCCTTCCATTACCATATTTCTAATGAAAGACACTGTCTATGTCATTAACCTTTTCATTACTATATTTCTAATGAAAGACACCGTCTATGTCTTTAACACTTTCATTACCATATTTCTAATGAAAGACACCGTCTATGTCATTAATCCTTTCATTACCAGATTTCTAATGAAAGACACCGTCTATGTCATTAACCCTTCCATTACCAGATTTCTAATGAAAGACACTGTATATGTCATTAACCCTTCCATTACCAGATTTCTAATGAAAGACACCGTCTATGTCATTAACCCTTCCATTACCAGATTTCTAATGAAAGACACTGTATATGTCATTAACCCTTCCATTACCAGATTTCTAATGAAAGACACCGTCTATGTCATTAACCCTTCCATTACCAGATTTCTAATGAAAGACACTGTATATGTCATTAACCCTTCCATTACCAGATTTCTAATGAAAGACACCGTCTATGTCATTAACCCTTCCATTACCAGATTTCTAATGAAAGACACTGTCTATGTCATTAACCCTTCCATTACCAGATTTCTAATGAAAGACACTGTATATGTCATTAACCCTTCCATTACCAGATTTCTAATGAAAGACACCGTCTATGTCATTAACCCTTCCATTACCAGATTTCTAATGAAAGACACTGTCTATGTCATTAACCCTTCCATTACCAGATTTCTAATGAAAGACACCGTCTATGTCATTAACCCTTCCATTACCAGATTTCTAATGAAAGACACTGTCTATGTCATTAACCCTTCCATTACCAGATTTCTAATGAAAGACACTGTATATGTCATTAACCCTTCCATTACCAGATTTCTAATGAAAGACACTGTCTATGTCATTAACCCTTCCATTACCAGATTTCTAATGAAAGACACTGTCTATGTCATTAACCCTTCCATTACCAGATTTCTAATGAAAGACACCGTCTATGTCATTAACCCTTCCATTACCAGATTTCTAATGAAAGACACTGTCTATGTCATTAACCCTTCCATTACCAGATTTCTAATGAAAGACACCGTCTATGTCATTAACCCTTCCATTACCAGATTTCTAATGAAAGACACTGTCTATGTCATTAACCCTTCCATTACCAGATTTCTAATGAAAGACACTGTCTATGTCATTAACCCCTCCATTACCATATTTCTAATGAAAGACACTGTATATGTCATTAACCCTTTCCTTACCATATTTCTAATGAAAGACACTGCCTATGTCATTAACCCTTTCATTACCATATTTCTAATGAAAGACACAGCCTATGTCATTAACCCTTTCATTACCATATTTCTAATGAAAGACACTGCCTATGTCATTAACTCTTCCATTACCATATTTCTAATGAAAGACACTGCCTATGTCATTAACCCTTTCATTACCATATTTCTAATGAAAGACACTGCCTATGTCATTAACCCTTTCATTACCATATTTCTAATGAAAGACACTGTCTATGTCTTTAACCCTTTCATTACCATATTTCTAATGAAAGACACTGCCTATGTCATTAACCCTTTCATTACCATATTTCTAATGAAAGACACTGTCTATGTCTTTAACCCTTTCATTACCATATTTCTACTGAAAGACACTGTCTATGTCTTTAACCCTTTCATTACCATATTTCTAATGAAAGACACAGCCTATGTCATTAACCCTTTCATTACCATATTTCTAATGAAAGACACCGTCTATGTCTTTAACCCTTCCATTACCATATTTCTATTGAAAGACACTGTCTATGTCATTAACCCTTCCATTACCAGATTTCTAATGAAAGACACTGTCTATGTCTTTAACCCTTTCATTACCATATATCTAATGAAAGACACTGTCTATGTCATTAACCCTTCCATTACCAGATTTCTAATGAAAGACACTGTCTATGTCATTAACCCTTTCATTACCATATATCTAATAAAAGACACTGTCTATGTCTTTAACCCTTTCATTACCATATTTCTAATGAAAAACACCGTCCATGTCATTAACCCTTTCATTACCATATTTCTAATGAAAAACACCGTCCATGTCATTAACCCTTTCATTACCATATTTCTAATAAAAGACACTGTCTATGTCTTTAACCCTTTCATTACCATATTTCTAATGAAAAACACCGTCCATGTCATTAACCCTTTCATTACCATATTTCTAATAAAAGACACTGTCTATGTCTTTAACCCTTTCATTACCATATTTCTAATGAAAAACACCGTCCATGTCATTAACCCTTTCATTACCATATTTCTAATAAAAGACACCGTCTATGTCTTTAACCCTTCCATTACCATATTTCTAATGAAAAACACCGTCTATGTCATTAACCCTTCCATTACCATATTTCTAATGAAAGACACTGTCTATGTCATTAACCCTTTCATTACCAGATTTCTAATGAAAGACACTGTCTATGTCATTAACCCTTCCATTACCATATTTCTATTGAAAGACACTGCCTATGTCATTAACCTTTTCATTACCATATTTCTAATAAAAGACACTGTCTATGTCTTTAACCCTTTCATTACCATATTTCTAATGAAATACACCGTCTATGTCTTTAACACTTTCATTACCATATTTCTAATGAAAGACACCGTCTATGTCATTAACCCTTCCATTTCCGGATTTCTAATGAAAGACACTGTATATGTCATTAACCCTTCCATTACCATATTTCTAATGAAAGACACCGTCTACGTCATTAACCCTTACGTTACCATATTTCTAATGAAAGACACCGTTTATGTCTTTAACCCTTCCATCAACATATTTCTAATGTAAGACACTGTCTATGTCATTAACCCTTCCATTACCATATTTCTAATGAAAGACACTGTATATATGTCATTAACCCTTCCATTACCAGATTTCTAGTGAAAGACACTGTATATGTCATTAACCCTTCCATTACCATATTTCTAATGAAAGACACCGTCTATGTCATTAACCCTTCCATTTACATATTTCTAATGAAAGACACCGTCTATGTCTTTAACCCTTCCATTACCATATTTCTAATGAAAGACACTGTATATATCATTAACCCTTCCATTACCATATTTCTAATGAAAGACACTGTATATGTCATTAACCCTTCCATTACCAGATTTCTAATGAAAGACACCGTCTATGTCATTAACCCTTCCATTACCATATTTCTAATGAAAGACACCGTCTATGTCTTTAACCCTTCCATTACCATATTTCTAATGAAAGACACCGTCTAGGTCATTAACCCCTCCATTACCATATTTCTAATGAAAGACACTGTCTAGTCATTAACCCTTTTATTACCATATTTCTAATGAAAGACACTGTCTATGTCATTAACCCTTCCATTACCATATTTCTAATGAAAGACACTGTCTATGTCATTAACCTTTTCATTACTATATTTCTAATGAAAGACACCGTCTATGTCTTTAACACTTTCATTACCATATTTCTAATGAAAGACACCGTCTATGTCATTAATCCTTTCATTACCAGATTTCTAATGAAAGACACCGTCTATGTCTTTAACCCTTCCATTACCATATTTCTAATGAAAGACACTGTCTATGTCATTAACCCTTCCATTGCCAGATTTCTAATGAAAGACACTATATATGTCATTAACCCTTCCATTACCATATTTCTAATGAAAGACACTGTCTATGTCATTAACCCTTCCATTACCATATTTGTAATGAAAGACACTGTATATGTCATTAACCCTTCCATTACCATATTTCTAATGAAAGACACTGTCTATGTCATTAACCCTTCCATTAACAGATTTCGAATGAAAGACACTGTATATGTCATTAACCCTTCCATTACCATATTTCTAATAAAAGACACTGTCTATGTCTTTAACCCTTTCATTACCATATTTCTAATAAAAGACACCGTCTATGTCTTTAACCTTTTCATTACCATATTTCTAATAAAAGACACCGTCTATGTCATTAACCCTTTCATTACCATATTTCTAATAAAAGACACCGTCTATGTCTTTAACCCTTTCATTACCATATTTCTAATAAAAGACACCGTCTATGTCTTTAACCCTTACATTACCATATTTCTAATAAAAGACACTGTCTATGTCATTAACCCTTTCATTACCATATTTCTAATAAAAGACACTGTCTATGTCTTTAACCCTTTCATTACCATATTTCTAATAAAAGACACCGTCTATGTCATCAACCCTTTCATTACCATATTTCTAATAAAAGACACCGTCTATGTCATTAACCCTTTCATTACCATATTGCTAATGAAAGACACTATCTATGTCTTTAACCCTTTCATTACCATATTTCTAATAAAAGACACCGTCTATGTCATTAACCCTTTCATTACCATATTTCTAATGAAAGACACTGTCTATGTCATTAACCCTTTCATTACCATATTTCTAATAAAAGACACCGTCTATGTCTTTAACCCTTTCATTACCATATTTCTAATAAAAGACACCGTCTATGTCATTAACCCTTTCATTACCATATTGCTAATGAAAGACACTGTCTATGTCATTAACCCTTTCATTACCAGATTTCTAATGAAAGACACTGTATATGTCATTAACCCTTCCATTACCATATTTCTAATGAAAGACACCGTCTATGTCATTAACCCTTCCATTACCATATTTCTAATGAAAGACACCGTCTATGTCATTAACCCTTCCATTACCATATTTCTAATGAAAGACACCGTCTATGTCATTAACCCTTCCATTACCATATTTCTAATGAAAGACACCGTCTATGTCATTAACCCTTCCATCAACATATTTCTAATGAAAGACACCGTCTATGTCATTAACCCTTCCATTACCATATTTCTAATAAAAGACACTGTCTATGTCATTAACCCTTCCATTACCATATTTCTAATGAAAGACACCGTCTATGTCATTAACCCTTCCATTACCATATTTCTAATGAAAGACACCGTCTACGTCATTAACCCTTACATTACCATATTTCTAATGAAAGACACCGTCTATGTCTTTAACCCTTCCATCAACATATTTCTAATGAAAGACACTGTCTATGTCATTAACCCTTCCATTACCAGATTTCTAGTGAAAGACACTGTATATGTCATTAACCCTTCCATTACCATATTTCTAATGAAAGACACCGTCTATGTCATTAACCCTTCCATTACCATATTTCTAATGAAAGACACCGTCTATGTCTTTAACCCTTCCATTACCATATTTCTAATGAAAGACACTGTATATATCATTAACCCTTCCATTACCATATTTCTAATGAAAGACACTGTATATGTCATTAACCCTTCCATTACCAGATTTCTAATGAAAGACACCGTCTATGTCATTAACCCTTCCATTACCATATTTCTAATGAAAGACACCGTCTATGTCTTTAACCCTTCCATTACCATATTTCTAATGAAAGACACCGTCTAGGTCATTAACCCCTCCATTACCATATTTCTAATGAAAGACACTGTCTAGTCATTAACCCTTTTATTACCATATTTCTAATGAAAGACACTGTCTATGTCATTAACCCTTCCATTACCATATTTCTAATGAAAGACACTGTCTATGTCATTAACCTTTTCATTACTATATTTCTAATGAAAGACACCGTCTATGTCTTTAACACTTTCATTACCATATTTCTAATGAAAGACACCGTCTATGTCATTAATCCTTTCATTACCAGATTTCTAATGAAAGACACCGTCTATGTCATTAACCCTTCCATTACCAGATTTCTAATGAAAGACACTGTATATGTCATTAACCCTTCCATTACCAGATTTCTAATGAAAGACACCGTCTATGTCATTAACCCTTCCATTACCAGATTTCTAATGAAAGACACTGTATATGTCATTAACCCTTCCATTACCAGATTTCTAATGAAAGACACCGTCTATGTCATTAACCCTTCCATTACCAGATTTCTAATGAAAGACACTGTATATGTCATTAACCCTTCCATTACCAGATTTCTAATGAAAGACACCGTCTATGTCATTAACCCTTCCATTACCAGATTTCTAATGAAAGACACTGTCTATGTCATTAACCCTTCCATTACCAGATTTCTAATGAAAGACACTGTATATGTCATTAACCCTTCCATTACCAGATTTCTAATGAAAGACACCGTCTATGTCATTAACCCTTCCATTACCAGATTTCTAATGAAAGACACTGTCTATGTCATTAACCCTTCCATTACCAGATTTCTAATGAAAGACACCGTCTATGTCATTAACCCTTCCATTACCAGATTTCTAATGAAAGACACTGTCTATGTCATTAACCCTTCCATTACCAGATTTCTAATGAAAGACACTGTATATGTCATTAACCCTTCCATTACCAGATTTCTAATGAAAGACACTGTCTATGTCATTAACCCTTCCATTACCAGATTTCTAATGAAAGACACTGTCTATGTCATTAACCCTTCCATTACCAGATTTCTAATGAAAGACACCGTCTATGTCATTAACCCTTCCATTACCAGATTTCTAATGAAAGACACTGTCTATGTCATTAACCCTTCCATTACCAGATTTCTAATGAAAGACACCGTCTATGTCATTAACCCTTCCATTACCAGATTTCTAATGAAAGACACTGTCTATGTCATTAACCCTTCCATTACCAGATTTCTAATGAAAGACACTGTCTATGTCATTAACCCCTCCATTACCATATTTCTAATGAAAGACACTGTATATGTCATTAACCCTTTCCTTACCATATTTCTAATGAAAGACACTGCCTATGTCATTAACCCTTTCATTACCATATTTCTAATGAAAGACACAGCCTATGTCATTAACCCTTTCATTACCATATTTCTAATGAAAGACACTGCCTATGTCATTAACTCTTCCATTACCATATTTCTAATGAAAGACACTGCCTATGTCATTAACCCTTTCATTACCATATTTCTAATGAAAGACACTGCCTATGTCATTAACCCTTTCATTACCATATTTCTAATGAAAGACACTGTCTATGTCTTTAACCCTTTCATTACCATATTTCTAATGAAAGACACTGCCTATGTCATTAACCCTTTCATTACCATATTTCTAATGAAAGACACTGTCTATGTCTTTAACCCTTTCATTACCATATTTCTACTGAAAGACACTGTCTATGTCTTTAACCCTTTCATTACCATATTTCTAATGAAAGACACAGCCTATGTCATTAACCCTTTCATTACCATATTTCTAATGAAAGACACCGTCTATGTCTTTAACCCTTCCATTACCATATTTCTATTGAAAGACACTGTCTATGTCATTAACCCTTCCATTACCAGATTTCTAATGAAAGACACTGTCTATGTCTTTAACCCTTTCATTACCATATATCTAATGAAAGACACTGTCTATGTCATTAACCCTTCCATTACCAGATTTCTAATGAAAGACACTGTCTATGTCATTAACCCTTTCATTACCATATATCTAATAAAAGACACTGTCTATGTCTTTAACCCTTTCATTACCATATTTCTAATGAAAAACACCGTCCATGTCATTAACCCTTTCATTACCATATTTCTAATGAAAAACACCGTCCATGTCATTAACCCTTTCATTACCATATTTCTAATAAAAGACACTGTCTATGTCTTTAACCCTTTCATTACCATATTTCTAATGAAAAACACCGTCCATGTCATTAACCCTTTCATTACCATATTTCTAATAAAAGACACTGTCTATGTCTTTAACCCTTTCATTACCATATTTCTAATGAAAAACACCGTCCATGTCATTAACCCTTTCATTACCATATTTCTAATAAAAGACACCGTCTATGTCTTTAACCCTTCCATTACCATATTTCTAATGAAAAACACCGTCTATGTCATTAACCCTTCCATTACCATATTTCTAATGAAAGACACTGTCTATGTCATTAACCCTTTCATTACCAGATTTCTAATGAAAGACACTGTCTATGTCATTAACCCTTCCATTACCATATTTCTATTGAAAGACACTGCCTATGTCATTAACCTTTTCATTACCATATTTCTAATAAAAGACACTGTCTATGTCTTTAACCCTTTCATTACCATATTTCTAATGAAATACACCGTCTATGTCTTTAACACTTTCATTACCATATTTCTAATGAAAGACACCGTCTATGTCATTAACCCTTCCATTTCCGGATTTCTAATGAAAGACACTGTATATGTCATTAACCCTTCCATTACCATATTTCTAATGAAAGACACCGTCTACGTCATTAACCCTTACGTTACCATATTTCTAATGAAAGACACCGTTTATGTCTTTAACCCTTCCATCAACATATTTCTAATGTAAGACACTGTCTATGTCATTAACCCTTCCATTACCATATTTCTAATGAAAGACACTGTATATATGTCATTAACCCTTCCATTACCAGATTTCTAGTGAAAGACACTGTATATGTCATTAACCCTTCCATTACCATATTTCTAATGAAAGACACCGTCTATGTCATTAACCCTTCCATTTACATATTTCTAATGAAAGACACCGTCTATGTCTTTAACCCTTCCATTACCATATTTCTAATGAAAGACACTGTATATATCATTAACCCTTCCATTACCATATTTCTAATGAAAGACACTGTATATGTCATTAACCCTTCCATTACCAGATTTCTAATGAAAGACACCGTCTATGTCATTAACCCTTCCATTACCATATTTCTAATGAAAGACACCGTCTATGTCTTTAACCCTTCCATTACCATATTTCTAATGAAAGACACCGTCTAGGTCATTAACCCCTCCATTACCATATTTCTAATGAAAGACACTGTCTAGTCATTAACCCTTTTATTACCATATTTCTAATGAAAGACACTGTCTATGTCATTAACCCTTCCATTACCATATTTCTAATGAAAGACACTGTCTATGTCATTAACCTTTTCATTACTATATTTCTAATGAAAGACACCGTCTATGTCTTTAACACTTTCATTACCATATTTCTAATGAAAGACACCGTCTATGTCATTAATCCTTTCATTACCAGATTTCTAATGAAAGACACCGTCTATGTCTTTAACCCTTCCATTACCATATTTCTAATGAAAGACACTGTCTATGTCATTAACCCTTCCATTGCCAGATTTCTAATGAAAGACACTATATATGTCATTAACCCTTCCATTACCATATTTCTAATGAAAGACACTGTCTATGTCATTAACCCTTCCATTACCATATTTGTAATGAAAGACACTGTATATGTCATTAACCCTTCCATTACCATATTTCTAATGAAAGACACTGTCTATGTCATTAACCCTTCCATTAACAGATTTCGAATGAAAGACACTGTATATGTCATTAACCCTTCCATTACCATATTTCTAATAAAAGACACTGTCTATGTCTTTAACCCTTTCATTACCATATTTCTAATAAAAGACACCGTCTATGTCTTTAACCTTTTCATTACCATATTTCTAATAAAAGACACCGTCTATGTCATTAACCCTTTCATTACCATATTTCTAATAAAAGACACCGTCTATGTCTTTAACCCTTTCATTACCATATTTCTAATAAAAGACACCGTCTATGTCTTTAACCCTTACATTACCATATTTCTAATAAAAGACACTGTCTATGTCATTAACCCTTTCATTACCATATTTCTAATAAAAGACACTGTCTATGTCTTTAACCCTTTCATTACCATATTTCTAATAAAAGACACCGTCTATGTCATCAACCCTTTCATTACCATATTTCTAATAAAAGACACCGTCTATGTCATTAACCCTTTCATTACCATATTGCTAATGAAAGACACTATCTATGTCTTTAACCCTTTCATTACCATATTTCTAATAAAAGACACCGTCTATGTCATTAACCCTTTCATTACCATATTTCTAATGAAAGACACTGTCTATGTCATTAACCCTTTCATTACCATATTTCTAATAAAAGACACCGTCTATGTCTTTAACCCTTTCATTACCATATTTCTAATAAAAGACACCGTCTATGTCATTAACCCTTTCATTACCATATTGCTAATGAAAGACACTGTCTATGTCATTAACCCTTTCATTACCAGATTTCTAATGAAAGACACTGTATATGTCATTAACCCTTCCATTACCATATTTCTAATGAAAGACACCGTCTATGTCATTAACCCTTCCATTACCATATTTCTAATGAAAGACACCGTCTATGTCATTAACCCTTCCATTACCATATTTCTAATGAAAGACACCGTCTATGTCATTAACCCTTCCATTACCATATTTCTAATGAAAGACACCGTCTATGTCATTAACCCTTCCATCAACATATTTCTAATGAAAGACACCGTCTATGTCATTAACCCTTCCATTACCATATTTCTAATAAAAGACACTGTCTATGTCATTAACCCTTCCATTACCATATTTCTAATGAAAGACACCGTCTATGTCATTAACCCTTCCATTACCATATTTCTAATGAAAGACACCGTCTACGTCATTAACCCTTACATTACCATATTTCTAATGAAAGACACCGTCTATGTCTTTAACCCTTCCATCAACATATTTCTAATGAAAGACACTGTCTATGTCATTAACCCTTCCATTACCATATTTCTAATGAAAGACACTGTATATGTCATTAACCCTTCCATTACCAGATTTCTAATGAAAGACACCGTCTATGTCATTAACCCTTCCATTACCATATTTCTAATGAAAGACACCGTCTATGTCTTTAACCCTTCCATTACCATATTTCTAATGAAAGACACCGTCTAGGTCATTAACCCCTCCATTACCATATTTCTAATGAAAGACACTGTCTATGTCATTAAACCTTCCATTACCATATTTCTAATAAAAGACACCGTCTATGTCATTAACCCTTTCATTACTATATTTCTAATGAAAGACACTGTCTATGTCTTTAATCCTTTCATTACCATATTTCTAATAAAAGACACCGTCTATGTCTTTAACCCTTCCATTACCATATTTCTAATGAAAAACACTGTCTATGTCATTAACCCTTTCATTACCATATTTTTAATGAAAGACACTGTCTATGTCTTTAACCCTTTCATTACCATATTTCTAATGAAAAACACCGTCCATGTCATTAACCCTTTCATTACCATATTTCTAATAAAAGACGCTGTCTATGTCTTTAACCCTTTCATTACCATATTTCTAATGAAAAACACCGTCTATGTCATTAACCCTTCCATTACCATATTTCTAATGAAAGACACTGTCTATGTCATTAACCCTTTCATTACCATATTTGTAATGAAAAACACCGTCTATGTCATTAACCCTTCCATTACCATATTTCTATTGAAAGACACTGCCTATGTCATTAACCCTTTCATTACCATATTTCTAATAAAAGACACCGTCTATGTCATTAACCCTTTCATTATCATATTTCTAATGAAAGACACTGTCTATGTCATTCACCCTTCCATTACCATATTTCTAATGAAAGACACTGTCTATATCATTAACCCTTTCATTACCATATTTCTAATGAAAAACACCGTCTATGTCATTAACCCTTTCATTACCATATTTCTAATGAAAGACACTGTCTATGTCATTAACCCTTTCATTGCCATATTTCTAATGAACGACACTGTCTATGTCATTAAACCTTTCATTACCATATTTCTAATGAAAGACACTGTCTATGTCATTAACCCTTTCATTACCATATTTCTAATAAAAGACACTGTCTATGTCTTTAACCCTTTCATTACCATATTTCTAATAAAAGACACCGTCTATGTCATTAACCCTTTCATTACCATATTTCTAATGAAAGACACTGTCTATGTCATTAACCCTTTCATTACCATATTTCTAATAAAAGACACTGTCTATGTCTTTAACCCTTTCATTACCATATTTCTAATAAAAGACACCGTCTATGTCTTTAACCCTTTCATTAACATATTTCTAATAAAAGACACCGTCTATGTCATTAACCCTTTCATTACCATATTGCTAATGAAAGACACTGTCTATGTCATTAACCCTTTCATTACCAGATTTCTAATGAAAGACACTGTATATGTCATTAACCCTTCCATTACCATATTTCTAATGAAAGACACCGTCTACGTCATTAACCTTTACATTACCATATTTCTAATGAAAGACACCGTCTATGTCTTTAACCCTTCCATCAACATATTTCTAATGAAAGACACTGTCTATGTCATTAACCCTTCCATTACCATATTTCTAATGAAAGACACTGTATATGTCATTAACCCTTCCATTACCAGATTTCTAATGAAAGACACCGTCTATGTCATTAACCCTTCCATTACCATATTTCTAATGAAAGACACCGTCTATGTCTTTAACTCTTCCATTACCATATTTCTAATGAAAGACACCGTCTAGGTCATTAACCCCTCCATTACCATATTTCTAATGAAAGACACTGTCTATGTCATTAAACCTTCCATTACCATATTTCTAATAAAAGACACCGTCTATGTCATTAACCCTTTCATTACTATATTTCTAATGAAAGACACTGTCTATGTCTTTAATCATTTCATTACCATATTTCTAATAAAAGACACCGTCTATGTCTTTAACCCTTCCATTACCATATTTCTAATGAAAAACACTGTCTATGTCATTAACCCTTTCATTACCATATTTCTAATGAAAGACACTGTCTATGTCTTTAATCCTTTCATTACCATATTTCTAATAAAAGACGCTGTCTATGTCTTTAACCCTTTCATTACCATATTTCTAATGAAAAACACCGTCTATGTCATTAACCCTTCCATTACCATATTTCTAATGAAAGACACTGTCTATGTCATTAACCCTTCCATTACCATATTTCTAATGAAAGACACCGTCTATGTCTTTAACCCTTCCATTACCATATTTCTAATGAAAGACACTGTCTATGTCATTAACCCTTTCATTACCATATTTCTAATAAAAGACACTGTCTATGTCTTTAACCCTTTCATTACCAGATTTCTAATGAAATACACCGTCTATGTCTTTAACACTTTCATTACCATATTTCTAATGAAAGACACCGTCTATGTCATTAACCCTTCCATTTCCGGATTTCTAATGAAAGACACTGTATATGTCATTAACCCTTCCATTACCATATTTCTAATGAAAGACACCGTCTACGTCATTAACCCTTACGTTACCATATTTCTAATGAAAGACACCGTTTATGTCTTTAACCCTTCCAACAACATATTTCTAATGAAAGACACTGTCTATGTCATTAACCCTTCCATTACCATATTTCTAATGAAAGACACTGTATATATGTCATTAACCCTTCCATTACCAGATTTCTAGTGAAAGACACTGTATATGTCATTAACCCTTCCATTACCATATTTCTAATGAAAGACACCGTCTATGTCATTAACCCTTCCATTACCATATTTCTAATGAAAGACACCGTCTATGTCTTTAACCCTTCCATTACCATATTTCTAATGAAAGACACTGTATATATCATTAACCCTTCCATTACCATATTTCTAATGAAAGACACTGTATATGTCATTAACCCTTCCATTACCAGATTTCTAATGAAAAACACCGTCTATGTCATTAACCCTTCCATTACCATATTTCTAATGAAAGACACCGTCTATGTCTTTAACCCTTCCATTGCCATATTTCTAATGAAAGACACCGTCTAGGTCATTAACCCCTCCATTACCATGTTTCTAATGAAAGACACTGTCTAGTCATTAACCCTTTTATTACCATATTTCTAATGAAAGACACTGTCTATGTCATTAACCCTTCCATTACCATATTTCTAATGAAAGACACCGTCTATGTCTTTAACCCTTCCATTACCATATTTCTAATGAAAGACACCGTCTAGGTCATTAACCCCTCCATTACCATATTTCTAATGAAAGACACTGTCTAGTCATTAACCCTTTTATTACCATATTTCTAATGAAAGACACTGTCTATGTCATTAACCCTTCCATTACCATATTTCTAATAAAAGACACCGTCTATGTCTTTAACCTTTTCATTACTATATTTCTAATGAAAGACACTGTCTATGTCATTAACCCTTCCATTACCATATTTCTAATGAAAGACACCGTCTATGTCTTTAACCCTTCCATTACCATATTTCTAATGAAAGACACCGTCTAGGTCATTAACCCCTCCATTACCATATTTCTAATGAAAGACACTGTCTAGTCATTAACCCTTTTATTACCATATTTCTAATGAAAGACACTGTCTATGTCATTAACCCTTCCATTACCATATTTCTAATAAAAGACACCGTCTATGTCTTTAACCTTTTCATTACCATATTTCTAATGAAAGACACTGTCTATGTCTTTAATCCTTTCATTACCATATTTCTAATAAAAGACACCGTCTATGTCTTTAACACTTTCATTACCATATTTCTAATGAAAGACACCGTCTATGTCATTAACCCTTTCATTACCATATTGCTAATGAAAGACAATATCTATGTCTTTAACCCTTTCATTACCATATTTCTAATAAAAGACACCGTCTATGTCATTAACCCTTTCATTACCATATTTCTAATGAAAGACACTGTCTATGTCATTAACCCTTTCATTACCATATTTCTAATAAAAGACACCGTCTATGTCATTAACCCTTTCATTACCATATTGCTAATGAAAGACACTGTCTATGTCATTAACCCTTTCATTACCAGATTTCTAATGAAAGACACTGTATATGTCATTAACCCTTCCATTACCAGATTTCTAATGAAAGACACCGTCTATGTCATTAACCCTTCCATTACCAGATTTCTAATGAAAGACACTGTCTATGTCATTAACCCTTCCATTACCAGATTTCTAATGAAAGACACTGTATATGTCATTAACCCTTCCATTACCAGATTTCTAATGAAAGACACCGTCTATGTCATTAACCCTTCCATTACCAGATTTCTAATGAAAGACACCGTCTATGTCATTAACCCTTCCATTACCAGATTTCTAATGAAAGACACTGTATATGTCATTAACCCTTCCATTACCAGATTTCTAATGAAAGACACCGTCTATGTCATTAACCCTTCCATTACCAGATTTCTAATGAAAGACACTGTATATGTCATTAACCCTTCCATTACCAGATTTCTAATGAAAGACACCGTCTATGTCATTAACCCTTCCATTACCAGATTTCTAATGAAAGACACTGTCTATGTCATTAACCCTTCCATTACCAGATTTCTAATGAAAGACACTGTATATGTCATTAACCCTTCCATTACCAGATTTCTAATGAAAGACACCGTCTATGTCATTAACCCTTCCATTACCAGATTTCTAATGAAAGACACTGTCTATGTCATTAACCCTTCCATTACCAGATTTCTAATGAAAGACACCGTCTATGTCATTAACCCTTCCATTACCAGATTTCTAATGAAAGACACTGTCTATGTCATTAACCCTTCCATTACCAGATTTCTAATGAAAGACACTGTATATGTCATTAACCCTTCCATTACCAGATTTCTAATGAAAGACACTGTCTATGTCATTAACCCTTCCATTACCAGATTTCTAATGAAAGACACTGTCTATGTCATTAACCCTTCCATTACCAGATTTCTAATGAAAGACACCGTCTATGTCATTAACCCTTCCATTACCAGATTTCTAATGAAAGACACTGTCTATGTCATTAACCCTTCCATTACCAGATTTCTAATGAAAGACACCGTCTATGTCATTAACCCTTCCATTACCAGATTTCTAATGAAAGACACTGTCTATGTCATTAACCCTTCCATTACCAGATTTCTAATGAAAGACACTGTCTATGTCATTAACCCCTCCATTACCATATTTCTAATGAAAGACACTGTATATGTCATTAACCCTTTCCTTACCATATTTCTAATGAAAGACACTGCCTATGTCATTAACCCTTTCATTACCATATTTCTAATGAAAGACACAGCCTATGTCATTAACCCTTTCATTACCATATTTCTAATGAAAGACACTGCCTATGTCATTAACTCTTCCATTACCATATTTCTAATGAAAGACACTGCCTATGTCATTAACCCTTTCATTACCATATTTCTAATGAAAGACACTGCCTATGTCATTAACCCTTTCATTACCATATTTCTAATGAAAGACACTGTCTATGTCTTTAACCCTTTCATTACCATATTTCTAATGAAAGACACTGCCTATGTCATTAACCCTTTCATTACCATATTTCTAATGAAAGACACTGTCTATGTCTTTAACCCTTTCATTACCATATTTCTACTGAAAGACACTGTCTATGTCTTTAACCCTTTCATTACCATATTTCTAATGAAAGACACAGCCTATGTCATTAACCCTTTCATTACCATATTTCTAATGAAAGACACCGTCTATGTCTTTAACCCTTCCATTACCATATTTCTATTGAAAGACACTGTCTATGTCATTAACCCTTCCATTACCAGATTTCTAATGAAAGACACTGTCTATGTCTTTAACCCTTTCATTACCATATATCTAATGAAAGACACTGTCTATGTCATTAACCCTTCCATTACCAGATTTCTAATGAAAGACACTGTCTATGTCATTAACCCTTTCATTACCATATATCTAATAAAAGACACTGTCTATGTCTTTAACCCTTTCATTACCATATTTCTAATGAAAAACACCGTCCATGTCATTAACCCTTTCATTACCATAGTTCTAATGAAAAACACCGTCCATGTCATTAACCCTTTCATTACCATATTGCTAATGAAAGACAATATCTATGTCTTTAACCCTTTCATTACCATATTTCTAATAAAAGACACCGTCTATGTCATTAACCCTTTCATTACCATATTTCTAATGAAAGACACTGTCTATGTCATTAACCCTTTCATTACCATATTTCTAATAAAAGACACCGTCTATGTCATTAACCCTTTCATTACCATATTGCTAATGAAAGACACTGTCTATGTCATTAACCCTTTCATTACCAGATTTCTAATGAAAGACACTGTATATGTCATTAACCCTTCCATTACCAGATTTCTAATGAAAGACACCGTCTATGTCATTAACCCTTCCATTACCAGATTTCTAATGAAAGACACTGTCTATGTCATTAACCCTTCCATTACCAGATTTCTAATGAAAGACACTGTATATGTCATTAACCCTTCCATTACCAGATTTCTAATGAAAGACACCGTCTATGTCATTAACCCTTCCATTACCAGATTTCTAATGAAAGACACCGTCTATGTCATTAACCCTTCCATTACCAGATTTCTAATGAAAGACACTGTATATGTCATTAACCCTTCCATTACCAGATTTCTAATGAAAGACACCGTCTATGTCATTAACCCTTCCATTACCAGATTTCTAATGAAAGACACTGTATATGTCATTAACCCTTCCATTACCAGATTTCTAATGAAAGACACCGTCTATGTCATTAACCCTTCCATTACCAGATTTCTAATGAAAGACACTGTCTATGTCATTAACCCTTCCATTACCAGATTTCTAATGAAAGACACTGTATATGTCATTAACCCTTCCATTACCAGATTTCTAATGAAAGACACCGTCTATGTCATTAACCCTTCCATTACCAGATTTCTAATGAAAGACACTGTCTATGTCATTAACCCTTCCATTACCAGATTTCTAATGAAAGACACCGTCTATGTCATTAACCCTTCCATTACCAGATTTCTAATGAAAGACACTGTCTATGTCATTAACCCTTCCATTACCAGATTTCTAATGAAAGACACTGTATATGTCATTAACCCTTCCATTACCAGATTTCTAATGAAAGACACTGTCTATGTCATTAACCCTTCCATTACCAGATTTCTAATGAAAGACACTGTCTATGTCATTAACCCTTCCATTACCAGATTTCTAATGAAAGACACCGTCTATGTCATTAACCCTTCCATTACCAGATTTCTAATGAAAGACACTGTCTATGTCATTAACCCTTCCATTACCAGATTTCTAATGAAAGACACCGTCTATGTCATTAACCCTTCCATTACCAGATTTCTAATGAAAGACACTGTCTATGTCATTAACCCTTCCATTACCAGATTTCTAATGAAAGACACTGTCTATGTCATTAACCCCTCCATTACCATATTTCTAATGAAAGACACTGTATATGTCATTAACCCTTTCCTTACCATATTTCTAATGAAAGACACTGCCTATGTCATTAACCCTTTCATTACCATATTTCTAATGAAAGACACAGCCTATGTCATTAACCCTTTCATTACCATATTTCTAATGAAAGACACTGCCTATGTCATTAACTCTTCCATTACCATATTTCTAATGAAAGACACTGCCTATGTCATTAACCCTTTCATTACCATATTTCTAATGAAAGACACTGCCTATGTCATTAACCCTTTCATTACCATATTTCTAATGAAAGACACTGTCTATGTCTTTAACCCTTTCATTACCATATTTCTAATGAAAGACACTGCCTATGTCATTAACCCTTTCATTACCATATTTCTAATGAAAGACACTGTCTATGTCTTTAACCCTTTCATTACCATATTTCTACTGAAAGACACTGTCTATGTCTTTAACCCTTTCATTACCATATTTCTAATGAAAGACACAGCCTATGTCATTAACCCTTTCATTACCATATTTCTAATGAAAGACACCGTCTATGTCTTTAACCCTTCCATTACCATATTTCTATTGAAAGACACTGTCTATGTCATTAACCCTTTCATTACCATATATCTAATGAAAGACACTGTCTATGTCATTAACCCTTCCATTACCAGATTTCTAATGAAAGACACTGTCTATGTCATTAACCCTTTCATTACCATATATCTAATAAAAGACACTGTCTATGTCTTTAACCCTTTCATTACCATATTTCTAATGAAAAACACCGTCCATGTCATTAACCCTTTCATTACCATATTTCTAATGAAAAACACCGTCCATGTCATTAACCCTTTCATTACCATATTTCTAATAAAAGACACTGTCTATGTCTTTAACCCTTTCATTACCATGTTTCTAATGAAAAACACCGTCCATGTCATTAACCCTTTCATTACCATATTTCTAATAAAAGACACTGTCTATGTCTTTAACCCTTTCATTACCATATTTCTAATGAAAAACACCGTCCATGTCATTAACCCTTTCATTACCATATTTCTAATAAAAGACACCGTCTATGTCTTTAACCCTTCCATTACCATATTTCTAATGAAAAACACCGTCTATGTCATTAACCCTTCCATTACCATATTTCTAATGAAAGACACTGTCTATGTCATTAACCCTTTCATTACCAGATTTCTAATGAAAGACACTGTCTATGTCATTAACCCTTCCATTACCATATTTCTATTGAAAGACACTGCCTATGTCATTAACCTTTTCATTACCATATTTCTAATAAAAGACACTGTCTATGTCTTTAACCCTTTCATTACCATATTTCTAATGAAATACACCGTCTATGTCTTTAACACTTTCATTACCATATTTCTAATGAAAGACACCGTCTATGTCATTAACCCTTCCATTTCCGGATTTCTAATGAAAGACACTGTATATGTCATTAACCCTTCCATTACCATATTTCTAATGAAAGACACCGTCTACGTCATTAACCCTTACGTTACCATATTTCTAATGAAAGACACCGTTTATGTCTTTAACCCTTCCATCAACATATTTCTAATGTAAGACACTGTCTATGTCATTAACCCTTCCATTACCATATTTCTAATGAAAGACACTGTATATATGTCATTAACCCTTCCATTACCAGATTTCTAGTGAAAGACACTGTATATGTCATTAACCCTTCCATTACCATATTTCTAATGAAAGACACCGTCTATGTCATTAACCCTTCCATTACCATATTTCTAATGAAAGACACCGTCTATGTCTTTAACCCTTCCATTACCATATTTCTAATGAAAGACACTGTATATATCATTAACCCTTCCATTACCATATTTCTAATGAAAGACACTGTATATGTCATTAACCCTTCCATTACCAGATTTCTAATGAAAGACACCGTCTATGTCATTAACCCTTCCATTACCATATTTCTAATGAAAGACACCGTCTATGTCTTTAACCCTTCCATTACCATATTTCTAATGAAAGACACCGTCTAGGTCATTAACCCCTCCATTACCATATTTCTAATGAAAGACACTGTCTAGTCATTAACCCTTTTATTACCATATTTCTAATGAAAGACACTGTCTATGTCATTAACCCTTCCATTACCATATTTCTAATGAAAGACACTGTCTATGTCATTAACCTTTTCATTACTATATTTCTAATGAAAGACACCGTCTATGTCTTTAACACTTTCATTACCATATTTCTAATGAAAGACACCGTCTATGTCATTAATCCTTTCATTACCAGATTTCTAATGAAAGACACCGTCTATGTCTTTAACCCTTCCATTACCATATTTCTAATGAAAGACACTGTCTATGTCATTAACCCTTCCATTGCCAGATTTCTAATGAAAGACACTATATATGTCATTAACCCTTCCATTACCATATTTCTAATGAAAGACACTGTCTATGTCATTAACCCTTCCATTACCATATTTGTAATGAAAGACACTGTATATGTCATTAACCCTTCCATTACCATATTTCTAATGAAAGACACTGTCTATGTCATTAACCCTTCCATTAACAGATTTCGAATGAAAGACACTGTATATGTCATTAACCCTTCCATTACCATATTTCTAATAAAAGACACTGTCTATGTCTTTAACCCTTTCATTACCATATTTCTAATAAAAGACACCGTCTATGTCTTTAACCTTTTCATTACCATATTTCTAATAAAAGACACCGTCTATGTCATTAACCCTTTCATTACCATATTTCTAATAAAAGACACCGTCTATGTCTTTAACCCTTTCATTACCATATTTCTAATAAAAGACACCGTCTATGTCTTTAACCCTTACATTACCATATTTCTAATAAAAGACACTGTCTATGTCATTAACCCTTTCATTACCATATTTCTAATAAAAGACACTGTCTATGTCTTTAACCCTTTCATTACCATATTTCTAATAAAAGACACCGTCTATGTCATCAACCCTTTCATTACCATATTTCTAATAAAAGACACCGTCTATGTCATTAACCCTTTCATTACCATATTGCTAATGAAAGACACTATCTATGTCTTTAACCCTTTCATTACCATATTTCTAATAAAAGACACCGTCTATGTCATTAACCCTTTCATTACCATATTTCTAATGAAAGACACTGTCTATGTCATTAACCCTTTCATTACCATATTTCTAATAAAAGACACCGTCTATGTCTTTAACCCTTTCATTACCATATTTCTAATAAAAGACACCGTCTATGTCATTAACCCTTTCATTACCATATTGCTAATGAAAGACACTGTCTATGTCATTAACCCTTTCATTACCAGATTTCTAATGAAAGACACTGTATATGTCATTAACCCTTCCATTACCATATTTCTAATGAAAGACACCGTCTATGTCATTAACCCTTCCATTACCATATTTCTAATGAAAGACACCGTCTATGTCATTAACCCTTCCATTACCATATTTCTAATGAAAGACACCGTCTATGTCATTAACCCTTCCATTACCATATTTCTAATGAAAGACACCGTCTATGTCATTAACCCTTCCATCAACATATTTCTAATGAAAGACACCGTCTATGTCATTAACCCTTCCATTACCATATTTCTAATAAAAGACACTGTCTATGTCATTAACCCTTCCATTACCATATTTCTAATGAAAGACACCGTCTATGTCATTAACCCTTCCATTACCATATTTCTAATGAAAGACACCGTCTACGTCATTAACCCTTACATTACCATATTTCTAATGAAAGACACCGTCTATGTCTTTAACCCTTCCATCAACATATTTCTAATGAAAGACACTGTCTATGTCATTAACCCTTCCATTACCATATTTCTAATGAAAGACACTGTATATGTCATTAACCCTTCCATTACCAGATTTCTAATGAAAGACACCGTCTATGTCATTAACCCTTCCATTACCATATTTCTAATGAAAGACACCGTCTATGTCTTTAACCCTTCCATTACCATATTTCTAATGAAAGACACCGTCTAGGTCATTAACCCCTCCATTACCATATTTCTAATGAAAGACACTGTCTATGTCATTAAACCTTCCATTACCATATTTCTAATAAAAGACACCGTCTATGTCATTAACCCTTTCATTACTATATTTCTAATGAAAGACACTGTCTATGTCTTTAATCCTTTCATTACCATATTTCTAATAAAAGACACCGTCTATGTCTTTAACCCTTCCATTACCATATTTCTAATGAAAAACACTGTCTATGTCATTAACCCTTTCATTACCATATTTTTAATGAAAGACACTGTCTATGTCTTTAACCCTTTCATTACCATATTTCTAATGAAAAACACCGTCCATGTCATTAACCCTTTCATTACCATATTTCTAATAAAAGACGCTGTCTATGTCTTTAACCCTTTCATTACCATATTTCTAATGAAAAACACCGTCTATGTCATTAACCCTTCCATTACCATATTTCTAATGAAAGACACTGTCTATGTCATTAACCCTTTCATTACCATATTTGTAATGAAAAACACCGTCTATGTCATTAACCCTTCCATTACCATATTTCTATTGAAAGACACTGCCTATGTCATTAACCCTTTCATTACCATATTTCTAATAAAAGACACCGTCTATGTCATTAACCCTTTCATTATCATATTTCTAATGAAAGACACTGTCTATGTCATTCACCCTTCCATTACCATATTTCTAATGAAAGACACTGTCTATATCATTAACCCTTTCATTACCATATTTCTAATGAAAAACACCGTCTATGTCATTAACCCTTTCATTACCATATTTCTAATGAAAGACACTGTCTATGTCATTAACCCTTTCATTGCCATATTTCTAATGAACGACACTGTCTATGTCATTAAACCTTTCATTACCATATTTCTAATGAAAGACACTGTCTATGTCATTAACCCTTTCATTACCATATTTCTAATAAAAGACACTGTCTATGTCTTTAACCCTTTCATTACCATATTTCTAATAAAAGACACCGTCTATGTCATTAACCCTTTCATTACCATATTTCTAATGAAAGACACTGTCTATGTCATTAACCCTTTCATTACCATATTTCTAATAAAAGACACTGTCTATGTCTTTAACCCTTTCATTACCATATTTCTAATAAAAGACACCGTCTATGTCTTTAACCCTTTCATTAACATATTTCTAATAAAAGACACCGTCTATGTCATTAACCCTTTCATTACCATATTGCTAATGAAAGACACTGTCTATGTCATTAACCCTTTCATTACCAGATTTCTAATGAAAGACACTGTATATGTCATTAACCCTTCCATTACCATATTTCTAATGAAAGACACCGTCTACGTCATTAACCTTTACATTACCATATTTCTAATGAAAGACACCGTCTATGTCTTTAACCCTTCCATCAACATATTTCTAATGAAAGACACTGTCTAGTCATTAACCCTTTTATTACCATATTTCTAATGAAAGACACTGTCTAGTCATTAACCCTTTTATTACCATATTTCTAATGAAAGACACTGTCTATGTCATTAACCCTTCCATTACCATATTTCTAATGAAAGACACTGTCTATGTCATTAACCTTTTCATTACTATATTTCTAATGAAAGACACCGTCTATGTCTTTAACACTTTCATTACCATATTTCTAATGAAAGACACCGTCTATGTCATTAATCCTTTCATTACCAGATTTCTAATGAAAGACACCGTCTATGTCTTTAACCCTTCCATTACCATATTTCTAATGAAAGACACTGTCTATGTCATTAACCCTTCCATTGCCAGATTTCTAATGAAAGACACTATATATGTCATTAACCCTTCCATTACCATATTTCTAATGAAAGACACTGTCTATGTCATTAACCCTTCCATTACCATATTTGTAATGAAAGACACTGTATATGTCATTAACCCTTCCATTACCATATTTCTAATGAAAGACACTGTCTATGTCATTAACCCTTCCATTAACAGATTTCGAATGAAAGACACTGTATATGTCATTAACCCTTCCATTACCATATTTCTAATAAAAGACACTGTCTATGTCTTTAACCCTTTCATTACCATATTTCTAATAAAAGACACCGTCTATGTCTTTAACCTTTTCATTACCATATTTCTAATAAAAGACACCGTCTATGTCATTAACCCTTTCATTACCATATTTCTAATAAAAGACACCGTCTATGTCTTTAACCCTTTCATTACCATATTTCTAATAAAAGACACCGTCTATGTCTTTAACCCTTACATTACCATATTTCTAATAAAAGACACTGTCTATGTCATTAACCCTTTCATTACCATATTTCTAATAAAAGACACTGTCTATGTCTTTAACCCTTTCATTACCATATTTCTAATAAAAGACACCGTCTATGTCATCAACCCTTTCATTACCATATTTCTAATAAAAGACACCGTCTATGTCATTAACCCTTTCATTACCATATTGCTAATGAAAGACACTATCTATGTCTTTAACCCTTTCATTACCATATTTCTAATAAAAGACACCGTCTATGTCATTAACCCTTTCATTACCATATTTCTAATGAAAGACACTGTCTATGTCATTAACCCTTTCATTACCATATTTCTAATAAAAGACACCGTCTATGTCTTTAACCCTTTCATTACCATATTTCTAATAAAAGACACCGTCTATGTCATTAACCCTTTCATTACCATATTGCTAATGAAAGACACTGTCTATGTCATTAACCCTTTCATTACCAGATTTCTAATGAAAGACACTGTATATGTCATTAACCCTTCCATTACCATATTTCTAATGAAAGACACCGTCTATGTCATTAACCCTTCCATTACCATATTTCTAATGAAAGACACCGTCTATGTCATTAACCCTTCCATTACCATATTTCTAATGAAAGACACCGTCTATGTCATTAACCCTTCCATTACCATATTTCTAATGAAAGACACCGTCTATGTCATTAACCCTTCCATCAACATATTTCTAATGAAAGACACCGTCTATGTCATTAACCCTTCCATTACCATATTTCTAATAAAAGACACTGTCTATGTCATTAACCCTTCCATTACCATATTTCTAATGAAAGACACCGTCTATGTCATTAACCCTTCCATTACCATATTTCTAATGAAAGACACCGTCTACGTCATTAACCCTTACATTACCATATTTCTAATGAAAGACACCGTCTATGTCTTTAACCCTTCCATCAACATATTTCTAATGAAAGACACTGTCTATGTCATTAACCCTTCCATTACCATATTTCTAATGAAAGACACTGTATATGTCATTAACCCTTCCATTACCAGATTTCTAATGAAAGACACCGTCTATGTCATTAACCCTTCCATTACCATATTTCTAATGAAAGACACCGTCTATGTCTTTAACCCTTCCATTACCATATTTCTAATGAAAGACACCGTCTAGGTCATTAACCCCTCCATTACCATATTTCTAATGAAAGACACTGTCTATGTCATTAAACCTTCCATTACCATATTTCTAATAAAAGACACCGTCTATGTCATTAACCCTTTCATTACTATATTTCTAATGAAAGACACTGTCTATGTCTTTAATCCTTTCATTACCATATTTCTAATAAAAGACACCGTCTATGTCATTAACCCTTTCATTATCATATTTCTAATGAAAGACACTGTCTATGTCATTCACCCTTCCATTACCATATTTCTAATGAAAGACACTGTCTATATCATTAACCCTTTCATTACCATATTTCTAATGAAAAACACCGTCTATGTCATTAACCCTTTCATTACCATATTTCTAATGAAAGACACTGTCTATGTCATTAACCCTTTCATTGCCATATTTCTAATGAACGACACTGTCTATGTCATTAAACCTTTCATTACCATATTTCTAATGAAAGACACTGTCTATGTCATTAACCCTTTCATTACCATATTTCTAATAAAAGACACTGTCTATGTCTTTAACCCTTTCATTACCATATTTCTAATAAAAGACACCGTCTATGTCATTAACCCTTTCATTACCATATTTCTAATGAAAGACACTGTCTATGTCATTAACCCTTTCATTACCATATTTCTAATAAAAGACACTGTCTATGTCTTTAACCCTTTCATTACCATATTTCTAATAAAAGACACCGTCTATGTCTTTAACCCTTTCATTAACATATTTCTAATAAAAGACACCGTCTATGTCATTAACCCTTTCATTACCATATTGCTAATGAAAGACACTGTCTATGTCATTAACCCTTTCATTACCAGATTTCTAATGAAAGACACTGTATATGTCATTAACCCTTCCATTACCATATTTCTAATGAAAGACACCGTCTACGTCATTAACCTTTACATTACCATATTTCTAATGAAAGACACCGTCTATGTCTTTAACCCTTCCATCAACATATTTCTAATGAAAGACACTGTCTATGTCATTAACCCTTCCATTACCATATTTCTAATGAAAGACACTGTATATGTCATTAACCCTTCCATTACCAGATTTCTAATGAAAGACACCGTCTATGTCATTAACCCTTCCATTACCATATTTCTAATGAAAGACACCGTCTATGTCTTTAACTCTTCCATTACCATATTTCTAATGAAAGACACCGTCTAGGTCATTAACCCCTCCATTACCATATTTCTAATGAAAGACACTGTCTATGTCATTAAACCTTCCATTACCATATTTCTAATAAAAGACACCGTCTATGTCATTAACCCTTTCATTACTATATTTCTAATGAAAGACACTGTCTATGTCTTTAATCCTTTCATTACCATATTTCTAATAAAAGACACCGTCTATGTCTTTAACCCTTCCATTACCATATTTCTAATGAAAAACACTGTCTATGTCATTAACCCTTTCATTACCATATTTCTAATGAAAGACACTGTCTATGTCTTTAATCCTTTCATTACCATATTTCTAATAAAAGACGCTGTCTATGTCTTTAACCCTTTCATTACCATATTTCTAATGAAAAACACCGTCTATGTCATTAACCCTTCCATTACCATATTTCTAATGAAAGACACTGTCTATGTCATTAACCCTTCCATTACCATATTTCTAATGAAAGACACCGTCTATGTCTTTAACCCTTCCATTACCATATTTCTAATGAAAGACACTGTCTATGTCATTAACCCTTTCATTACCATATTTGTAATGAAAAACACCGTCTATGTCATTAACCCTTCCATTACCATATTTCTATTGAAAGACACTGCCTATGTCATTAACCCTTTCATTACCATATTTCTAATAAAAGACACCGTCTATGTCATTAACCCTTTCATTATCATATTTCTAATGAAAGACACTGTCTATGTCATTAACCCTTCCATTACCATATTTCTAATGAAAGACACTGTCTATATCATTAACCCTTTCATTACCATATTTCTAATGAAAAACACCGTCTATGTCATTAACCCTTTCATTACCATATTTCTAATGAAAGACACTGTCTATGTCATTAACCCTTTCATTGCCATATTTCTAATGAACGACACTGTCTATGTCATTAAACCTTTCATTACCATATTTCTAATGAAAGACACTGTCTATGTCTTTAACCCTTTCATTACCATATTTCTAATGAAAAACACCGTCTATGTCATTAACCCTTCCATTACCATATTTCTAATGAAAGACACTGTCTATGTCTTTAACCCTTTCATTACCATATTTCTAATGAAAAACACCGTCTATGTCATTAACCCTTCCATTACCATATTTCTAATGAAAGACACTGTCTATGTCTTTAACCCTTTCATTACCATATTTCTAATGAAAGACACTGTCTAAGTCATTAACCCTTTCATTACCATATTTCTAATGAAAGACACTGTCTATGTCTTTAACACTTTCATTACCATATTTCTAATGAAAGACACTCTCTATGTCATTAACACTTTCATTACCATATTTCTAATGAAAGACACTGTCTACGTCATTAACCCTTCCATTACCATATTTCTAATGAAAGACACCGTCTATGTCATTAACCCCTCCATTACCATATTTCTAATGAAAGACACTGTCTAGTCATTAACCCTTTTATTACCATATTTCTAATGAAAGACACTGTCTATGTCATTAAACCTTCCATTACCATATTTCTAATAAAAGACACCGTCTATGTCATTAACCCTTTCATTACCATATTTCTAATAAAAGACACCTTCTATGTCATTAACCCCTCCATTACCATATTTCTAATGAAAGACACTGTCTAGTCATTAACCCTTTCATTACCATATTTCTAATGAAAGACACTGTCTATGTCTTTAACCCTTTCATTACCATATTTCTAATGAAAAACACCGTCTATGTCATTAACCCTTTCATTACCATATTTCTAATGAAAGACACTGACTATGTCTTTAACCCTTTCATTGCCATATTTCTAATGAAAAACACCGTCTATGTCATTAACCCTTCCATTACCATATTTCTAATGAAAGACACTGTCTATGTCATTAACCCTTTCATTACCATATTTTTAATGAAAAACACCGTCTATGTCATTAACCCTTCCATTACCATATTTCTATTGAAAGACACTGCCTATGTCATTAACCCTTTCATTACCATATTTCTAATAAACGACACCGTCTATGTCATTAACCCTTTCATTATCATATTTCTAATAAAAGACACTGTCAATGTCATTAACCCTTTCATTACCATATTTCTAATGAAAGACACTGTCTATGTCATTAACCCTTCCATTACCATATTTCTAATGAAAGACACTGTCTATGTCATTAACCCTTCCATTACCATATTTCTAATGAAAGACACTGTATATGTCATTAACCCTTCCATTACCATATTTCTAATGAAAGACACTGTCTATGTCATTAACCCTTCCATTACCAGATTTCTAATGACAGACACTGTATATGTCATTAACCCTTCCATTACCATATTTCTAATGAAAGACACCGTCTATGTCATTAACCCTTCCATTACCATATTTCTAATGAAAGACACCGTCTATGTCTTTAACCCTTCCATTACCATATTTCTAATGAAAGACACCGTCTATGTCATTAACCCCTCCATTACCATATTTCTAATGAAAGACACTGTCTATGTCATTAACCCTTCCATTACCATATTTCTATTGAAAGACACTGCCTATGTCATTAACCCTTTCATTACCATATTTCTAATAAAAGACACCGTCTATGTCATTAACCCTTTCATTATCATATTTCTAATAAAAGACACTGTCAATGTCATTAACCCTTTCATTACCATATTTCTAATGAAAGACACTGTCTATGTCATTAACCCTTTCATTACCATATTTCTAATGAAAGACACTGTCTATGTCTTTAACCCTTTCATTACCATATTTCTAATGAAAAATACCGTCTATGTCATTAACCCTTCCATTACCATATTTCTAATGAAAGACACTGTCTATGTCTTTCATTACCATATTTCTAATAAAAGACACTGTGAATGTCATTAACCCTTTCATTACCATATTTCTAATGAAAGACACTGTCTATGTCATTAACCCTTCCATTACCATATTTCTAATGAAAGACACTGTCTATGTCTTTCATTACCATATTTCTAATAAAAGACACTCTCAATGTCATTAACCCTTTCATTACCTTATTTCTAATGAAAGACACTGTCTATGTCATTAACCCTTTCATTGCCATATTTCTAATGAACGACACTGTCTATGTCATTAACCCTTCCATTACCATATTTCTAATGAAAGACACTGTCTATGTCTTTCATTACCATATTTCTAATAAAAGACACTGTCAATGTCATTAACCATTTCATTACCATATTTCTAATGAAAGACACTGTCTATGTCATTAACCCTTTCATTGCCATATTTCTAATGAACGACACTGTCTATGTCATTAACCCTTCCATTACCATATTTCTAATGAAAGACACTGTCTATGTCTTTCATTACCATATTTCTAATAAAAGACACTGTCAATGTCATTAACCCTTTCATTACCATATTTCTAATGAAAGACACTGTCTATGTCATTAACCCTTTCATTGCCATATTTCTAATGAACGACACTGTCTATGTCATTAACCCTTCTATTACCATATTTCTAATAAAAGACTCTGTCAATGTCATTAACCCTTTTATTACCATATTTCTAATGAAAGACACTGTCAATGTCATTAACCCTTTCATTACCATATTTCTAATGAAAGACACTGTCTATGTCATTAACCCTTTCATTGCCATATTTCTAATGAACGACACTGTCTATGTCATTAACCCTTTCATTACCATATTTCTAATGAAAGACACCGTCTATGTCTTTAACCCTTTCATTACCATATTTCTAATGAAAGACACTGTCTATGTCATTAACCCTTCCATTACCATATTTCTAATGAAAGACACTGTCTATGTCTTCACGTTATTAAACTGGATGTTTGCTACACACCTTTCATAAAAAAATTATGGGCGGTTTTGATATGAACTGCTTAAAACCGCTAGTTTTATATTATAGAACCAAGGTCAGTTTTAAGCAGGTTTGTATCGAATGCCAGGTTTGGAACTGAACCCAGAATCACATGGTTGCGAAGCGAACTCCTTAACCACCCACCATGCCTGTCCATATCTAGATTGTAAGGGGCTTCTTTCTTTCCTTGTTTCTTTACTTTGGGAACGTAAAAAAAAATTTTGTTTTTTATATCAATAATCTCGCGAGACTTGTAACAATTGATGAATGTAAAATAAACGAAAAAGATAAAATAAAAACGTCAGTAATCTCGCGAGACGGATTCGAACCATCGACCTAAGGATAACAGCTGTTTATTCACCTCTACAGTCCTCCGCTCTACCAACTGAGCTATCGCGAGTACTGAGTACTGCTGTCAAAATATATTCTGTTATCAGATCAAATTACTCGCTGGGTGGCGTCCTGAGGACTTTGTCACGACAACAGTATTGTGTGGGAGGAGGTGGTGGAGGGGAAGAAGGAGGGGAAGAAGAAGAAGAAGAAGAAGAAGAAGAAGAAGAAGAAGAAGAAGAAGAAGAAGAAGAAGAAGAAGATTAACTTGTTTGTTTATTGAGCGTGTGATATCTGTAGAGATGTGTGGATGTTCAATATAAATGGAATCAGTTTTATATTATTACAGATGGTGTTTGTTTTTACCCCGGGAGACTGATGATGATGATGATGATGTGTATTAGACGACAGACCTGGTGTATTAGACGACAGACCTGGTGTATTAGACGACAGACCTGGTGTATTAGACGATAGACCTGGTGTATTAGACGATAGACCTGGTGTATTAGACGATAGACCTGGTGTATTAGACGACAGACCTGGTGTATTAGACGACAGACCTGGTGTATTAGACGATAGACCTGGTGTATTAGACGATAGACCTGGTGTATTAGACGACAGACTGGTGTATTAGACGACAGACCTGGTGTATTAGACGATAGACCTGGTGTATTAGACGATAGACCTGGTGTATTAGACGACAGACCTGGTGTATTAGACGACAGACCTGGTGTATTAGACGATAGACCTGGTGTATTAGACGACAGACCTGGTGTATTAGACGACAGACCTGGTGTATTAGACGATAGACCTGGTGTATTAGACGACAGACCTGGTGTATTAGACGACAGACCTGGTGTATTAGACGATAGACCTGGTGTATTAGACGACAGACCCGGGCTTCACTGCTCGTCAGACCGAACGAGACCGACTATTAAGATATTAAACTCTCTCCGATAGGTTTGTTTTCTAGCCTGTAATAGTGGAAACCTCTGGAATTGTGGGTCCCCAGATCACCTCCCTACTCACTGCTATCGGGGTGGAGTTGACCACCCACAGGAGCAAGGCCCCACCATTTGCAATGGCTATTCCAACGCCTCTCCCTCCTCCGGGGTAACATTTTCTCCCATTGTCTCCTCAGCTGTGACCAGGGTGTGACCTGTCACTGGGCTCCCACACATCAGAGAATGGTTCCCACCACCCCCCGGGCCCACATCACTGGAGTAGCGATGCTGGATTGTAATACATGAAGTCATACGTACATTTCTACCGTAAAACAATTGGATCTCGTTATTACAGTGTGGTGAGGGTTAGGGCTATACTATGGGTGTGATAGACGTTCCAGCTGTGACCATCCTATCGTTTCTATCTGTTTAAGCTCCGAGGGATGTGCAATGTTAGTGTGCACGAGCACCATAAATATAAGTAAAGTGAAACACTTGGCATAAGAGGAATTGGATGAAGTTGGTATCGACACGTGACTTGTATGGAAGATAGCAGCTGCTATAAAGAGAAATCCCAGTGGCTAGGACCCGTGGAAAGGCAGACCCAGGAAGACATGGGATGAGGTTGTGAAGACCGACCTTACCAGCATTTACTCCGTACCTGCTGTCCTCTCTAAAGCCCTTAAATATTCTTACTATTGCATATTAGTAGCAACCCTCTTCACCTCTGTGCACCGCATCCATGCTCACACCACTGTCACCCCTTAGCTATTCTCTCCATCTCTACACCACCCCTTCCTGGCATTGGAGAATACCATCCCTACCCCAGCGCTAATCACCAAACCATCCACGCCCACCTCAACCACTTCAGTGCTCCCACCACCTTACCTCCTTTCCTATACGCCACCCTGCCAAATCACACATGCCGTAGCTTCATACTTATCCCTCTCCTATCGTCCCTTCCACCAGAGAGGGCTCTTCCGTTGGGGCAACGACCAACAACATACCTAGCGTTGGTTCCACGTAATGCACCCGGTTCACCCTGCAAGGTGGTTGGCTACAGGAAGGGCACCCCGCTGTAGAAATCAAGCCTATAAAAAGGGGTCAAAAGAACCGGTCAGGCGTGTCACAGCGAGACAACCTCTCTAATGTTGGTGATCTTCACGATAAACGCACCCAGTACACGCTGTAAAGTGGTTGGTGACAGGAGGTGCATCCAGCCATAGAAAGCTTGCCAAACAAAGAGTTGGTAGGACCCTTCAGTTATGTCAAAGACATAATAGCGTCTCCTGTGCACTTGTCTCCTACTCTCATTCGATTTACCCATTCTATAACCTCCCTCCTCCACTTCATACTCTATCCTTAGAATCTGCTGTATACATATCACTTTCAACGCCTGACCGCTCCACTCCCCTATTGTTCTACAGGCAAGTTCAGCCACCCCTACCTCCCACCAAATGCCATGATAGACTTATTTGTGTTTACAACAAATTTTAACCAATCCTCTTGACAACTACAATCTTCCCATATAAGGAAGTACCCCCTTGACAAGTTCGGCTATTTATTCACCAGGCTAAAAGTTTTAATTTAGTCCTGAAATAGCTGCCGAAATGGCTTGAGCTCTGCCGTCAGGGTCATACTTTTTCCTATTTCCCACTCTACTACCCATCTGGTTCCTTACCACAATTCCTTTGTTATATATATATATATATATATATATATATATATATATAATTATTATAACGGTTACTTACCGGTCATTAATTCCAATTAGAAATCACGAACTTGTCCGGCAAAAACCAGTTTAGACCAGATATTTTTATTTCCTTTTCTTGATTTTATTTATTTATTTCTTGTTATTTAATCCTTAATTTAATTATTGATTGATATCTCTCTATATGTCATCTCCAGTCTGTGTGTGATTCCAAGTGATTGCCCCAATCAGATGAAGTTTTATTTAGCTGAGACTAGCTGTGACCTTAGAAGAACTTCCATTAACAACTACAATGGAATACCTGCTGATCATAGGGGGGGGGTCTGCGGGAGTGGGTGTGCGGGTGTGTGTCTCAGTGTGTGTGTGTGTCTGTATGTGTGTGTGTGTTCGTGTGTGTGTGTGTCTGCATGTATATGTGTCTGTATGTGTGTGTGTGTATGCGTGTGTGTCTGTATGTGTGCGTGCGTGTGTGTCCGTGTGTGTCTCAGTGTGCGCCTGTAAGTGTGTGCGTGCGTGTGTATCTGTATGTGTGTGTGTCTGCATATATATGTGTCTGTATGTGTGTGTGTTCGTGTGTGTGTATGCGTGTGTGTCTGTATGTGTGTGTTCGTGTGTGTCTCAGTGTGTGCGTGCGTGTGTATCTGTATGTGTGTGTGTCACAGTGTGTGCCTGTAAGTGTGTGCGTGCGTGTGTTTGTGTATCTCGTTGTGTTCGTATATGTGTGTGTGTGTGTGTGTCTGCATGTGTGTGTGTGTGTGCATGTGGATCAGCATGAGTGTGTGTGTGCGCGTGTGTGCGTGACTCGGTGTGTGACTGTATGTGTGCGTGTGTGTGTGTGTGCACGTATGTGACTGTCTGTGCCTGTGTTGTGTCTGTCTCTGTGCGTGTATGTGTGTATATGTATGTTTGTGTATGTGTGTGTACGTATGTATGTGTGTATGTGTCTGTCTATGTACATGTATGTGTGTGTGTACATGACTGTGTGTGTGTGTTTATATATAAATATATATATACACTGTGTGTGTGGGTGTCTGTCTGTATGTGTGTGTATATATGTGTGTGTGTGTTTGTGTTCACGTGTATCTGTGTGTATATATATGTGTGTGTGTGTTTGTGTTCACGTGGATGTGTGTGTGTATATATATGTGTCTGTGTATGTGTGTGTGTGTGTGTGTGTGTGTGTGTGTGTGTGTGTGTGTGTGTGTGTGTGTGTGTGTGTGTGTGTGTTCGCGTGTATGTGTGTATATATACATGTGTGTGTGTTTGTGTGTGTTTCCTGCAGACATTGACTTTCAAATATTCAATATAAACCATATTGATTTAATCCGTCTGGGAGGGCATGTAAGGGTTGGTGAGTATAAGAAGAGTATTGGATGAGATGTGACAGCTAGGAGAGGGGCAGCCCCTCCATTCAACTAAGCCTCAGGAAAGTCAAAATAAGACCAACTACGTTCTAAATATATACACCAGATGTCAGTACTCCATGTTAAAGTTCTAAATATATACACCAGATGTCAGTACTCCATGTTAAAGTTCTAAATATATACACCAGATGTCAGTACTCCATGTTAAAGTTCTAAATATATACACCAGTTGTCAATACTCCATGTACATTTCTAAATATATACACCAGATGTCACTACTCCATGTTAAAGTTCTAAATATATACACCAGATGTCACTACTCCATGTTATAGTTCTAAATATATACACCAGTCGTCTATACTCTATGTTAAAGTTCTAAATATATACACCAGTCGTCTATACTCTATGTTAAAGTTTTAAATATATACACCAGATGTCAGTACTCCATGTACATTACTAAATATATACACCAGATGTCAGTACTCCATGTTAAAGTTCTAAATATATACACCAGTCGTCTGTAGTTCATGTACATTACTAAATATATACACCCGATGTCAGTACTCCATGTTAAAGTTCTAAATATATACACCAGTCGTCTGTAGTCCATGTACATTACTAAATATATACACCAGATGTCAGTACTATATGTCAAAGTTCTAAATAAACCCATGAAAGAACTACAGAGTTATTTCACCAAACATCTCCATACAAATTAAACTGATCATTGAAGCTATTTTCACAACCACCCTGCCCTAGACGTATAGCCTGCCACCCTCTCCTCTTCCCCTTCCGTGGCCTAACAATCCTTGCTCTTTCCCTCCTTTCCTCTTATTTACAACATTTATAGTCCTTTCCCCTACTTTCCCATACACCCCTATCTGCTCTTCTTTAACCCTCCCCCCTTTTTTCATTATTTAATCTTGTTTTTACCTTTTTACTATTATTTCCATCATTGTATAACTTCTGTCTGTAAAATCTAGTTGACATATGTTTATGTATAACAAACTGGCTGAATTTAATTCATAAATCGTAGTTTTGTCCGCGGGGCACAGCCCAAACACCACCCCGCCCTAGGCCCAGCCCATGATCCTCTCACCTTCTCTCTCCCTTTCTTCTGTAGCCTAATTGTCCTCCCCCCCCTTTTCCTCTAATTTATAATCACCTTTCCTCTACTTTCCCCATACACCCAGATCTGCTTTTCTTTAACCCTTCCCCTTTTTTTTTTTCATTATTTAATTTTGTTTTTATCTTTATTTTTCATATTTATGTAATTTATCGATGGTTTTAAAGTCAACTTTGTGACTTCAGCGACATATTGTACATGGTCCTGCTGTAGACTCGTAGTTATACCTTAAGTATACCTTAATCTTCAACTATATGCTGTGTTCTAATATAAATATTTACTATTTAATTATGATGTCAAACGTATAAACGTTAGACACATCATTTCAGTTATTTATAGTTCATGTTGCTATAGCAATGTATTAAATTTACCTTAAAATGTAGTGGGGGGGAGGGGGCGTGCCTCAGATGGTGGACTGAAAGTCATTTGAAATTGCACCAAAACAGGACCATAGCACCTACTGCCAGAGACCCCAATTGTTTCAGCGTTTGTGCAAGAACGTGCAAGTCTCTAGCAGAACTAACAAACCACCTCCATGCTGCTCATGCTTGGGTGTCAAGGGGTAGCATTACTTGATATTGAGTTGCAGCCATGATCATATATATATATAGCTCTGTACTATACATAGAGCACTCTTATTTCCTTTACATTTTCTATGGGAATACATAACTCACACACGCATATATATATATATATATATATATGTAGATAAATCTACCAAGAGTTTACGGTAGTGTCCAATCCGTATGAAGAACTCAATGTAATCCGGATATCATGGAAAGAAGAGATGCATTCAAAAATCACTTTCGGTGAAAGATAAACGGAATACAGAGTCAAGATAAAGTATTTATATATATATATATATATATATATATATATATATATATAGTTCGGATCTAGCTGTCGAAACGGCCGGAGCTCAGCCGTCGGGGTCCGGATTCTTTTCATATATATATATATTTATATATATATATGTACATACATATATATATGTGTATATATATATATATATATATATATATATATATATATATATATATATATATATATATATATATATATATATAAAATAATAAAATACACACACATATTCATATGTGTATGTGATGTCCACGTTAACAAGTTTTGCTCCATAACTCTGCTAAATACAGAGTTACAGATTTTGGCCAAGGTGCTAGCAAAGAGGCTGGCGCTTGTCGTGGGCAACCTGGTGGGAGATGCGCAGACATGTGCTATACCGTCCAGGTCCATCAACGACAACCTCCACCTCATGCGATACATCATAGAGAGGGTTGGGAACGAACCCGGCTTTGGTGGGGCCCTGATCAACTTGGATCAATCTAAAGCGTTCGATAGGGTCGACCATGGTTACCTGGATGCGGTGCTAGCAGCAGCAGGCTTCGAACCCGTTTTCAGGGGCTGGATCAATGCCATGCACAGCAGCCACATCTGCTCTAGGGTCAAGGTGAACGGCTACCTCTCGGAGACGTTCGAAATCGCGTGGTCCATCCGACAAGGGTGCCCTCTCTCCTCCCTTCTGTATGTAATGACTCTAGAGCCACTGCTGCGGAAGTTGGAGTTGTTGCAGGGCATCCCGTTGGAACCGGGATTTCGGAAAGCGGTGTCGGCCTACGCCGACGACGTAACAGTAATGGTGTCGACGGCCTCGGAAATCGGGGCGATCGGCACCTTACTGGAGGAGTACGAAAGGTTTACAGGGGCTAAGCTGAACCGGGACAAGTCGATCGGTCTGCAACTCGGCACGTGGAGGGGCAGATCGATGCCCTCCGATGGCGTCGTGGGGCGCTGGACGGAGGGCCCGGTGAAGTTGCTCGGGGTCTGGTTCGGACCAGACCTCCAGGTGGAGAAGAACTGGGGTGAGGTAACGAACAGGGTGTTTGCACTGACCCAGAAGTGGGCCGAGTGCAAACTGTCCCTGAAAGGTCGGGCGGAGGTGGCGAACACTTATATAGCGTCCGTCATCTACTACCGCCTGACCGTTGTGCCTTGCCCAAGGGAAACGCTCGTCAAAATGGAGCGCGCACTCTTCCAATTCCTTTGGAAGAAGCGGGCTCTTATGGTGAGGAGATCCATCTGCTGTCAACACCCTTCGAAAGGAGAGCTGGGGATGCCGTGGCTAATGATACGTAAACACGCATTAAGGCTACGACACCTCCAGGTATTCCTCACCGGTCAACCGGTGTGGGCCTCGTTTGTGAGGCGAGCCTTTCCCAGACTCGTCTCACTCACCGAGCTGCAATCCTGGGTCAAGCAAAGACCGAGAAAACTGGGCGCCAGGCACACCGAGTGGGCCCAGGTGCTCATGACTCTCTGGCAGGCGGACCCGGCTGTCAGTGGAGAATCCACCTCGTCATTCTATAGAGGGCTGGTGGTTAGCAGGTGCGACGACGCCCTCGGAGAAGCCCTAGGCATGGAGGAAGACGAACTGGCCAACCTGTTCGGTAGGACATTCAGCCCGGGACCCATGGATAACTTCCAGAGGTCCCTGGCCTGGCAGTGCTACCGAAGGGCTCTGCCCGTTCGAGAAAGGCTCTACAGACATGGGCGCCCGGGTAGGGACCCCTCGAAAAAGATCTGTCCCAGATGCGTGTGCGACGAGGAAACCGTTGCACACGCATTGGTACACTGCTCGGGCATTGCCGATCTGTGGGGCTATGTCGAACAACTGCTGTCAAGGGTGGGACCGATCCGGTTGACCACCAAGTCTATTGTAACGATCAAGCCCCCCCCCCCTCTTCAAAAACGAAGGAGAGGCAGTGTTTCTGTGCGTAATAGCCATGGCGAAAGAGGTTGTATGGTGGACGCGTCTGAAAGGACTGAGGTCAGACACCTTTCTCTCTGGCCAACAACTGGTCCGTTTCTTCCGATATCATTTCGGAAGAAGGATCAGGATGGAGAGAGAGGTGCTGTACCCCAGCCGTTTCTATGAAAGATGGGTGAAAGTGGCGAGAATGGCCCGTGTGAATGGGCCTTCACTCTACATCAGACTATAGGTGAGGAAGATGAAAGATCAAGGGAGCACCCCCTCTCTGTGCTCCTGAGGAGAAGGGTTGCACACGTTTTTTCGGGGGTGTGTGCGACCCCCCAAGGCGCCTCCTCCCTATGGAGGATTTTGTAATAAAATTTATTTTGTTATATTGTATTTTATTTTTATACTTTGTTATTGCCTCCTCCATATTGAGGACGCCTTGTTATGTAAACTCCCCCCATTGTACTTGTCCCACTTTTGATGCCCTGGTGGCAAATAAAAAGAAAGTTATCTATCAAATTACAAAGTGTTGTAGTTTGCTTGAAGCATTGTGAAATAAGAAATATAAATATAACTAGGAAATAATTCTAATTATTTGGAAGCCCGACAATGTGTGAGCTTATAAGTGCCAAGTTAATAAGAATAATAGAAAATAGGGTAATAGGACTGAGAAAAATGTGGGGACGGTAGGATTTTACATTAGCAATTTTAAAGACCCCAAATAGTTTCGGATTTCCCATCCATTATCAAGGGGAGTGGGGGGGGAGTCTGAGAGCAATCTGAGACGATTTGGTGATGGCTGGTAGATTTAATTTGAATGGGTGAAAAAAAAACGTTAGAGTTTAATGTTGTTTGCGGATGTGTATAGGGAAAAACGTGTTAACTTGGCACTTATAATCTCTTACGCATTACCGGGCTTCCAAATAATTAAAATTATTTCCCAGTTATATTTGTATACACACACACACATTCACAGACACACAGACACACATATACACGCGCGCGCGCGCACACACACACACACATTTGCATAAAGGAACCGTTGAAATAATTATTATGAATAAACGATTTTTGTAACATTAGCATTTTGTCAATAAAAAGAAACACACACACAATATGATTTTCATTCTATCTTTATTACTCGTTATTCATTCGTTTGTCAAAGTTCTTTCGTCACATATTCTGTAACCTCCTTAATGATATATGTTCTCTTTTGTGTCTCACCTTCTTTCTGGTCTTAAATTTCTACTCCATCTTCTCTTTTGTTTTGTGGTGCATTTTCTGTGATTCGTGACTGCGCATGCGTGTGTGTATCTTTGTGTTTGCCATATCTATGTGTGTTTTTTGTGTGGGGGCGTGTTGTATTATTCGCTGTTTGTGGTGGAACCTATACCAGTAGAGACTTCTAGAGTTCTTGGTCCCCATCCTCATTCGTTCTTCTGATGAAGGACTAGCGTCCGAAACGTTAAGACCCTCTTCCTGCTATATCAAGCGTTAACCTAATATATACCTCCCATATACTGTACCGATTGTGTTGTTATTTCTCTTTACCTTTTACATACATATACACAATATAATATATCGATATTTTGACTTCCACAAGACCAGCACTGTTTCATTCGTAGGAAATAATTGTTTCTACTTTTGGCACAAGGCCAGCAATTATCCAGTATATTACTGGTACTTTATTTTATCGACCCCGTAAGGATGAAAGCAAAGTTAACCTCGGCGGGATTTGAACTCAGACCGTAAAGGGACGTAACTATGCTGGAAAGCATGGCGTCCGACTCTCTACTGGAATAATTACTAGTTGTAACAATTGGTGAATGTAAAATAAACTAAAAAAAAAAAATGTCAGTAATCTCGCGAGACGGATTCGAACCATCGACCTAAGGATAACAGCCGTTTATTCACCTCTACAGTCCTCCGCTCTACCAACTGAGCTATCGCGAGTACTGAGTACTGCTGTCAAAATATATTCTGTTATCAGATCAGGATTGTGTGGGAGGAGAAGAAGAAAAAACTATGTTGAACGAATGTTTACTAGATGTAACATACATAGAGTTGGCTACTCACAAGAGCGGGCTCCGCGAGTTGGAGTGTTTATTCCAGCGCATCTTTCTGATCATGATCATCTTCTCTACCAATGTCTTCTCCATTTTGTCTCCTCGGCCCACGAGGCCGACTAAGCTTTAAACAGTGAGAAGTTAAATATACTTAAAGAAAAATTTATGTTACATATATATGACAATATCTGTATTTCCTTTTTCGTCAGTCAGTCGATAACTTTATCAGCTTAATTAAACGAATTATCTCCCTTGCCTTACCTCTTGACAAAAGTAACTTTAATCCACAATAGTTTAACTTAACACAACTGTAATAACTACAGTAACCCTAAATAACATAATTGTTTCTACTTTTGGTACAAGGCCAGCAATTAACCAGTGTATTACTGGTACTTTATTTTATCGAGCCCGTAAGGATGAAAGGGAAAGTTAACCTCAACATAATAGTATTTATAAGGAAGGCGCATGGCTGGTTAGAGCATTAAACTTGCAACCGGAAAGTTGAGTTCGCTTCTCAGACCGGGTGATGTGTTGTGTCCTTAAGCAAGACACTTTATTTCAGTTTACTCAGCTGTAGAAATGAGTTGCGACGTCTCTAGTGCCAAGCTGTATCGGCCATTGCCTTTCCCTCTAACATCATCGATGGCGTGGAGAGGGGAGGTTGGTATGAGTGGGTGTCTGCTAGTCTTCCACAAACAACTTTGCCCGGACTTGTGCCTCGGAGGGGAACTTTCTAGATGCAAATACCGTCTTCGATTTATAACGAGTATCTAATCTATATAACGAGTATCTAATCTTCTTCAAGAGGGTTGTGTTGGCAGTCCTCAAACAATCCATCCAGCGAATCCTGCCAGAAGCAACCATCTCCAGTTGGATCCCCAAGTGATACCAGCCCAGCTCATGGATGTTATCCAACCATCTTGCTTGTGGTCTACCCTCGGGTCTCCTATCGGTCGGTTTTTCCCGTAAAATCTAATCTAATACTATAAATAATGTTAGCGTGGAAAATGGACATTAAACGAAGATGATGCGTAACTAAAGATTCGAAGAGTTATCTCCCATACAACTTTTCTATTTTGTTTTTTCCATAGTTATATCCCTTGCATTATCTATATCATCAGGCGCTGGATTGGCAGTATCGGTAGAGGGTCGGACGCCATGCTTTGCAGCATAGAGTTATGGCCCTTTACATTCTGAGTTCGAATCCAACCGAGGTTAACTTTGCCTTTCATCCTTACTAAAAGTCTGTCTTAAGCCAGAAGGCTCATTTGGCCGGTGCTTATCCTGGTTTCATGGCGTGAAGCGACTGAGAGTACAAGACTCCACCCTGGACAGGACGCCAGTCCATCACAGGGTTAAACCTCCAGCTATTGCTGGTACTCATTTTCAGCTGAGTATACTGGAGCAACGTGAAATGAAGTGTTTTGCTCAAGAACACAACACGCAACCCAGGAATCGATCCCACGACGTTATGATCGGGGTCGATAAAATAAAGTACCAGTAATGCACTGGGATAATTGCTGGCCTTGTGCCAAACGTAGAAACAATTATTTATATCATTAGTATCAGTCGAGAGTCAGACAACATGCTTTGCGGTATAAAGTAGCAGTAATGCACTGGGGTTCATTTAATCGACCCTCACCCCCCAAAACAGCAACAGCAACAACAACATTACCACCATCACCACCAACAGTCTTCCCCTCCCAGCTCGAACGGTGGGGCTGGCAAAAGGCCAGATGGTATTGCCAAGTTCCCGTTCCGCGGTGGCAAACCCCTCGGCTGGGATGTTACTTGCGGTGACACTTTCTGCAACCTGGTGGTCTGCGACTAACCCAGGTTCTGCTGCACTTCGGGCTGATGAGGCCAAACTCTCCTTCCTAGTACCGGTCGCTCTCTGACAGGTTTGCTGTCGTGCCCTTGGCAGTGGAGTCTTCTGATGTCCTTGGCCCTAGGGCTACCTCCCTACTCACCTGGCCAGCCGCAGGTGTGAGCCTCGCAAGATGGAATGGATCATCCAGCACATCTCCCTTACCATCCTCTGGGAAAATGCCTTCTCCATTCTGTCCGCTGGGGCTGTGGGAAGGCCAGCATGTGGAACCCCATCTGCTCTTAATAGAGAGATGGAGGTGATGGCAGTGAGAGTTTGGCTCCTCCATGTTCGGACACATTGGTAAGCGCATGTTTCTGGTTGCCCATCAACTGGTGACTAGCATTGTGCGCCAGAGAATGACACTGGCTATGTCTTTAACCCTCTCATTACCATATTTCTAATGTAAGACACTGTCTATGTCTTTAACCCTTTCATTACCATATTTCTAATGTAAGACACTGTCTATGTCTTTAACCCTTCCATTACCATATTTCTAATGTAAGACAGTGTCTATGTCTTTAACCCTTTCATTACCAGATCTCTAAAGTAAAGCGGGATGTGAGGAAAAGCATTGCTGTTGCATTTCCAGACAGCGAGGGTCCTCCTATGGTGCTGACATGCAGCATCTGAGCTAGACTCTGCCTCAGCAAAGCTGGAATCAAAAGTAATCTTTGCAGTCATAAAGTGAGACCAGTGGTTGACTACCAGGCTGCTGTTGGAGATGCTACTCATCATGCTTGCCAAACATGTGGTAGAGAATGTAAATCAGCAGGAGGGCTCAAACGACATGCAAAAGTACATGAACTCCAACCACAGCTGGCTATTGCCAGTGAATGTTTTGGGTGCCAACTCTGTGCAAGACATTTTAGATCATTGGCTGGGCTAAAAATCTACATTCGATCGAAACACTGTTAATTATTAATACGTTGTTTTTTTTTGTGCAATGGCCATAGTCGATAACAAGGAGGCAGCCATCATGTGTGTGTATGTATGTGTGTATGTATGTATGTTCTTTTGGTTTCATTGTTAGGTCACTCCTGGGTGCTACTACTAACATGGTCGGGTCATCGGCGACTAAACCGGCAACCCCACCAGGCTTACTTGGTGAGGGTGGGGTGATTATTCAACATCCTGCAGGACGAAAATCAAAACCTGTCAAAGGGCGGAGGAACTCGTGAAAGTCAACGGCCATCCATTAGCATATATGTATGTGTGGGTTGCAGTCAGGTTTGGTTCTGGTTTCCCTGGATTGTCCTGCTACTGGCTACCATGTAACCCTGCCACATTGGGCCAGGTGGAGGTTGTCAGCCTTGGCAGGTAGTCCATGTAGGAGAAGGACAACTCTGAATCCAAACCTCCACTCCCTTGCGGTGATATCCAGTCATGGGAAGGTTTCAGGAGTAAACCTTGTGGAACAATCCGGAGTCGGAGACCCTACACGCGGATCCTCTCTTGATAATGGGGTTTTAAACACAAAAATATTTCAGATAATTAAATTTGCTAATGTAAAATTCTATCGTCCTCATACTTTCCTCTTTAACTCCTATTACTTTGGCATTTTTAATCTTATACATTTTGTAGGGCTTTCAAATATTTAAACTTATTTAAATCTGTATTTCCTACTCCACAATGCTTCAAGCAAACTACAACACTTTGTTATATATATATATATTTAATCTCATTTAAAGTTTACAATTTTTGGTCCTGAAGGTTTTAAAGTTTTCACATATTCCACAGGCTCCGCATCAACACTAGCAAAAGGGTCAATTCGTTCAGCTGTTAAATCATCAGCAGCAACTGTAAAGAACCAAACAAAACCATATCAATGTTAAGTGCTGGAGACAGAAGGTAAAAAGGAATTTGAAAATAAAAAAAATAAAGGTAGGCAGTACAGTTTATAATGTATCATTAACAACTAATGTATGTAGTCCCTATTAGCAAGGGGACAATAGGTTGTCATGGTAGCAGAGTCATTAGAATGTTGGATAGAATGCTTTGTGGTATTCATTCCAGCTCTCTTAGTTCAAATCCCACCAAAGTCAACTTTGTCTTTCATCCATTCAAGGTCGATAAAAAAAAGGTACCAGTCCAGGACTGGGGTTGATTCTTCCTTTATCTCTTTCTCACTTTCTATCCTACACTGGAAGAAATCCCATGTGTTCAAACCTGAAAAGGGATAGGCTCCACCAGGCTTGAAATGGCCAGGAAACATTGTGTGGCACTACAGCGCCCCCTCCAGTTCAACAGGAGTTACAGGACTAAAGAAAGATAATAGGTTGTCAAAGACCAAGTCAGTATCTAATTGGAGCTCCAGACCTCTCTGATGGGCCAGGGGTCACATATCACTTATATACATTTCTTCACCCTACAGAATGCACCTGTGGCACCGACAGTATGGAAGTTGTCAGGTTTTCATTTCCAACTCTGTTAATACTGTTGACTTTATTTGAACATACCACATGTATTAATCTTCTCTGCTGTCTAATTACACTATTCTACCCATTAAATTCTATATTAAATATTAAATATACCACTTGAACATACCAGATGCATTGATCTTCTCTGCTGTCTACTAATTCTACCATTCTATCCACTAAATCTCACATTAAATATAACATGTACTCTTTAATCTCAAAGCCTACAATTTCGATACTCCCCACCACCCACACACAAAATCAACATGCTGGCTTTTTCTTTATTTTTAGCTCCAGTTGGAACCACTACCACTACCACCACCACCATTACCATCATCATCACCAGAAACAGCAGTAGATTACTGATTGAATTACCATGTTAGCATACATTTAGATGAACCTAGAAACAAAGTTCTTTGTCGCTAACCTTCAGGTAGAATTTATCAGTGTGCCTCAATCACATTTACCTTGTCAATTCACAGAACAAATTCCAAGAGTGCTGAACTCTCAAGGTGAAGTTGGTATTATGTTAATATGTATTATAAAGAGCATACAATTTGCTGAAGCTCTATATTCTTCCTGTTTCTGTACTGATGTTTTGGCCTTGTCTTGGCACCCCAATAAAATAAATATTTGTCATGTATCAGAAGATCCGACTTCCCACAGGAACAAGCCAAAGCTGAAGCATATAGACAATATGCCCCCACCCCCTCCCACTGCAAAAAAAAGCACCCAGCCCACACTGTAAAGTGGTCGTGTAGGCACCACAGAAAAAAAGCACCCAGCACTCACTGTAAATGAGGTTGGTGTTAGGAAGGGCATCCAGCTGTAGAAATCAAGCCAGAATCAGTTCCTGTATGAGCAAGGCAAGGTCAGCCAACTGGACACTGCTCACAACAGGACAACCTGTCTAACCCATGCTAGTGTGGAAGAACGGACGTAAAACGGTGATGATGTCATTATGGATTGCTGACAACTGTCTGATTTTCTAACTTTCATCTTCTTTAAAAAATATATATTATGAATAATATAAAATAGTTTTTTGTTTAGCCCCAGGCTGAGCAGATTTATGACAAACCTTATTCTAAGACATAATGAAGGCGATTTTGCTGCTATTTTTAGGCTATTTCTCTTGATGTTTTAGGTCCTTCTAAGACATAATTGTTTCTACTTTTGGCACAAGGCCATCAATTACCCAGTACATTACTGGTACTTTATTTTATCGACCCCGTAAGGATGAAAGGCAAAGTTAACTTCGGCGGGATTTGAACTCAGACCGTAAAGGGACGTAACTATGCTGGAAAGCATGGCGTCCGACCCTCTACCAATACTGCCAATCCACCGTTCTTCTAAGACATAATGATGTTTTAGGTCCTTCTGCTAAGAGTGGGAGCTTTTCAGAAGAATTCTGAGTATCATGAGTACAAAACACTATTTACCTTGTTGTTGTTGTAACTCAGGACAATCTTTTTTGTAATGTTCCACAGAACCACATTCTCTACAACATCCACCTGAAGAAATTAAGCAAAAATTAATTAACTGACACATCAAACATAAGTAATTAAGTTTATAAATAAAATTCAAAGCATGAGCATGGTGACTGTGAAAATGATGTGTGAGAAGGTAAAATATATATATATATGACCAACCTTTGCCAACAGGTAAAACGAACATTAATCAATGATGATGGTGATAATTATATATATATATATATATATATGTATCATCATCATCATCATCATATATATATAGCATGAGTTAGACGGGTCCCATTTAAAGGCAAGTTGGGTCGGGGGTGACCGTGTCTCACTCATGTAGGGGTATTTCTGGCTGGTTTTCTATGGCTGGAAGCCCTTCCTAATGCCAACGACATTGACAGTGTGGGCTGGGAGGAGGGGGGTATACTCTATATATGCTTCAGTTTGTGCTCGTGGGAAGTCGGGTTTTCTGTATTACTGTGTATCGCCAGAGATCCCTGTCATCTGTCATCTCCTTATATACATATAACAAAGAGGGTGTGGTAAGATACCAGGTGGACCATAACGCACAAGAGTACTCAATACTTGGGGAAGTAGAGTGGGTAATTGTTTATTTTATATATATATATAGTCATCATCCTCATTATCATTTTGCATCAGTTTTTCTATGTTAGCAAGAGTTGGGCAAGTTGTCACAGACTAAGTCAATACTTAATCAGAGCTACTGACCTCTCAGATGGTGCATGGGTTCCACATCTTGCTTACATCTGATCCCACATTCTACAGAGTGAACAGGGTGTGTTCTATCATGGCATCAGCACTTAGGGAGGTTGTCATATCTCTGACACAATTGAACAGTTCTCTCAAAATGTTTATCACACGGGTTCTGTAACTTGATACCCTTCCTATCACCAGTTACTTTACAAAGTGTATTAGGTGTGTTTCTCATATAGATCACCAACACTAGGGAAATTGTTGTGTCTTTAACACAACTGAAGGGTCTATCTGACCCTTTGTTTGGTAAGCTTTCTATGGCTGGATGCCCTTCCTATCACCAACCACTTTACAGATTGTACTGAGTGTATTTTATTGTGGCACCAGCACTAGAGAGATCTTTGTGTCCTTGACATAGATTGAGAGTCCTCTCAACCTAGCATGGTTGCTATAGCCCATCCTTGCCTTTTTGCATGGTGTACAGTAGCTCCAGTACTAGAGAGGTTGTTATGCCATGACTGAAGGCTCCTCACAACTATTTTTGGTATGGTTTCTGCAGCTGGAAGCCATTCATAGCACCAGCACTAATAGCAAATATTGGGAATAAAGAAACATCTGAAAAAGAAAAGTGTATATGCAGCTGATATCTTGGACTTTTAAGAACCACTGAAGGGATAAAGTTAGTGTAAAGAATGGTCTGCTCATGGAAATTATATAAAATAGGGTGAAGACCCTTAAAGTCAGAAAAAAAGGTTGCCATTGGCTGCTATAAGGAATTGAACCCCATATCTCACAGCAGTCGATGGCAACAATGGATAAGAGTGGGTGTGATGAACTCCAGCCTATCTTTACACAAAGAGGAATGAACTTATGTACACATCATCATCATCATCATTTTACATCTGCTTTTCCCTGCTTGCAAGGGTGGGACAGGTCTTATTCAGCACAGCATCTCTCCACCTGTCACGGTCCTTCGTCCTCTCCTCCGTGAGTTTCAGCGATCTGAGGTCTGCTCTCACCACCTCCGCCCATGTTTTACGTGGTCTTCCTCTACTGCGTCTTCCTTCTACTGGGATTTCTTGGCACTACTTTACCCAGCGGTCATCCTCTATGTGCATCACATGTCCATACCATCTCAGCCTTCTCTCCTGCACACCACAACTTATCCCTCTTATACCCAGTTTCTTTCTCAACTCGTCTATGCTTGGTCGTTCACGCACACTGACGTTGCACATCCAACAGAGCATACTTGCTTCATTTCTCTCCAGCTGTCGCATATCCTCTGCAGTTGCTGCCCATGTCTCACTACCATGCAGCATCACGTATTTCACACAGGCATCATATAACCATCCTTTCATACTGTTAACATGTATATATAACTGTTAGCACATGTATATATAACTGTTAACACATGTATATATAACTGTTAACACATGTATATATAACTGTTAACACATGTATATAATAACTGTTAACACATGTATATAATAACTTAACACGTGCATATATAACTGTTAACATATGTATATATAACTGTTAACACATGTATATAATAACTGTTAACACATGTATATATAACTGTTAACACGTATATATAACTGTTAACACATGTATATATAACTGTTAACACATGTATATAATAACTGTTAACACATGTATATATATTATATAACTGTTAACACACCTTGTAAGTAGACGAGAAAACAGAACCCAGATCCCCTCAGGGAAATGGCCTTGCTCAGTATGTAGGAAAGGTGTAGGTAGGAACTCCATTCTCTGCCCCAAATGCAAACAATGGGTACACAAGAGATGTAGCGGGATCTCAGGAAGCTTAATTAAGAATGTAGGCTTCACATGCAGCAGCTGTACTGGGACAGCAAGCAGCAAACAGCCACAGGAAACAAGTACCACCAATCTCTGGGAGGGCTCTGTAGAAACAGTAGACAGCTTCTGCTACCTAGGTGACCGAATTAGCAGCGGGGGTGGGTGTTCAGAAAGTACAATAACTAGGGTAAGAACGGGATGGAAGAAGTTTAGGGAACTACTACCACTGCTAGCTGCAAAAGGCTTCTCCCTCAGAATGAAAGGCAGACATGTATATATAACTGTTAACACATTTATATATAACTGTTAACGTGTATATAACTGTTAACATGTGTATATATAACTGTTAACACATGTATATAATAACTGTTAACACATGTATATAATAACTGTTAACACCTACCGTTTGGATAAAGCCCCCGTGGGTTATCAGGACACTGGCTTGAAAGATGTCCAGTTTCTTTGCAGATGAAACACTTTGCATAAGCTAGATTATCTCCTGAAAATTAAGAAGAAAAGGAAATAGAAAGATCTCTATTTGTAGAAAGGATATAGATAAGATGTTTCAAAATAGGAGTGAACAGCATAAAAAACATTGATTATTCGTGTATTTAGGGTATATACGAGGGAGGACTGAAAAGTTTGTAAGCTGATTATGGAGGAGTAGCGAAATATTGCAGCTCTTCTTAATAACTGTTTCTTTCTAGGGACTATATTTATGGCTACTTGTAGTTACATGGGTCTAATCATGACAGTGTTTACAGCACCATGGAGCTACATGGGTCTAATCCTGATAGTGTTTACAGCACCATGGAGCTACATGGGTCTAATCCTGATAGTGTTTACAGCACCATGGAGCTACATGGGTCTAATCATGACAGTGTTTACAGCACCATGGAGCTACATGGGTCTAATCATGACAGTGTTTACAGCACCATGGAGCTACATGGGTCTAATCATGACAGTGTTTACAGCACCATGGAGCTACATGTGTCTAATCCTGACAGTGTGTATGGCACCATGGAGCTACATGTGTCTAATCCTGACAGTGTTTATGGCACTGTGTAGCTACATGAGTCAAGTCATGACAGTGTTTATGACACTGTAGCTACATGAGTCAAGTCATGACTGTTTATGACACTGTAGCTACATGAGTCAAGTCATGACTGTTTATGGCTACTTGGAGCTACATGGGTCTATTCCGAATGGTGCGAATTCAGAATTTTGGGCCTTTGCTTTCAATGGTAGACAGAGAAACAGCTCCTCTTATATAATATAGATTATAAATTGTAACAAAGATTAATATGGACTATGATGTAAAGAAACAACTTCAATCCTAAAAATGTAATCAGAATGTTAGCCACAAACCTTTTACTCTACATTGTTTTAGTGAATGTTCTGTAGATCCACACTTAAAGCAAATTCCAGCTCCTTCTTCTGTAGCTTCCATCTTTGGACAAGAAGCCATGTTGTGACCTTTTTCACGACACTTGAAACAAATCTGAAACACAAAAAGTAATATAGATGTGTAACGCTAGCATGACCGACAGAGCAGAAGTGGCCTGAGAAAGAAGTTGAGTGTAAGGAATTGAATGTTGCATGCAAGAGAGAGTTGTATGTGCCAGTTGAGGGGAGCTTCAGTAGAGGGAAGCTAAGGAAGACCTGGGCAGAAGTTGTCAGAGCTGATCTCATATCACTGAACCTCACATAAAAGATAATAAAGGACAACAAATAGAGAAATTCTGTGCTGGAAAAGACCTGTCCAACCCATGCAAGCATGGAAAAAATGGACATAAAACAATGATGATGATAACTAGCAAAATCAAATATGGCATTGTAATTCTGTATTGTTCACCCATCATGAAAGAAATGTTGCTTCTTAATTATAATTTGCTATACTCTATCCTCGAGGAATAGAGGTTATGGAGTATCTGGAAGTCAAAAGATATTACATCAATGGTGCTGCACTGTTTCAAATATATCTTATGCTTATTACTAGTTCATATTAAAGTAAGATAAGCTATCATTGAAAGTGAAAAAGAAACTCCTTCAGATGTATGATCTGTCTTTATTATGAGTGAGAACACTATGGTGGCTGGATCATTAAACCATTTATATAATTTATTAGACCCACAATTAAAAGTACAGTGCTGGGTAGTGGCACAATATCACTACTTACCATAGGCACTATTTTTCCTTGGTTATGCTTCTGCTAGGCTAGCCAAAAATCATCCAAAAAGTATTTCTGCTAGTATTTTATAAAGTGTAATTTATCTTACTAGAATTTATTTCAACACCCTGACACGTGTGTGTATAGGTGTGCGTGTGTTTATGTGTGTATATGTGTGCGTATGTGCACATACATACATTTATATATATGAGAGTATAAATATAAATGCACAAACACACTAACAAAAATACACACTCAAATTTATATATAGATTGTACATAGAAGTGTAGTGAATGTCAGATGTTGTTTTCTGTAGCTTGTTATCTTTTGTGTATGACATCATCACTCCTTCCTTCCTCAATCATATCTAGTGTGATGTCATCAACCCTTCCTTCCTCAGTCATCTCTAGTGTGACATCATCACCCATTCCTTCCTCAATCATCTCTAGTGTGATGTCATCACCCCTTCCTTCCTCAGTCATCTCTAGTGCGTAACGTCATCACCCCTTCCTTCCTCAGTCATCTCTAGTGTGCGACAGAAGAATGGACGGAAGTCGCTCAAATTTATAAATAGATAAATAAGTTGGCAGCCATTATTAGCAGATTAAGTGACAGTACGTAGAGATTTGACTTGACATGAAATAATTTAATGTAGAGAGTGGCTTGTCATGGGACAGTTTAATGTAGAGAGTGGCCTGACATGGGACAGTTTAATGTATAGAGTGGCCTGACATGGGACAGTTTAATGTATAGAATGGCCTGACATGGGACAGTTTAATGTATAGAATGGCCTGACATGGGACAGTTTAATGTATAGAGTGGCCTGACATGGGACAGTTTAATGTATAGAGTGGCCTGACATGGGACAGTTTAATGTATAGAATGGCCTGACATGGGACAGTTTAATGTATAGAATGGCCTGACATGGGACAGTTTAATGTATAGAGTGGCCTGACATGGGACAGTTTAATGTATAGAGTGGCCTGACATGGGACAGTTTAATGTATAGAGTGGCCTGACATGGGACAGTTTAATGTATAGAGTGGCCTGACATGGGACAGTTTAATGTATAGAATGGCCTGACATGGGACAGTTTAATGTATAGAATGGCCTGACATGGGACAGTTTAATGTATAGAATGGCCTGACATGGGACAGTTTAATGTATAGAGTGGCCTGACATGGGACAGTTTAATGTATAGAATGGCCTGACATGGGACAGTTTAATGTATAGAATGGCCTGACATGGGACAGTTTAATGTATAGAGTGGCCTGACGTGGGACAGTTTAATGTATAGAATGGCCTGACATGGGACAGTTTAATGTATAGAGTGGCCTGACATGGGACAGTTTAATGTATAGAATGGCCTGACATGGGACAGTTTAATGTATAGAGTGGCCTGACATGGGACAGTTTAATGTATAGAGTGGCCTGACATGGGACAGTTTAATGTATAGAGTGGCCTGACATGGGACAGTTTAATGTATAGAATGGCCTGACATGGGACAGTTTAATGTATAGAGTGGCCTGACATGGGACAGTTTAATGTATAGAGTGGCCTGACATGGGACAGTTTAATGTATAGAATGGCCTGACATGGGACAGTTTAATGTATAGAGTGGCCTGACATGGGACAGTTTAATGTATAGAGTGGCCTGACATGGGACAGTTTAATGTATAGAATGGCCTGACATGGGACAGTTTAATGTATAGAATGGCCTGACATGGGACAGTTTAATGTATAGAATGGCCTGACATGGGACAGTTTAATGTATAGAGTGGCCTGACATGGGACAGTTTAATGTATAGAGTGGCCTGACATGGGACAGTTTAATGTATAGAATGGCCTGACATGGGACAGTTTAATGTATAGAGTGGCCTGACATGGGACAGTTTAATGTATAGAATGGCCTGACATGGGACAGTTTAATGTATAGAATGGCCTGACATGGGACAGTTTAATGTATAGAGTGGCCTGACGTGGGACAGTTTAATGTATAGAATGGCCTGACATGGGACAGTTTAATGTATAGAGTGGCCTGACATGGGACAGTTTAATGTATAGAATGGCCTGACATGGGACAGTTTAATGTATAGAATGGCCTGACATGGGACAGTTTAATGTATAGAGTGGCCTGACATGGGACAGTTTAATGTATAGAGTGGCCTGACATGGGACAGTTTAATGTATAGAGTGGCCTGACATGGGACAGTTTAATGTATAGAGTGGCCTGACATGGGACAGTTTAATATATAGAGTGGCCTGACATGGGACAGTTTAATGTATAGAATGGCCTGACATGGGACAGTTTAATGTATAGAATGGCCTGACATGGGACAGTTTAATGTATAGAATGGCCTGACATGGGACAGTTTAATGTATAGAGTGGCCTGACATGGGACAGTTTAATGTATAGAGTGGCCTGACATGGGACAGTTTAATGTATAGAATGGCCTGACATGGGACAGTTTAATGTATAGAGTGGCCTGACATGGGACAGTTTAATGTATAGAATGGCCTGACATGGGACAGTTTAATGTATAGAATGGCCTGACATGGGACAGTTTAATGTATAGAGTGGCCTGACGTGGGACAGTTTAATGTATAGAATGGCCTGACATGGGACAGTTTAATGTATAGAGTGGCCTGACATGGGACAGTTTAATGTATAGAATGGCCTGACATGGGACAGTTTAATGTATAGAGTGGCCTGACATGGGACAGTTTAATGTAGAGAGTGCAAATTGAGTTCTGCTGTCTTTATTTCTGATGATAGCCACAGAGGGTGTGACCATGATGGATTTGATCGGGGCAACAAAGTTTTGTTATTTACTTGTGCATGCCACTGGGACTATGTAACCCAGTACAACCTGCTTCATCAGTTAAATAGCTTCACCAACCTGTAGTTGGCCAAGTGTGGTGAGTACAGCTATGCCCCTGACATGACCAAAACCAAACAGAAAGCAGTGGAGGTCAACCAGGGATAGGTTCTTCCAACAAAAGTGAGAAGGCCCTAGATTGGTATGCATCATAATATGGTATTTCGAGTGAATGAGGTCAATGATGTTATTGTTGTAAATGAACGCAGTATGGCTTGATGATTAAGAAGTTTGTTTTGTAATCATTAAGTCCCAAGTTTTATTCCACTGTGTGGAGTCTTGGACAAATGTCATTTACCAAAGGCTCAGTAAATACCTTGTCAGTGAAATTGGGAAGACAAGAATTGTTTGGAAGCCTGTTAGATGGACTGTACTTGTAATTCAAAAGACCAGCTTTATCCCCTTCTGAATCTCCCTGAGAATTACATTAAGGGTTTATGTATCAGTGGAATGCTTAGTCACTTACATGTTAATTTCATGAGCAGGTTACTCCATTGATTGAACAATTGAAACACTCATCGTCCAACACAGAAGTCCATATATATAATATACACCCTTTGTGTGTTTGTCTGCATTATATAGGAGACATGAGTGAAAGGATATATAGTATAGATCAGAGGTTCTCAAAGTGGGTGCTACTGCCCACTGGGGAGGCATTGAGAAGGTCCAGGGGTCACTGGGGGTAAAGGGAGTGGTAGAGATGATATAATAGTATATTAAATATCAAATGATACAAATATATTAAAATAAAAAATATATATTTATTTATACATAGTATATATTATATTCATCATCATCATCATCATTTTACATCCGCTTTTCCCTGCTTTCAAGGGTGGGACGGATCCTATTTAGCACAGCATCTCTCCACTTGTCACGGTCTGTCATCATCATCTCCGTGAGCTTCAGCGATCTGAGGTCAGCTTTCACCACCACCACCCATGTTTTTCGTGGCCTTCCTCTACTGCGTCTTCCTTCTACTGGGATTTCTTGGCACTTCTTTACCCAGCGATCATCCTGGTCATCACATGTCCATACCATCTCAGTCTTCTCTCCTGCACACTACAATTTATCCCTCTCAGACAGTTTCTCTCTCAACACATACATGCACCTCCTCCCATGCTAATCTGATCACCTAGGTACTGGAAACTATCAACCACTTCTATAGAACTTACCTGCATTTGAAAAATGTGTCTATCACTGCGATTACTACTGCCAACTTTCCCTGTACATCTACTGCATACGTAGTTTCCTTACCTCTTAGTTTGCCTGCTATCCCACTATATCTCTTGTGTACCCAAGATCTGCATTGCATACATTTTATAGAATTTATGCCAGTTCCTTTCCCATATATTGAACATGGCCATTTCCCTGATGGAATCAGAGTTTTGTCTTCTTTTCTACTTATCAACACTTTTGTCTTAGCTATGTTATTTATTATATATAAATTAATGATTTTATTTATATATTATTTACAACTTGCATGTAGGCAGGTCTCTCTGGAAATAGGGTTGGGGGTGTGCTGAGGGTGTTACATGGCCGTGAGGGGGTGGACCAAACAGTTTTAGAACCTCTGGTGGATATAGACAAGAATAAGAAAAGAGAGAATATTGGATAAAAATTAAGAGGAGGAAAGTAGACGATGAGTTAGACATTTTAACTTACTGTATCTTTGTCTCGACCATCAACTCGCTTTTGACGTCGCTTTTCTCGTTTCTGATTTCGTTTCATGAAATCTAGCATCATGTCTTTTTCACGAACAGAAGCTGACTTTTTGCTGCTTCCGGCATTTTCTAAACGGAACTGTGCAGCTGATGTAATATTTCTATTTACATGTTTTTCATAATTCTTAGATTCAGCTGCTTCAGTTTTGGGTCTTTTCTCAGAGTTCTTCAGTTCACTCCAGCTACTAGCATCGTGGGGTCTTTTTTCAGTAGCAACCAAACTACGTCTTGCCCAACGAACCATTTCTTCAACAATGACAGGAAATACTCAGGATTTCAATTTGAAACTGAAAGAGGAATAAATAAGATATTAAATGTATATAAAACACTCAAACATACTTATATATAGATATGTTTCTTTTATTTGCCACCAGGGCATCAAAAGTGGGACAAGTACAATGGGGGGAGTTTACAAAACAAGGCGTCCTCAATAAGGAGGAGGCAATAACAATATATAAAAATAAAATAAAATATAACAAAAATAGAATTTATAACAAAGTCCTCAATAGAGAGGAGGCACCTTGGGGGGTCACACACACCCCCGAAAAAAGTGTGCAACCCTTTTCCTCAGGAGCACAGAGAAGGGGTGCTCCCTTGGTCTTTCATCTTCCTCGATAAATATCATTTAACATCAGCTTTCCCTACTAGCAAAGGTTTTATATATAATCGCACTAATAATAGAAAGAAAAACTGGAAATAAGTAGGTGAAGTAAAGACAGCTCAAAATACAGTAATTTATTATAATAAACAGTACAAAAGACTGTTTCATACTTCCTTGACAGATTTTTCAAACAGGCATGTGTACAAAATCCTATTGTGTTGAAAATAATAATCACGCATGAAGCAAATTATTCATTAAAATATTTACGTTAAATATTGATTTACAATTGATTCGTCCCTTATTGGGACTTATGAAAATCAATCATCTATGAGTAAATACCTCAACATATTGTCTCACCACACAGACCAACATATTGTCTCACCACACAGATTAACAATTCATGGTCAAAACGTTTGTTTACATTTATTAAGACACCATACTGTTATAAGAGAACTTATCTAGTTACAGAGGCATACAAATCATGTACTATCCAACCATATTTGGTAATACTTTAATGAATAATTTTCTTCATGCATAAACATTATTTTATATATATATATATCATCATCATCATCATTTTACGTCCACTTTTCCCTGCTAGCAAGGGTGGGACGGGAACTGATTCTGGCTTGATTTCTACAGCTGGATGCCCTTCCTAACACCAACCTCATTTACAGTGAGTGCTGGGTGCTTTTTGCCGTGGCACCTACACGACCACTTAGCAGTGGAATGATAGAGACCCCAGTCCCTATCATCTCATTTCTACAGCTGAGTAAACTGGAGCAATGTGCAATAAAGTGTCTTGCTCAAGGAAACAACACATCACCCGGTCTGAGAATTGAACTCACAACCTTTCGATTGCAAGGCCAATGCTCTAACCAATCGAAAGGTTGTGAGTTCAATTCTCAGACCGGGTGATGTGTTGTTTCCTTGAGCAAGACACTTTATTTCACATTGCTCCAGTTTACTCAGCTGTAGAAATGAGATGATAGGGACCCCAATCCCTATCATTCCACTGCAAAGTGGTCGTGTAGGTGCCACGGCAAAAAGCACCCAGCACTCACTGTAAATGAGGTTGGTGTTAGGAAGGGCATCCAGCTGTAGAAATCAAGCCAGAATCAGTTCCCGTCCCACCCTTGCTAGCAGGGAAAAGTGGACGTAAAATGATGATGATGATGATGATGATATATATATATATATAATTCAAGAAAGAAGAGTAACATGGTTGGCTGTACAATAAGGGCTTTATTCACAGTGCTGACAATTGTTTCGTTGATCAGGTAGGTCGAGAGCTCGCTAATCGCTTGATGTTGCGTCAATCGATCTCTAATACTTTGTTTACAACCAGTCAATACATCAGAGCGCGTAGATATATCTACGCGCTCTGATGTATTGACTGGTTGTAAACAAAGTATTAGAGATCGATTGACGCAACATCAAGCGATTAGCGAGCTCTCGACCTACCTGATCAACGAAACAATTGTCAGCACTGTGAATAAAGCCCTTATTGTACAGCCAACTATGTTACTCTTCTTTCTTGAATTATTATTACTCCAAGTATTACCTACATAGAAATCACCGCGAACTCGCTGCATCACTATGGAAGCGTCTTGTTGAGTCAAACTAAGCCATACGTTAAAACCATCCACAACATGGAGTACTCTAACTGGACTACCTCTAAGTGGATTACCTACAATGATAACTTGTTATTCCGTATATATATATATATATATATATATATATATATAAGTAAAATTATGTTTTTCTTTTAAAATGTACATTTTGCTTTCCTTTTGTCATCTCCTCTGTGAGTCTCAGCAATTTAAGGTCAGCTCTCACAACCTTTACCCAGGTCTTTCTTAGTCTACTTCTATTGCAGCTTCTTTCCACTGGCATTACTTCACCCAACAATCATTGTCCATGCACATTACATGTCCAAACCAATGAAATCTTCTCTCCTGCACCACACCACCTCGGATTCCTCTTAAACCCAGATTCTCCCCAACTCATCCAAGCTTTGCATTTCTCTCACATTTACATTGAACATCCAATGAAGCATGGTTGCTTCATTTCTCTCAAGCCTACGCATATCCTCTACAGACACAACCAATGTCTCACTACCATGTAGCACCACATGTCCTCTACAGACACAGCCAATGTCTCACTACCATGTAGCACCACATGTCCTCTACAGACACAGCCAATGTCTCACTACCATGTAGCACCACATGTCCTCTACAGACACAGCCAATGTCTCACTACCATGTAGCACAACATGTCCTCTACAGACACAGCCAATGTCTCACTACCATGTAGCACCACATATCCTCTAATTGCTAATTAAGTAGCTTAGATAGCAGAAGCTATCAACCAGTTCTATGGGCACTTCATGTGACTTGAAAAGATTATATATATATATAAGAAAAATGGAGTGCTGCGTGGTTGCACATGGGTTACATATGAATAAAATTAGTCCTTCATCAGTGATCTTCCAACCCTCGTTGGTATTTCATCGCTTTAAAAATCATATACCTCTAGTTGGAGCGAGCAATAACTAAATAAAGTTATTGGGACAAGTAAAATAGGGTAAAACGAGCGAGAGATGTAAACAAACAAAGATGGTATTGCAACGGAAAGATAGAAAGAAACAAGTACATGATATCTATTAAGCTTAAGCTTGGTGAATTCATGGACGAGAGATACAGACCATCCAACATGGGTGAGATGTGAGCGAGAAAAGGATTTCACACAGGTCAAACGGGAGGAAGTGAGAGAGGGGGAGAAGCAGAGAGTGAGTGAGTGGAAGTGTGAGGAAGAGGCCAGCTGAGAGAGAGTGTGACTGGCAGAGGGGGTAAAAAGAAGGTGAGAGATACAGAGAGAGGAGAAGCAGTATTGTTTACATGTCTCGCTCGTTTCACCCTATTTTACTTGTCCCAATAACTTTATTTAGTTATTGCTCGCACCAACTAAAGGTATATGGTCTTTAAAGCGATGAAATACCAATGAAGGCTGGAAGATCACTGATGAAGGACTAATTTTATTCATATATATATATATAATGTTAATAATAATAACAGTATTGTTATTATTGAGTATAAACTTTAAAGTTGAAAGATGTTCACTTAAAAGCGTATTGAGTCTTTGGTGCCTTAAATCTTTCGTCATCATTTTAAGTCTGCTTTTACAAGGACAATTTGTTAAGCCTTCATTACATTTATTGATCAGTTCAAGGTTCAATCTGTATCAATCTGGCCTGACTCTGGAATCAAACGCTCGTCAGACCTCTACTGTTGTAATGACAGAATGAACATATATATATATATATATATATATTTATTAAAATTTTCTTTTTTATATATATATATATATATATATATATATACATACACACTGTATTTCAGTCAGTTCGACCTTTGCTATACGGTTCTTATATATTTGATATACATTTATCCTTATCGAGCCCTCTTTGAATTTTAGTCTTCAAATTTATTATTATTACTATATATATATATATATATATTATATAAATGTAATTGAGTTTTTCGAATATTAATAATAACATTCGATTTGTTTGCACTTATGCAAACAAGCCTCAATTTTATAGCCATGTCAGTAGAATGAACCCTTCATTCTTGCTCTTGTGTTGGCATGCGAACAGAACTGCAGACACTAATGTTTCTGGGTATCACCCTTCATCAGTACAGCTCACTGTTCACCTGCCAAACTGACATTGCTATAAAATTGAGGCTTGTTTGCATAATTACACAGGAATCGAATGTTATTATTAATATTCAAAAAACTCAGATTACATTTATTGTATTCAGCCATGTAGAGCAAAATTTTCTTTATATATATATGTATATATATATAACGAAGGAAATGTGGTAAGGAACCAGGTGGACCATAACGCACCAAAGTACTCAATACTTAGGGTAGTAGAGTGGGTAATAGTCCAGAATTAGCCGTCGAAACGGCTTGAGCTCAGCCGTCGGGGTCCTACTCGTTCCTGTATATATATATATATACATACACACTGTATTTCAGTCAGTTTGACCTTTGTCCATCATTATTGTTCCATTCCTCGATAAACACATCATCACATTTGATGCCCATTTTCCCTGCTAGTACCATACTGAATGTGAACTGAGAATCGTTGTTCTAAAAATAATTGTTTCTACTTTAGGCACAAGGCCAGCAAATTACCCAGTGCATTACTGGTACTTTATTTTATCGACCTCGTAAGGATGAAAGGCAAAGTAAACCTCGGCTGCAGGTGGCGTATAGCAATATAGCCACCAGATATAAACCAGTCGAATAAACAACCCCAGAGCAACAGCAGTAAACTACTAGTGGAGATGGAGCAATGGCTGATACCTGCGGCTCCAAAGAAAACTCTCACAACCCAGTGACATAGCTATGACAAAGCGAGAAATGGCCACCTCTAAAAGAGCCTAGTTTTCACAGGTTTGAGGAAGTAACATATTGGTGACTGGCGCCAATAAGACTACCAACACTGCAATGTGGTGAGAGGAACGAAAAAGAACTATACCACATTGTGCTTGGTGCGGATTAACAAGGGACGTGTTCAGGCCTTAGGTCCTGTTGAAAAATATATTGCAGTCTCCATTTAATGCTGCAAAAACTGGCAATGGCCTACAACCTGTTTTGGGAGGCGTGGGATGGACGCACAAAGAATGCGTATCCCAGGACTCTCAAAAGGATTAAGAAGGGAGCAAACTTTGACAATTGGAACGTGGAACATCCTTACAGGTAAGGAGCAGAAAATAGTGGAGGTTAGATATAGTCTGGGTTTCATCAATAAAGTATCATGGCTTTGATACTATAGATTTAGATGGAGGATAGAAACTCCACTATTCAGGTGTGGTGCCAGAAATGACTGCACAGGCGGGATACTCACAACTGTCAGAATGTGTTATGGACTGGATCTCATTAGATGTAGTGGGATAGCAGGCAAACTAACATGTAGGGAAAACTACATATGCAGTAGATATTCAGGGAAATTTGACAGTAGAAGTCACAGTGATAAACACATTTGTAGTGACCTACATTCCGCGGGCTCACATACATTCTCTGTGCGTGATTTGGCTCAGCTCAGCCAATCAACACCAGTAGAAGAGGATGTATCCCTACGCGCCCTGAGGGAGAAATTACCCGCGAAGATTTGAAGAATCTCTCTCTCGCACCAGGAACGTCGAACCAGCAACACGTACAACATGTGACGGTGAGGTTTTGCACTTTGGCCTGCCGGCTTTCCGGCACAATGGCACATTCCCTTTTGTAACCTCATTTTATGTGTAACTTCAACCATACAAGTTAACAAACATAAACATACATTTCATCTCTAATTTCTGCTGTTGACATCATTATTATGTTACTCGTGTCTCAATAACATTTATACACCATGCTGCTAAAAGTGGTGACCCTGAAGTGATGAATATTTTCAGTTCAAAATATTCCTTTTGAAATAAAATTAAAATTGGCAGTGTATGTATAAACAAATTTACGCCACGGGGGAATTTCAAAACGGCTACCACCAAGTACCAGCCATCAGCAGCAACACATGGCTATATTAACCAACACCAGGGAACGGCTTGTAACTTTACCGACGCAAACACCATACCTTCTGTCTCGTTACCACAAGGACTCGAGAAATTAAGACATTAGTCTTCTCACCATTATGGCGTCAGACGTGGCTGCCATATTGGTGACTCTAGGTTCTTCAACGCTCGACTTCGACTCTACAGAAGATTCATTGTGACTTTGCTTTAACAACAACAACTCTACTAGCTCCCTAGTAAGAGCGATCCCAAAGAAAAGAAAAGCGAACTTTTTGTTAAAAGAAAAGAAACAATTCTTTCTTTATTCCTATTTCTTTTTCAGGCATTTATTTTGGACATTTATTTTTTTAAAAACTGTATTATATGGAAATTCATTTTTTTTTCTATCATTGTATATATGACTGCATCATTTTCTTTATCATTGTATATATGACTGCACCCACACATTTCTTTGCTGTTTTACATGCCTGCATATGCACACATTTCTTTGTCACGTACCAACATGTTGTTCGTTGTATATGTTCTTCAAATGTAATATTCTGCGAGGTCCCTTTTTACCTGGTTGAGGTGCCGTCACATGCTAGCGACTCATAGAGCTTAATTCACCTGGATTCAAACAGGCACCGCAACACGAGAATGCTAATTGCAGCTGAACTCAAACAGTTTCGCATCTCGTTGCATAACAACCTCCATCTTGTTACCTTACCCGACTCACTGGGAAAACAACAAATAGAACTGGACTTATCAGCCTTTCCACCACTTCTGTGGATTCGCCCGAATTATGGAATTTACACTGCAACCCACCTAGATTCAACTTGCTTTTTTTCTTTTCAAAGCAACCAGCCATTTTTTCCTGGCTCCCTAGCACATTCGGCAATACATCTGGGAGGCCAACATTTTCTCGCCTACCCATCATCTTCTTGCCAGCACTGGTAAACTACCATAATAGCTTCATCCACAGCTACTGGTACAACACTTACCATTAACATTTAATGCAAGAACAGCAACTTCGCCCATGGCATACTTTATCCGTTTTCTGTTAGACCTTTGGTGGTCACGTATAAACTACAAAACAGCTGGTCATTTGACACAGTGGCTCAACACGGCCCTTAGCGCCTCATTTTTTTTCTTGCATGCATCCTTCTGCTCAATTATTTTTTCACTGATGTGCTCTTTCAGCATTTGTTCTTGCTGATTCAATAATCTGTATCGTCTTCCGTCTAGAAGTGGAGTATTGTAGTGACCTACATTCCGCGGGCTCACATACATTCTCTGTGCGTGATTTGGCTCAGCTCAGCCAATCAACGCCAGTAGAAGAGGATGTATCCCTACGCGCCCTGAGGGAGAAATTACCCGCAAAGATTTGAAGAATCTCTCTCTCGCACCAGGAACGTCGAACCAGCAACACGTACAACATGTGACGGTGAGGTTTTGCACTTTGGCCTGCCGGCTTTCCGGCACAATAGCACATTCCCTTTTGTAACCTCATTTTATGTGTAACTTCAACCATTCAAGTTAACAAACATTATTTGTGCTACAACAAAAATAAACATACATTTCATCTCTAATTTCTGCTGTTGACATCATTATTATGTTACTCGTGTCTCAATAACATTTATACACCATGCTGCTAAACATTTTTCAAATGCAGGTAGGATCTATAGAGGTGGTTGATAGCTTCCGCTACCTAGGTGATCAGATTAGCAAAGGAGGGGATGCTCCGAGGCCATAGTATTTACAATAAGAATGGGATGGAAGAAGTTTAGGGAGCTGCTTCCTCTGTTGACAAAGAAGGGTTTCTCCCTACAAACGAAAGGCCGGTTATATGATGCCTGTGTGAGATGTGCGATGCTGCATGGTAGTGAGACATGGGCAGCAACTGCGGAGAATATGCGACGGTTGGAGAGAAATGAAGCAAGCATCTCCAATGGATGTGCAATATCAATGTGCATGAACAACCAAGCATAGACGAGTTGAGAGAGAAACTGTGTATAAGAGGGATAAACTGTAGTGTGCGGGAGAGAAGACTATATTGGTATGGAGGATGACCACGAAAAACATGAGCGGAGGTGGTGAGAGCTGACCTCAGATCGCTGAAACTCACAGAGATGACGAATGGAGAGATGCTGTGCTGAATAGGACTCGTCCTACCCTTGCAAGCAGGGAAAAGCGGACGTAAAATGATGATGATGATGATGATGGGCCTAGATTTTCAGGTAAAATTATATTACAACGAATTTTTCAGTATAACAAAAATTTTTAAATCCCCGAGGTAATAACAAACGCTTGATTTGTTTCGGTTGATCTCGTTATAAAGAATTTTTCATTACAACAAATTTTTCTTATACCTTGTGAATTTCTTTATAATGGAATTTCACTGTATATTTATGCACACACATACATGCCTATGGACATAAGAATGTCCACATACAGTTTATACTTTGGTGTCATAACCTAAATCTGGGTGTGTGGGTATACATATATACATATCGATCTCTAAGATATCCAACTGGAACACTACTGTTTTGTTTTTTGTCTTGTCTTCTGTTGCCTTCGGATCTGGTGTAGGTGAGATATAATGCCTACTTCATATCATCACCATGTCCACTTCCCTCGCATTCCAGTTTTTTCCGACAGCACTTCAGGCCTAGGAGGGTAAAATCTCCAAATATTGCTCGCTGTTCAACAGGTTTACGGTCAAGCCCATAACAGTCAAATCACAGGTATGTAATTTCCGATGGCCCTTGTCGTGTGTCACCCATTCAAGCATTTAATGTTTTTCTTTCTCTTGCTTTGGTTCTATATTTTTGTGTATGATATTTATAAGGTTCCTAGCAATAATTAATTGTATATATTATTCATGTTTATATTTTCATTCTGTAAGAATTATAAACAATTTGTAATGTGATTTATAAAACTGTGAATAAAAGTAAAATGTATTCTAAAGCGAGGAGCTTCCACTGATCCTGTCAACTTCCTCATTTGGCTAATATACGAGTAGAATATATAGATAGGAGATTTAAAAAACGAATGTTAAAGTTCACTTTGTACGTTCGTTACAATCTATTTAAGAATTTCTTTCACTGTAAATCACTGAGGACATAATCATAACAGACAAATGATAAATAAAAATTATACTTACATTAAAATTAAATGTTTCGTACAAACATTATTATATCCGAGAATTATAAGTGCAATATAATATAGCTAGCGGTGTAAGTCGAAATTACGTCCCCTGTATCATTCTAACATGAACCGGTGTAAACTATTATTTGTTTTTCTTACAAGCATCTCCATTTTAAGGCAGACAGCATCCTCGGAACTGGGATAGATTGCTGAGATTATGTGATATTAAAGCTTTATATACACACATACATGTGTTATCCCGTAGAAGCCATTTCTGTATTAAATATATATACTCTGTTATGTATTGAGTGCCTTACTTACTGTGATTACCTCCGATTGAACCCAAGATACACAGACATATATATATATATATATATATATATATATATATTTAATGTATAATAAACAATACAGTTTAATTACCTCTTTACCAGAGGTTTCCCGAATAAGACGAATACAAGACACGTCCGCATTCGTTCATCAGACAAGGCAATTTAAAACATAGTGAAATAGTTGAAAAATCTCCTCAAGAAAGGAAAAAGTTTAACGGGCAAAAAAAATAAATAAAAGTAATAATAATAATAATAATGATGATTTCATTTATTAGCCACAAGGGCCGACATGTAGGGGACAATACAAAGACAGGGACAGTGGGGGTTTACAATAAGGTCGAGTAAAAGTGCACAATGGCAAGACTAATTTAACAATGAAAATATAAAAACATAAAATAAACTATGCATAAATATAACAAAATAAATTCCCCGATAGGGTGTGGACGACCCTGGGGTGATTCGGGTACCCCACCAATCCTGAACCACCCTGCGCTTCTAGGGCACCCAGGGAGAGCACCCCTCTCCTCAAGTTAACCAGCCTATAGGCACATGGTCAGAGTAGGCCCATTCACACGAACCATTCTCGCCACATTCACCCACCTTTTAGCAAATGCACTTCTCTCTCCACCCTCACCCTCCTTTCCAGGTGAAACTTGAAGAAATTGATGAGGGATTGGCCGAAGAGAAAAGTGTCTGTCTTTAGTCCTTTCAACCTGGTCCACCATATAATCTCTTTCGCAACTGCCACCAGACAGGAAAATTTCCTGCTCTTCCTGACCTAAGGAAGGTGGCGGCTCGATCTTCACTATGGACTCGGCCGATAGCCGGATTCGTTCCACACGCGACAGTAGCTGTTCGACATAACTCCACAAGTTAGTAATGCACGGACATTGGACAAGTGCGTGCAGAACGGTTTCGTCGTTCTGTGCGCATCTTGGGCAGGTCCGTCTGATAGCACTTCCGTGCCTGTAGAGTTTATCCCGAACCGGCAGTACCCCCCCCCCCCCCGGTAGAAATTGTCCATCGTCCTCGGCTCAAAAGTCCTCCGGTACAGACTGGTCAGTTCGACTTCGTCGAGGCCCAAAGCTTCTCCGAGTGCGTCATCGTACTTGCCCACCACTAATCCTCTATAGAACTCGAGAGTGGAAGTTCCACTGATCGCATTGCCCGCTTGGTAGAGGGCAGTGAGTGCCTGGAAACATTCCAGGTGCCAGTCACCTAGTCTCGGTCTCTTCTTGACCCAGGACTGCAGCTCAGTCAAAGAAATGAGCTGCGGAAAGGCCCGTCTGATAAACGGCGACCACACCTGTTCACCATTGAGGCAGAATATCTGGAGATGTCGCAGCCTCAACGCATGTCTGCGCATCATTAGCCACAGCACGCCCAGCCCTCCGCGGAGAGGGTGATGGCAGCAGATGGACCGCCTCACCAACGGAACTTGTCCCCTCCACAAGAATTTGAAGAGTAGCCGTTCCAACTTGACGAGGCGCGGACGGGGGCAAGGCACGACGGTTAGGCGGTAATAGATGACGGACGCGTTGTACGCATTCGCCACCTCCACGCGACCTTTCAGTGATAGCTTCCTCCCAGCCCATTTTGGGGTGAGACTGTAGCGGTTGTCTCCCTTGTTTTGATTAGGATCTAGACGGGAGGTGGAACCCTTTCTGCAACTTCCGGTCAGAGCCCTATAAAACTAACAACTTTAAGCTTCCTTTTTCTCTTTGCCTTTTCGGCACCAGGTCAAGAGTCTTCTCATTTGGCTCTGCCATTAATTTGGCCAACAGGCGCCTGGCCTTAGCCAGGCGCCCTCTGCCAGCCGCGTTTGCCTGGCAATCAAAACGGTAACTACTAACTTTGTTTCATTCTAACATCTATCTTTGACATGTCAAGTATTCTATCTACCGTTAATTAAATATTATATACACAAACAATGTCTCGTTTTGTTACATTCATACATCCCAGTATCCGCGCTATATTGGTAACCTTAACGTGATACGAACACGCAGCCGTTCATCGCTATAAGTGGTCACCCCCCAAAAAAAAGAAAAAAATAGCACATCTGGTTTTGTGAGTAACATTACGAATACACAGCAAATTTAGCGACAAACTATGAAAATACTCAAGGACACGTACACACGCACATGTGGAATTCGCACAGACATACTTTTTCTCTTACGCATCAATTAACTGTCGCATTTCACCAATATATATATATATGTTTCTCGTTTCTTACAACGAACACTTTCAAAACAAAAAAAACATTTCACGATATATATATATGTTTCTCGTTTCTTACAACGAACTCTTTCAAAACACACAAAAAAAAAAAAGAAATTTGATATTCTTTAAAAAACATTTCAACAGGAACATTTATTTTCGATGAACCATTGCCTTTTGTTCTTCGTTTTCTTCATCGTTCAAGTTTTTTGTTTTTTTCCAAAGTTCACACCTATAATTATGCTGATTGAAGCCTTTCTTTTTCATCATTGTCACTTTCAAAATTGCACTATCATTTTCTCGCGCGTTAGAAATATTTTTTTTTCAACCTTGTATTGGCACGTGTAGGCAGCATAAATTCTCGATTCACTGAGATGTCTCTACTCACAGACAGCCGCACGCCATTTATCACCAGGGATTCTTCAGCCTTAAGCTATATTCTTCTATTTGCCGGTTTATAAATTTACAATGTAAATTTACCGTTGATAACCGCGCATTTATTAAGAATGCTTATTTCTCTGGTCGCTGGCCTCTTGACCCTTCCAGGTCAACGCATTCTCAACATCGACCATCAACTTCGGCTACTATTTCTAGCACTTTGCGCAACTCATTTTTTCTAAAAAAAAAAATGTTTACTGTGAATTTAAACACCGAATACGCTCACTCAGCGAGACAACAGCAGCAGCAACAGCAATACATCAATACAGCTTCACCAAAGCCAGAGAATTCATTTTTGCAGCACTCTTCCTGTGAGAAAATCCATTCGGAGGTTGGAAATTTCACGATATACCACAGAACAGAAACCACCTGCATTCATTCTCTGGAACACACTTTCTTTCCTGCTGTCATGTGATTGCACACCTGTGAACTATATTTTGAACTTTGAGCTCTTCTATTACTTTTACTTTATTACATTGTATCTTTGGGTGATGGATAGATGGATGTCCAGTCGTTCTCTGGCCAAGAGCGGTTGGCTACCTTGATATCTATCATTGATTTTTCCAGACATTCTTTTGTCGTAATTTTCATGCCTGTTACAACATTCTCGCCAACTTGCTACATATTTTCATTTCGATTTTTATACACTAAAATTCTGGCGGGAGGTTATGTAGCGGTTGTCTCCCTTGTTTTGATTAGGATCTAGACGGGAGGTGGAACCCTTTCTGCAACTTCCGGCCAGAGCCCTATAAAACTAACAACTTTAAGCTTCCTTTCTCTCTTTGCCTTTTCGGCACCAGGTCAAGAGTCTTCTCATTTGGCTCTGCCATTAATTTGGCCAACAGGCGCCTGGCCTTAGCCAGGCGCCCTCTGCCAGCCGCGTTTGCCTGGCAATCAAAACGGTAACTACTAACTTTGTTTCATTCTAACATCTATCTTTGACATGTCAAGTATTCTATCTACCGTTAATTAAATATTATATACACAAACAATGTCTCGTTTTGTTACATTCATACATCCCAGTATCCCCGCTATAAGACTGGCTACTCTGCTCGTTACCTCGTCCCAATTCTTTTCCACCTGGAGGTCTGGTCCGAACCAAACCCCGAGCAACTTTACCGGTCCGTCCGCCCCACGACTCTGTTGGACGGCATGGGCTTGCCTCTCCAGGTTCCGAGCTGCAAGCCCACCGACTTTTCCGGGTTAATAATAATAATAATAATAATTGTTTCTACTTTAGGCACAAGGCCAGCAATTATCCAGTACATTACTGGTACTTTATTTTAACGACCCCCGTAAGGATGAAAGGCAAAGTCAACCTCGGCGGGATTTGAACTCAGATCGTAAAGGGACGTAACTGTGCTGGAAAGCATGGCGTCCGACCCTCTACCGATACTGCCAATCCACAATAATATTAATATATATATATATATGGGAGGAGGTTATAGTTCATTTGAAGCATTGTGTAATGAGGTATAAACGTTAGAATATGTGTAATAAGGCCAAGACAATGCAGATATGGACATAGAAAAAAGAATGCAATGGTGAGAGATATTGATGAGAATTCGTCTTTCACCTTGAATTTATTTAAATGTCCTTAATTTTCGAGATAATATCTCTTCTTCGGAGGGAAGTAAAAGTCTCAGACCAGCGTCTAAATTTCCAAATTTCTAAATTTCTAAATTTGGAAATTTAGACGCTGGTCTGAGACTTTTACTTCCCTCCGAAGAAGAGATATTATCTCGAAAATTAAGGACATTTAAATAAATTCAAGGTGAAAGACGAATTCTCATCAATATCTCTCACCATTGCATTCTTTTTTCTATGTCCATATCTGCATTGTCTTGGCCTTATTACACATATTCTAAAGTTTATACATATATATATATATATATATATATAACTCAGATCGTAAAGGGACGTAACTGTGCTGGAAAGCATGGCGTCCGACCCTCTACCGATACTGCGAATCCACAATAATATTAATATATATATATATATATATATATATATATATATATATATATATATATATATATATATATATATATATATATATATATATAAAAGAATAGAGGTGTAACACACGAGTTATGACATATTGGTAAAAGGAAAAGAAAATGAAAAATAGTTTAATTAGGAATAAGTAAAAATTAGTAATAAGTATTGGTTAGTATTCAGTTTTGGTTTTAAGTTTTTACCGGTTGCGCATTTCTAATGCTTTTCAAAAATAATGTTGAGATAGAGCGCCCGTGATGTTTGCTCTAATCTGATTAAAGCAAACATCAGAGCGCTCTATCTCAAAATTATTTTTGAAAAGCATTAGAAATGCGAGAAAACCACAGACCCTCCATCTCAACTCACCTTTTGAAAAGCAGAAGAACTGCGAAACCGGTAAAGGAACCAAATAAATATATATATATTTTTTTTTAAATAAGACTTCAGTTGCATTTTCGATTTCATCTCTTTTTCTTTATATATATATATATAGAGATTTTGAGTTTATGTTGGTTGTATACCAACACCTCAGTATGCAGGCTGGAGCACTCGACGAAGTGCGCAGGTTGGTTTGGTTACTCCGGAGTAGTGTAAAATAAAGTTAAATAAAAGTCAAATGATTAAAATTTAGCTTCGTTTATTACTGCTATATATATTTCAGTGACAGCCATCTTTGACTGTGACCTCTTCAGGCAGTTTGAATTAGTATGGTATAGACAAGTACATATGTTGTTTAGGTGTATAATATTGTCAATACTCTGATATGCCCAGTTCCTGGTTGGGTTGTTATTTCACTGAGGAACTGGAGTCATATGACTCCAGTTCCTCAGTGAAATAACAATCCGGCTGAGACCATGATTGGGCAATGCCCTTGTTGCTACACATTCTATCTCCAGCCTGTGTTGGATGGCCATTGATGTAAGAGGGAGTTCGTTGCTGCTGCCCTTAGGTTACCTTCGTACCGTGATGTGGGCTCATCCGTGATCCTGGATAACAGGGTGTCGAAAAGTTTCTTGAAAATATCCACGGCCACACCATGTAGATCTCTCAAATCCCTCGGTAGTTTGTTGAAGAGTTGAGGGCCTTTGAACCCCATTCTATTGCAATATCTGCTTCTTGTTCTAGATGTGAAAGACGAGACCTTTGTCACCACACAGTGACGTCCTTTTCGGGGGTTGGTCCCGCTGTCAATACCAAAGTTTGGTGCTAGTCCCTCCAGGATTTTCCATATGTATATCACTGTGTATCTCTCCCGTCTTCGTTCCAAGGAGTAGAGTTTCAGTTCTTTTAGCCTCTCCCAGTAGCTCATCTCCTTCATCGTGCAATCCTCTTGGTGTAGCTTCGTTGGATTGTCTCAAGTTCCGTGGTTAGTTTGATACTATGGGGTGACCACAGCTGGGAGCAATAGTCCAGGCGGCTTAGGACAAATGGCCTTCATAGTATCAACATGGTCTCCCGGTCTCTTATATAGAAAATATCAAGTAAAAAGTCAAGATTTGTTTCGATTTAACAGAGCGGAAATAAACGATGTTGACGAGTGACGTCACCTTCCCTGTTTTCCACTGGACTGACAGCTAATAGCGTTGTAGTGCCTAAAATTTAATTAGCGTAAAATTTTACTTATATGATAGGGTCCGGGAAAGGCACCATAAGCAATTTATGCTCCTTAATGTTACAATATTAAAGAAAATGTAAAGGAAGGGGTGAACAACAGAGCCAACACCAGAGCAAAAGACAGCAACGTCGCGAGTACTGGGCGACCTCTCTAATGATTTTTTAGGCAAGCCAGCACACTCGCAGCATTGCCTCGGGTTATGGCGAGGGTGATGCTCTGAAACAGCCAAGCGCCCTCACAAGATTCGCCAGTCACCTCTATTAGGCGAGCCGCCAGTGAGGAAAGGAACCTCACAGTCAGCGGCCCGACTCCCCGAAACGTCTCGAAAGCCACAGGCTGAAAAATGTAGCTGGCCGACAGATCAGAGTTTTTGCGGGTCTTACTCCGCTGGGCTGCAGAAGCTGTGGCTCTCATCCTAACCGCAGCATCCAGGATGTGGGAAAGGGCAAAAGAGTCACTAACAGTGATGTCCCAGACAAGGCACCTGCCTCTCGACCAGGGGCACAGGGTGAGACTGTCAGGTCTTTTGCCGTCACTTCTGGACAACCCAGATGGTTCCAAGACTGAGGGGATATTCGCCCGGGCCAAAGCTCTCTTCAGAATGAGGTTTAGCTCCGTGTGACGCGCGAAGCGGCCGGCATTCAGGCGGCAAGAAAGACCGTGGAGGCCTGTAGAGTCGAGGAGTTTGCCGCATCGGCACCTCAAACCCATGCAGACGTCAGCTCCCACTCTGAGCCCGATGGAGACACGAAGTTCGTCCACGCTGAGTAGGCCACCAACGTTGGCCACGGGTAGGGCATCGAACCAGTCGCCTGAGTATTTGGCGCTGGCAGATAGTAAGCGGCACCTTGCAAACTGATCTGACTGGACGAAGAGGGAGTCGAAGGTGGCCTTCGAACTTATGCTGTCCCAAGTTCTCTGACTTCGACTGTCCCCCACCTTCTCAGGAAGAGACATGCCCAACTCACTCCATTGCTGGAGAGCTTCACCCAACTCCCTGTTGGAACTAGTCCATGTTGGAGAGGAGAGGATGCTGCTCACCAGGGTGGAGCAAGCGTGGGTGGAGGAAAGGAAGCAGGGGAGAGAGAGGGACGAACACTTACGGAGACCAAGACCCCTAATTGTTTGGGCAACGCAGCCTGATCGGGGGACTCCGGAGAGAGTCTAACATTGACCAGGCACTCGAGTCTCTCGAAGATTAGGTCGTCGAAGCGTTGGAGGCAGGACGGAAATCTGTGAGAGGGGCTGACCCTGAGCAGATACAGAAGCTTAGGAATAGACAGGTAGTTCCTGAGTATGAAGAAACCTTGATGGGGTTCGATAACTTCGATATTCCTCAGCAGCTGCTCAAGGCCAACCATCTTCGATTGGAAGGTTGACTCGAAGGCCAGGTCTGTGATTGGGGCTCCTAAGGAGCACCAAGCCGGCGGGGAAGGGACTGCGATGAAAGGGAAAGACTCTGCGAACAGGTCGATCAGCTGTTGGTGTTGAGAAGCCGGGTGGTTGAGGATCCAGAGCTCACATTTGGAGCTATTGATCTGGAAACCCCGGCGGCCAAGCTCCCCCACCATCCTGTTGGCAGTGGCGAGAACCATATCCGGAGTTCCCCCCAAACAAGCGTCGTCGAGGTACCAGACATTGAGGTCTAACTCAACCCCCACCTTGGTGACGTCATCAATGCCCAGTGCAAACAGTGCGGGCCCGAGTGGGTCACCCTGTTGGACTCCTGAGGCAGAGGTGATGATCTGGTCACCGAAAGAGAGGTAGGAGGGCTCCCAATAAGCCTGCCAAGCAAAGTGGTAGAGTTGTGGGACCCTCTCTCTTACTGAGCCGAGGACATGTCGCGGCTGACGGAGTTGAAGGCATTCCTGAGGTCAAGTTTGAGGATGACCTTGGGGGTCGAGGAGGGCAAGTTGGTAAATGCTCTGGCAGCGTGGACAGGAGCCTCACATCCCAACCTGGTACCCACCCCCAGCTGGATGGGGGAAAATTCCTCCGCACCGAAGAACAGTGGGCAGATGAACGGGAGAACGTTCATTGAAGAGAACTGATTCACAAACTGAGTCAGACTCTCCAAGACCTTGAGTCCAGCGTCACCGGCCAATAAGGAGATACCATCCTTGAGGTGTTGAGGACGAAGGCCGTCAATTCCCGCGCCTGACCCAGCGGGGAAGGATGAAATCGCCTTTCTGATGATATGGGTGGTGTAAACCGGTCTCAAGTATTCTGGTGGTTCGGGCCAGTGTAGCTGATCATCTGGGGGTGCCAATGGGTGCTTCTCTTTCAGATGCTCAAGAGAATCAGAGTTGCACGGAGCAAGGGAGGACAGAGAAGAGAGGAGACGGACAGCCCCTTTAATGTCAAGTTCGTTGAATTTGGCATTGACCGCTCGCTTGAAGTCTACCGGTTGTCTGTTGGTAGACACCGAGCTCGGTGTCGAACTTAGATGAGACGTGGTTGGGGTGGACTCAGACAGCTGGAACTGCTGCTTGAGAGAGGACGTGATGGAACCCGAGTTCGCATTGTGCACGTGAAGAGAGATGAGGGGAAACAAAAACAACTTCTGCCAGTCAGACCTATTGTTGGACGAGCAAACGTTTTTCAGAAAATTAGAAAGGGCACGTGCAAAGCTATTCCGAGCTCCCTTAGGGATCCGGTTAACGAGCTTTGATTTGGAGAAGCCCTGGAGGGCTGTGGCAAAGTCGTCGGTAGAGAGTTGGTCATCAAAGCGTGGGGCAACCCCACGGAATACGTCGGAGCTGAAGTGGCACCGATTACAGGTCCAGTGTTGAAGCCTTTCGGCTTGAGCTTTGGTGATGCCGACACAGCTTCTGTGGTAGCTTGCGTGGCATAGGTGACATTTAATTGTCTTTAAGGACCGGCTAGTGCGGGCACAGAGAGCGCAATCAGGTGGTGGGCTAGCAGCAGTCGGCAGTAGAGGGCCAGCGTTGGAATTCGGTGGAGGGAGTGAGTCAGTAAAGGAAACAGCAGTGGTTCTAACGATGGGACTAGAGCGGAGGTTGGGTGGTGAGCTAAGAGTTGTAGGGGTGGTGTGGTTGGCCAGGTTGGGTTCGTTCGGAATCTGCCGTGAAGAGGAAGAGGGTGTAGGTGGGGGAAAGTTAGCTCCTCTCGTGCGTGCCGCAGTTGGTGGAGAATGAGAAGTCGAAGGGTGACCGTTTGTCACATAGTCGTTCCACCAAGCAGATCCCTTGGTCATTCGACGCATGCCACCGCCACCTAGAGTGGACTAGGTTAAAGTGGTGGCAACTTTAGCAATCGGCAATCGCCGGTGATAGTTCGGTCGAAACATCGGGCCACCGACGGGTTGAACGAAGACATAGGTGGGCTGTGTGCGAGGACGAAGTAAGGGGTGAACAAGGGGAGGAATAGAAAGTGGAGAAGGGGGGGGGGAGAAGATTATGAGAGCGTGGAGAGGAGTGTGGTCATGTGAGAGGCAGGTAAATACAGTGGGAGAGAAAGAGCACAGAACATGCAAAGAGAAGGAAAATAAAAACGCTAGAAATACAAAATCTAAGGCTGTGAGTTTGCGTAATAGTTCACAGTACAAACCGAAATTGTGAGTTTGTGTGAAAAAACAAAACAAAACACATGGGCAAGACTTCAGTAAAATCAAAACCTGAATGATAGTGATACAAGATGTTTACAATTACAGAGTGATTACATTACTGGTCCTGAAATCTCTCAAGTGGTCAAAGCTTCTAATTCTGTGAAATAGAATGGAAGTATGAATTGACTTTTCAGTCACACCTGACTATAAATAGATTCAGGTTATTTGAAGAGGGAGATGGGATCGTGCCATGTGTAATCTCTTCTTGTGAAGCTAGTGGTGGTTCCTCGCCATTTATAATTATTTATTTTAATTTTATATTTGGAGGGGGGGGGTGAAAAATTGTAAGTGTATGTTAAGGAGGAATGTATAATTGTGTGATACAATTGCTCTAGGTTGGTTCCCTGCGTTGTTACCACAACCAATCCTTTAAGAATCAACAAATGTTAGTTTCTTCCCCTCACATTTTCAAGGCAAACGAGGCCCCTGCATAAATAACATAACAAATAACATTAAAAATTGCTCGCAATTCGTTCAGAAGGACAAATATGTCTAAACCGTGTATAATAACACAATAATATAAATTGATGGACAAAAATGATAAAGGAAAGAAAAAAGAAGGGAAAGCGGGGAGGCAATTCACCACCAGAGTTTCCAAATTGGAAATTTGGAGACTCTGCTTCGAAAGATTGAGACTTATCTGAGAATCTTGCGATTTCAGAGTCAGGTTCGATCATTGCATCGATCGTGCCTCGAGCTGGTCGCCATAGGTATATATATCTAAAACAGAGAATGTCTATCAGTCTTGTCTGTCTGTCTGACTCACTAAAACTCGAGAACCTCCCAACCGATTGTTTTCAAACTTTACACATGTAACACTTATGGTCCTCTGAGTGTTTTGAGCAAATTTTCAATGCCCTAGGGACCGCATTAGGCGATTTAGCGATCTCTGTATATAATTCTTAGTCTTTCTCTTTTTAGATAGATACATAGATATAACGTTGCGCCCTTATAATATCTGTCTGTATGTCTGGCTGTCTGCATTACGACATTATGACCTTATATGTATATTTAGTGTGTGTGTATATATATAGTGTGTAACGTTTTTGAAAATATTTACTTCTGCGTTCACAGATAGATTTTTTTTAGTTTCAGAAGATCCCGTTATGGGTGAAAGCAGCGATTCTTTGCTTAAACTTTAATCTGTTATTTTAATATATATATATATATATATATTTAATACATTAACAGAGAAAGCTTTAAGCAATACTCCGACCGGCTTCCGTCTCACTCAGCAAACATTAGGATATACCTTAGTATAATCCCAATTATACGTTTGGGGTGCTAACTATACGTATTTTGCGGATAGCCTGTTGTATTATTTTATATGAGACATAATTAAAATACATCTCTCTTTCCAAACGATCGTTTCATTATAAGTTTTCTACAAATTGGGAAAATAATGTCCAGGTTATGTAGAAGCCTACACATAGTCCGTAGGAATATATGTAGGTGGGCACTTATAAATCATCAGTGGATGCCCAACAAATATCGATATAAAAAAAAACCTTACCGATATTAATGTTCAGCGATGGTACCCCTCTGTGCCAGAATGACCGCTAAATTTGAAATTCCAGCAGTCTCACAATGAGAAATCTCACACTGCCATCAAGCGGAAAGGGGGGGACATCGCAAAACATAAAATAATAAAATAATATGCACGCGGGTCAATTAATTCTTTCAATAATTTTAACCAAGCGTGAAGAACTCAATTGGATATAAAAAAATAAATATATGCATGTATTATTTATACACGCATATAGGTATTTTCTTAGGCTTAAAGCAGAGATAAGATACCGGAAGAACAATCAATATTTCATACAAAGAATAAAACGATCGTAAAATAATAAGTTTTACTATGAATTACCCGTATTTTGTTTAATTTCATTGTTTTCACTATTTGTATTATATATATATATATATATATATATATATATATATATATATATATATATATATATATATATATATATATATATATATGTATATATAATACAAATAGTGAAAACAATGAAAGTAAACAAAATATGGGTAATTCATAGTAAAACTTATTATTTTACGATCGTTTCTGGGGGGGTAGTTCTCCGTATGTTCATTCTATTAGTGATATATGTAAAATATATTACAAATGATCAAAGTAAGAAAATATACATAAGTCTTCCCTACACGCCGTATGTATATTTTCTTACTTTGATAATTTGTATTATATTTTACATAGATCACTAATAGAATGAATATCACTAATAGAATGAATATACGGAGAACTACCCCCAGAAACGATCGTAAAATAATGAGTTTTACTATGAATTACCCGTATTTTGTTTAATTTCATTGTTTTCACTATTTGTATTATTTTGACTCTGCTTCCAATGAATTATATCATTGAAATTTTGTATTTTAAACTTTGCTTCACGACATCTTCTACATACGGATTACATTCAGTTCTTCATACGGCTTGGACCCTACTATTAATTGGTGGATTTATGTCTATATATATATATATATATATATATATATATATATATATATATATATATACAATTATATATTTGTGTACAGATACTTTTGCATACACAATAACAAAATATAAACAAACGTATTTATTTCACGAGGCTCGATAAGGATAAATATATATCAAATATATAAGAACCCTAGAGCAAATCCCGAGCAACGCCGGGCCATTCTAATAAATTTTAATTCGTCGCACCACTGATTCTCCGTTTCTTATGTGATATTATACTCTGCTCTGTAAGAGCATCGAGTGCTCAAACGGCCTACCGCATACGGACGCTTTTACCATCCCCCACCAAATATATATATATATATATATATATATATACATAAATACATATATATATATATAGGAACAAGTAGGACCCTGACGGCTGAGCTCAAGCCGTTTCGACAGCTAATTCTGGACTAAAAATTACCCACTCTACTACCCTAAGTATTGAGTACTTTGGTGCGTTATGGTCCATCTGGTTCCTTACCACATTTTCTTCGTTATATATATATATATATATATCAATGATATTAGATAAATGGAAACTATATTTATAAAACCATATTTATTCTATTATATATATTTCAAGGGTACCAAAAAGGGTACCAAAACTTTGGTACGCACTCATCAGATAAAATACAAAGTTTGTTTTATAAATATTGATATATCCAGGAGGAAGAAGATCTTAACGGTTCAAGTTTTTTCTAGATAGTAAAAGGAAAGATGGGAAAGAGAAGAAAAGTCAAATATTTCAAATTATCAAGATGAATATGCAAATGAGGTTGAGGTATAGGGCTGAAAAAAACCGTTATTTTTAGACGCTAGATAGATTTAAATAATTATTTGGATATATGTATGTATGTGTAGGAAGAAGAAAGAGAAAGAAAGAAAAGCTTGTATTTACGTTAATTTAAAAAGAATTAACAGTTTGTAGGAATGGTGGAATATGGTTCCAGAATTTAAAAAATTATTTAGCTATATTATGAGTTATAATATTATATATATAATCAATTAATTATATGAAGAATTATGGTTGTAAGTACATTTTATCTTATTACATTGCAACAGGTTATAAGTATATAAATATCTATATAGATTAATAATTGTGCAAGTATAAGTATTATTGGTGATTTTATAGAAATAAACCACACGTATTAATTGTTTACATTTCAAAAATGAGTTACGAAGGAAGTTGATTTTACATTTTACATAAATATTTAAGAAAAAGACGTAGTTCAAATTGTAAGAGAAGAACAAAAAGTATGTAGAGAAAATTATATATTATTTTGTGTGAGATTATAAGGTATTTTATATTATATGTTTTTCAAGGATGATAATTTCAATTATATATTATTTACGTCGAAAGATGTGTGAAAAGTTTGAAGATTAAAAGAGGAAAAAATGTATTATTAGATAAGTCAAGAGTGCATTTAGAAGAACTACCGTAAAGAGGATATATTTCAGAATGTCAATTAAAGAGTATCAATCTACATCTAAAAAATAGATTAAGAAGAGTATCATTAGGAAAAGAATATCAAATGATAAAAATACTAAATTTAAGAAGGAAGATTAAAAAATTAAAATTTTTAAAGAAAAACTCAGTAAATAATAGGATCATTTTAAAGGTGTATAAGATATAGTCAAGTATAATGAGTATCATAGATTAAAAATACTTCGGAAAGTGGATTTTTGGCGATGTCTGCAAGAAAAAAATAATTTTGTTTTTAAATTAATAGAGTTTTGACAGTTAATTATATAAAAAATTTCCTCGATACATAAATGACAAATTCTTGAGGAAGCCATATTTCGGTATGAAGGTGCTTTCGGAATCGTTCCCCAGGATATTGAATAGTCTATATTGTTGTTCTTTAAATTCCAAATTAGATGTGAAAGTGAAGTGGAAGATTTTTTATCGGACCTATTAAATGTATGTTTGTGGTTGTACCAGCGTTCTTTATCAGCCAGGAGTACCTTAAAGGCCTCAAGAATAAAATAAACAGTCTAGAAAAAAAAAGAAGCTCCTTGCAAAATCTGACAAAACCAATCTTTGTTTTTTCCATACCTATAAACTGTTAATTCTTTTTAAATTAACGAAAATACAAGCTTTTCTTTCTTTTTCTTTCTTCTTCCTACACATACATATATATATCTTAATAATTATTTAAATCTATCTAGCGTCTAAAAATAACGTTTTTTTTTCAGCCCTATACCTCATTTGCATACTCATCTTAATAATTTGAAATATTTGACTTTTCTTCTCTTTCCCTTCTTTCCTTCACTATCCAGAAAAAACTTGAACCGTTAAGATCTTCTTCCTGGTTATGTCAATATTTATAAAACCAACTTTGTATTTTATCTGATGAGAGCGTACCAAAGTTTTGGTACCCTTGAAATATATATAATAGAATAAGTATGGTTTTATAAATATAGCTTCCATTTATTTAATTTATTAATATTATACTCCAGAAAACTTGTCGAGTGCTTCGAATCAGTTATAAACATATATTTGTTGAATTACCGACAAATTAAATATCCCTTTTGCTTATATATATATATATATATATATATATATATATATTATATAATTTAAAGGGTATATACACATAAACTAGACAGAGCCATAGATATATGTATATTTTTGGCAACCATTCACGGTGTGGCTCAATGACGAATTAATTAAATAAATAATCAACAATCAGTGCAATATATATATATATATATATATATATATATATATATATATATATATATATATATTCTTATTCTTTTTGTTCTTCTTAGGAGCGTCGTGGGGGCAGAGTCCTCAAATATTTGTATAACCGACTGGACTCGCTGGAAGGAGTTCCAGCGAGTCCAGTCGGTTATACAAATATTTGGTTAGCAGCAGTAATGTTGTGAAGTCACAGAAATGTAGGAATGATACAATATTAAATACAGTAACGAGGAAATCAGTGTAGAACAATTTCAGTTAAATCAGATAAATTTTACAAGCCAAGGGAGATAAATATTGTAGCATACCGAAGCAGACCTGCTCCAGTTCTTTCCCTTGGACTGTTAGATGAATTAGATAACTTTTACGCAACGACATCCATCACACGATTAAGATATTTGGCAGTTAATGGCCGAGAATGATGAAGATATCAAGACACTGACAAGGGTTATGATAACATTATTCGTATTAATCTAAAACAAATATGAATTATCTAACTCTCTGCTACTTCCGAATCTTTATTAGAGACACTACTGACCTCCCAGGCAGGCCTGGGGTCTTTATCTCGCCTACATATTGTCCAACGCTCTACCGAGTGCATTTTATTGTGGCATCTGCATTCGGATTGCCTGAAGAGGTCACAGCCAATAATAGCTGTCACCGAAATATATATAGCAGAGAATTTATAATAAACGAAACCAAATTTAACATGTTTGACTTACTTATATACATATTTATATATATATATACATATATATTTCTGGATGTCGGTGAGCATGTCCAGCTAACCTCAGTCTCCTCTGTGTCACGTTTGAGCTGACCATTGGGAGGCTCCCATACGGCTCTGAGCTTTTCATCCTCAGTGTATACTGATTAATGTTCAGAGCCATCCTCACCATTCTCGTGTAGCACCCATCCACCATCTGAGTGAGTTTCTTGGTCAGTGTCCAAGTCTCAGACACGTACAGCAGCACAGACTCCACTACAGCAATGAAGAGGCGGATTTTCAGATCTTTACGAAGGTCCAACTTCCACACCGATCTCAAGCTGTGGCACGCCGCCCAGGCATTACTCTTCCTCTCAACCACATCATCTTCCGTATTCCCAATCTTTGCTCCCAAATACAGGAAGTCCTCAACCAACTCTAGCGGCTTCCCGCCTACATTAGTAATCCCTTCTGGCTTCTCAACATTCTCTACAAGATATTTTGTTTTAGTCTCATTCATTCTCAGCCCCACACTCATCGACACAGCCTCAATCTCCTGCATCAAATCCTCTGCCTCCTTCACTGTATTTGTCACCAAAACTATGTCGTCGGCAAATTCAGCATCCGATACCTTTTTCGCCCTAACTCTCCTGCTCTGAGCCGGTGCTACAGTAAAGCCAGAGTCCTGGTGTTTCTCCTGTGCAAGGCGCATACAATAGTCCACTACGATGATAAAAAGGTAGGGAGCCAATGTATCTCCCTGATATCAGTTGACACTGCATTCAATGCTCCTGTGGGAGCCCCTACATGGACACACTGGAAGAGGAAGACCAAGGTTAACGTATGTTGGTGTCCTAAGGACAGACACTGGTCTGTTGGAGACGTTGGACATGGCAGCGCTAATGAGGGACAGAGACCGTTGGAGAGAACTCGTCCATGGATCTCGGGGATTTTACCCGCCCTAGATAGATAGATACATACATATATATATATATATATATATATATATATATATATATATATATATATATATATATAGGAAAATGTTCAAGACCCCGACGGCAGAGCTCGAGCAGTTTCGACGGCTATATCTGGATATATATACATAATAAACTCCGAACGAAGAAAAGTCGTGGAGTGTTTGACATCTGTTAAAGAATAAGTCGGCCGAATTTTAATCAACCAACAATCTGCAATTGAATTTATATATATATATATATATATATATATATATATATATATATATATATATATGTGTGTGTATATATGTATGTATGTATGTATGTATGTATGTATGTATGTTCTTCTGGTTTTATAATTTCACAAAGTTTTCCCAATAGAGAGAGAGTCGGTTTCTAACATAGACACAAGACTCTCTCATTGGAATTTACACAACATCAACTAGGTAGATATGTATGTATGCATGTGTAGATATGGATGTTATTGTATGTGTGGATGTGTATGTTTTGAGTTGTATGTGTGCATGTGTATATGCTTTGTATCTGTACATGTGTATATGCAGTTATTAGATGCAAAATGTTTGGAATGTTTTACATATTTTTACTGTTCCATTAATGGATTGTACTTGTAATTTCCTAACTAGTTGTGTTCTTTCTGTTCCTGTGAAGCCTAGCTTCTCAAGATTTGTATTGAGGCAGTTACTAACATATCCCAGTGCTCCAATAATCACAGGTATAAATCTGAAGTTGTAATCAGGGTGGAGTATCTGCAGATTTCTCATCAGTTCTGCATAAATATTCTCCTTTTCGCTGATCTTTGATATTATATTGGCATCTGCTGGGCAGCTAATTTCAACTACTGTGCATGTTTTCTTCTCCCTGTGCCATATCATAATATCTGGTCTGTTATGCCTGCATTTTATTGGGGTTTTTACTGGAACATTCCACCAGTACTCTTTCATATTATGTACATGGATGTCTTCCACGTTGCTGTAGCTTTTAATGTGTTTATTATCGGGGCTATCGTTTTTACGGATTGCATTGTAGTGTTTTGGCCACTACATCATGCCTCATAGGTAGATAGTACCACGATGACATCTTTGGACAGCTGCTTATGACATGGGTGACATCTTCGATGTTAGTTCTGCAGAGTCTGCACTTGTTATCACATCTAGGTGTTTCGCCTGCATCCCTATCTCTTTTGTGAATCAGGTATTTCGTGTTAATCTCCTGTTCCTGGATTGCAAAAGCGTATCCTTCAAAGTGGGAGCCAATGTATATATGTATGTATGTATGTATGTATGTATGTATGTATGTATGTATGTATGTATGTATGTATGTATGTCAGGTCACCAGTTGGTGCTACTGGTAACATGTATCCCAGTACAACCTGTCTCATGGTCGGGTGGTTGGCGACTAACTGGCAACCCCACCAAGGTTTCTTGGTGAGGAGGGTGACTTTGGACATCCTGCAGGACTAAAAACAAAACCTGTCAAAGGGCAAAGGAGCTCTTAAGAGTCAGTGGCCATCCAAAATCACCGGGAGAGATGACCCCTTAGCTTTTGTTAAGGCAGAATTCTAGGAGAAGGAAAACTCTGATATAACACCTGCAACTCTGATGGTATCCAATGATGTTGACTTGTTCTTCTTTTTGGTAAATATCATCTTGGTTAAGAGAGTGGGACTGGCTTTGTGCAGTGCCTTTGCTCACTATAAAAGCTTCACGGCACAGGCATTTTTTTATATCTGGAGATCTCTCTGCACTTGTCATCACATGGTATCATGGGCCCAGCACTATGTGTCAATATTTGTCACAAGTGTAGTGTTTGTACCAGAGTTTTCAAGTCGCTGGCTGGACTAAAAAGTCACACTCGTTCAGCGCATCGGTAGGAGTTCTCCTACATGGATATAAAGTAGTGGCCGTACTCGAAAACGAGTTGGCAGCCACCATGTATGTATGTATGTATGTAAAAGGTAAACAGAAATAACAACATAATCGGTACAGTATATGGAAGGAATATATTAGGTTAACGCCTGAAAGAGTTGGAAGAAGGTCTTAACGTTTCGGACGCTAGTCCTTCATCAGAAGAAAGAATGAGAAATATGATAGATTGAAGGGACGGACGGGTTGGAATTGGAAAAAATGTTTTTAGATAAAAATAATAGGTCCATTCATGTTGAGATCTCTTATATATATATATATATATATATATATATATATATATATATATATTAAAACATAGGAATTCGTATATATGCTTTTTTGAAAAATGGAAATTGGTCTTAAGTTTTGTAAGTACTGCTGTGATCTGGGCAGATCTGAGGAGTACTTCGCGTTTAGATCCTTCATCTGAAATGATTACCCCAAAGTATTTGAAACTGTTGACACACTCTTGTTTCTCGCCGTTGACCCTGATGTCAGTGTTGATGTCGTTGTTGTTGTTGTTGGTCATCACTTTGGTCTTTTCTACACTGATCTGTATCTTGTAGGTGGTAGAAGTCTTATCAAGACATTCCACTAGGTTGGCTAGTTCCTCTCCCTTCCTTGCTAGACCATCTATGTCGTCGGCAAAACCTAAGTTCACAACAGTCTTGCCACCAATGCCAACTATCCCTTCATGGTCTTCTAATGTGTCTGACATAATTCTCTCTAAGATGTTGAAGAGAGTTGGAGAGATCAAACAACCTTGCCTTAGTCCGACTGTGGTTCTGAACCAGTCCCCAAAGTTGTTGTTTAAGTAGACTGCGCTGTTGTCTTTGTCATATAAATGTTGTATCTCCCTCATAAAATAACCATTGATGTTGTACAGCTTCATTGTGGCTCACCGGCCCACATTGCTGCGTGCCAAACCCTGTCGAACGCCTTCTTGAAATCCACGAAGACGTGGTAGAGGTCCTGTTGATGTTGGAGGTACCTTTCCATATTATTCTAAGGTTGAAGATCTGCTCTGTTGTGCTTCGCCCTGGACGGATGATCAAAGCAGTGACACAAAATAAGAAACCAGTCACTGAGGAGGTCATAGAATGTTTGACGAAAGAGCTTTGACAATACATAAACAACAATCCGGTTATTGAACCAACCAACTGGAAACTTATAATAAATTGAAGTGAAAACCAACAGGTGCATGTGTTTTTATTGGCAGCATGACCCTCCCAAAGTATAACAATATCTGTTTCAACACACGTATTCAGACAAGAAATCTTGGAAAACAAATTCAGCAACGAAGTGTGGGAGTATGTATGTATATATATATATATATATATATATATATATATATATATATATATATATATATATATATATGTATATATATATACGAAGGCAATCCCAAAAGTAAGGTCTCCAAAGAGATGGGGACGCAGAGAAACTGTTCGTACGGCTGTTGGCAACACTGCTGTGATTGGTGCTTCCTTTACTCCCAAACAAGCATGCGCGAGCTTCGCTGGGATGCTCAATCTTGGCTTGGCAGCCGTTGAGAATGGAGCTCCCGTTGAACGCTACCGCCAAGTGCGAAGTTCGCGCAGTTATTCGGTTTTTGAACGCAAAAGGCGTTGAACCGATTGAAATTCATCGCCAATTGACGGAAGTGTCTGGACAGTCGTGCATGGATGTCAAAAACGTTCGCAAGTGGTTTAGAGAGTTTACAGCCGGTCGTACTGAAATTCACGAGGATGCGTAAAGATCGGCGGATCACTCTGGATGCTCTCTGCATATTGGTTCTTGAGGTTTCCCGAAGCACCATCCACAGGATTTTAACGGAAAACGTCATAGCACACTCTGTAGGCCGTGAGCCCACTTACATTTGGTCGAGATGTTTCTAGTAGCTTCCATTTCACGGAGAAGTCTATGTTCTTGTCTTTGAGTTGCCATATTTTATTTGCCAAATTGGTGGTGTTTCTTATATATATATATATATATATATATATATATATATATATATATATATATATATATATTAAATTCCTTTCAGAGTTCATTGTCACGCGCATGTATTGTTTTTTGGCGGTAATTCACTTCCTCATTTTTTTAATCAGTTCGAGCACTTCTTTCAGAACTGCTGGACTGGCTACCTGACAGATACCTCAGGCACAGAAAGTGATTATCGCTAAATGCTGATGTTGGTTAGATTATCAATATTAGTATTATTGGGGCACCCACTGATGAATTATAGGAGCCCACTTGAATATATATCTATTGATGGTATACAAGCTCCTACATAAACTGGTATAATTTCACCCAAATTGTAGGAGTCCTATAATGAAACGAGACGTCCGTCTGGGAAGAGATATATTAGATATGTCTCATTTGAAATAATACAGCCAATTTTCCACGCAATACTTTTAGTTAGCACCCCGAACACATAATTGGGAATATAATCACTTATTTCCTAATGTTTGTTGAGTGAGTTGGAATTTGGCCGGAGTATCGCTAAAAAGCTTTCTCCGATATTGTATTTATTATATATATATATATATTTCTCTCTCTATATATATATGTGTGTATGTGTGTGTGTGTGTGTGTGTGTTTAGAAGGTGAGTAATATTGTAGAACAATAAAACTATGCATATATCCGATAAGTAGCACTCAACAGTTGGTACAACTGGAGTATATATTAAAGAAGAAATTAAAAGATATGTAGGCTGGACACTTTCTTGTTGACAAGTGCTTTTAGGCCTCATATCATGTTACCATATTTTATCTGATGAGAACACAATTTTTGTCCCAGGATGATGTTGTTTTCGAAATGCGCATAATAAAATATATGGAACTTTTTAAACCATCTTTTAATTTCTTCTTATATATATATATATATATATATATATATATATATATATATATATATATATATATATAAATATATTATTCAAAATGTTAAATGAAAAATATTCTCATAATCAAAATATATATTTTATTATACATATTTCAAAGGTACAATGGTGTTTAAGTACGTTTTCATCAGACAAAATATATTTGATTATTCAATTCCAGTATTGGCAGTGATTTATTTCACCAACTCTCAAAGTTTTTATACCACAAATATTATGATAAACTTAAAGAAGAAAAGGACGTAGAGCAAGTTAGAAATATAGAAGGGGATGCAAAGAAGAGGAAAAGGCAAGAAATAAACAAATAAATATATAAATTCATGAATAAATAAATAAATGGATGAATGAATAAAAGAAGAAAAAATATAAAAGAAAAGAGGAATAAAGACAAGAGAGGGAAGATGTGGGGAGAGTAAAGAGGAAACGAAGGGGAATAAAGAAAAACGAAGAAAATATGAAATAGAGGGGAGAATAAAAAACCGTTGTATTCAAATGCTAGATAAAATAAGAAATCAAAAATCTATTCACATATATCAATGTATATCGCTTGTATTGGATTATGCTTTAGCTAGTTATACTTTTATATTATATCCATATTATTAGGTATAGATTACTTTCTATAGCAATCAAATATTTAAGTTAATTACAAATTTATATAATTTAATTTAGCTCATTATAGATTATTATAATTTTTGATTTTAAGGTAAGATATTCTATTAATATTTTACTACAACTTTAAAAGAATTAATCTTTAAAGCGTATTTTAAAAATTATTAAATATGTATTAAAATATAATTGTTTCTACTTTAGGCACAAGGCCAGCAATTACCCAGTGCGTTACTGGTACTTTATTTCATCAACCCCGTAAGGATGAAAGGCAAAGTCAACCTCGGCGGGATTTGAACTCAGATCGTAAAGGGACGTAACTATGCTGGAAAGCATAACGTTCGACCCTCTACCGATACTGCCAATCCATGCATATATCCCCATCAATACATATAATATATTTTGTTCATTTATTATCCAAATTAACTTAGAAATTCGCTTTATGAAAGCTTTAATTTTCATTTATTTCTTAGAATCAAACTGTGGTTATATTTACTCTCTATAATTTTATTTCATTTAATGAATGGTTATATTTACTTCTGTATTTAATTATTCTGATATATAGTTTCCTTTTAATTTTAGTCTATGTATTATTAAACTTCATATTTCATATTTAATATGTTTTATCAAGCTAGTCAAAAAGAATTTTTTACGGATTATTCACAATATACAAGCATTTATAATTTATAGGGAATCTCTACTCTCACGTCCAGCGATATTTTAAAAGCCATAAATTATCTATTGTATATATCGTAATGATGCCTAATTAAATATTGAACTATCCTAATTAAATTATTCCAATACATATAAATATCAATAAATTATTACTTCAATTAGGCAAAATTTATATATATTTAAATTATAAATTGTCATTATTTTTTTGAAACTGGTACATTGCCTGGAAAGTTTTATCAATTTTATGGTGACAACTACTAAATAATTCATTTTTTTTGTTGATTAAAATGTCATAGTTTGAATCTCTTCATAGTTTGAATCTCTTCATTGCAAAGATTGCAAATTTCGGAGATTTTTTTGTTCTGGTAGGAAGTAGCATACTTTAATTTCCTCCAAGAGATGAAGTATTTAATATTATTGTCCTTTAAAGACCATACTAATTGCGAAATTGAAGTTGAACATTTCTTATCTGGTCTATTAAAAGTATGTCTATGATTAACCAACGTTCTTTAAATTTAGATGAGGTGGCACCTATGTAGTTATATATATTATTATTTGCCTTAATGGTACATTTATACACTAGATTTTTGTCAAGGCAATTATTTTGTAAAGGACATTTAGACCTCTTTCTACAATTACATTTCTTCTCAGTGTTATTTACAGACGTTATACTATTCATATTATTATTTAAAGGCGTTGGATTGGCAGTATCGCTAGAGGGTCGGACGCCATGCTTTGACGCATAGAGTTACGGCCCTTGCCATTCTGAGTTCAAATTCCGCTGAGGTTAACTTTGCCTTTCATCCTTACGGGGTCGATAAAATAAAGTACCAGTAATGCACTGGATAATTGCTGGCCTTGTGCCAAAAAGTAGAAACAATTATTTAAAGGCGTTCTACTATTATTAGTGTTTAAACTATTATTATTGTTATTCCTATTCCTATGGCGGTGGATTGGCAGTATCGGTAGAGGTTCGGATGCCATGCTTTGACGCATAGAGTTACGGCCCTTGCCATTCTGAGTTCAAATCCCGCCGAGGTTAACTTTGCCTTTCATCCTTACGGGGTCGATAAAATAAAGTACCAGTAATGTACTGGGTAATTTTCTGGCCTTGTGCCAATAGTAGAAACAATTATTGTTATTCCTATTAACTAATATATTATTATTGTTATTTTTATTGCTAATTAGTGGTTGGTTCAATTTAAGATTTTTATTATTTATTTTTGCTATATTTTGAGCAATATTCATAGTAGTTGAGTAAGAGAGTTTAACTGTGTGTCTATTGAAGATAGGGTAATATTTATGTGATCTAGGGAAGCATTTATCCAAAGCTTTAAAAAATAAATGTGCTACAGGTGTCTTAATAGCTAAAGATGCTGGCGGAGCATACCAAATTATAGATCTAGTTCTTACTTTTTTCTTCGATTTATTCATCCAGTTGTTGTTTTTATATTCATTTTTATTATGATTATTATGATTATAATTAATTTTATTTTGATGGATTTCAGTATTTTTATCTATATGCTCAATGTTATTGTTATATCCAGCTTTATGTAAGGCTTCATTATAATATATAGCCTTACTATTAAATATGGATTTATTACCAGATAGCCTGGATATTCGTTGTTGTACACTGTTGACTATTGCAGGATGATTAGAATAAAAACTCACATAATTTAAGTTTGAGAACTTAAATTATGTTAGTTT